>CM029770.1:16917500-17011582 GCA_017562165.1 Ectropis grisescens
TTCAACTTGATCCATTCAGGGGTTTCGACGTGATTGAACAACAAACATCCAATCTTTCGCATTTAATTATAAATGCGTTAGTTTATATTAGAAGGATACTCGTGCCCAACAATTTGATTGTCCATGAAACAAAACAAACGTTAAATAAAGTGTAACTACTAATACAATTTGAACCGCGAAAATATAAATTGAACCACAAAAAAGTGAACATGAAAGCCATAACTTGTTTGAAATTATAACCACAGACGGGTATAAATCTACTGACGGCCGTGTATCATTGTCCATGCATTCTGTCGCTAATTAATTTAACGCTTTCTTTTTCATGGGGGTGTGAATGAAATTCCAAAAGGCGTAATAGGACGTGTAGTCCATAAGTTAGTACGCACAGTAGCATTCCTGGACGTCAGTCATAAGACATTTATATATAGGGTGTTTGTGATGCAGCAAAAGTATGTCGCACTGCCACAATCGCCACTTTGATATTTTATTCATAAAAATATCAATTCCGAGGCCAGAAAGCTGATAAAGTAGATGAAATAACAAGAATGAATGTATAAAATGGCATTGTGTTCGCTTTGAATAACAACTAAGCTGGAAAATTTGATTTTTGGTGCGCATTTTATGTGAGCTATTTGTATCTAGGTACATGTATATTTATGTAGTTTTGCTGGACACTTTTTTGTAGTGATAAGACTCTTTGGAGAGTCTGCCTGAGGAAATACCATACAGTTATATATCATCGTATATCCCTGGGTGGTGAAGGAAGTGCAGTGCTAGGCAGTCATATGAATTCTTTAGTTCAAAGAGTTGCGTGACACTGTTCTGCTATGAACTAGCGTGTTGATTACCATCAGGCACATGCTATTTTAACAAGATATTTTATCTGTCTCAACCACAGCCTAGTAGGTACCTACTGCACAGCGCTAGGCACTTGTTTTTACTTCTTTGCGCTGTAATTTTTAAGGAAACATTGTGGTATGTGGTATAACTGAAATACAATAACATTTGCACATTATTGGCGGCAGTATAACTGGCATAGGTATGGCACTTTCCCTGGTGGACTCTACAATGAATTTTTACCACTACCTACAGAAAATAACTACCGCAGACAAACATGTTCATAATGATGCATAGAAAGTTTTCTCTTGGCTTAGTACAGATTTGCGGTACGTTTATATTAACAGACAATAGATACCTAAAGTGGCGGAATTTGCTAAAAATATATTTTGGTGGACATACTATCTCTCACAACATTATTCAGTCCCAAACTAAGCAAAGCCAGTACTATGACAACCAGTGAGCTAATATAATATCTATGAAGGTAATCGATAATAGAAACTCCCGAATAAACCCGGTTTGAAAATAGTATCAAATGTAAGAACTAATTTTCAGATTTCTATCGTGATGACATTGGCATCCACTTTTCAATAATGGCGCCAAATGCTTTCAAACAAAAAGCTTCTGCAATAAAAGCTAGTAAACCCATTGTTGTTGGAATCAATTACGAAAATGTGCAGATAATAATTTAGGAAATAACGAAATTATTTCTACGGTTGGAATCTTGTAGGTGGCTGAAACAATTTTAAACGAATTCCTCCGTTTGAAAACTGAGAAATGCGGAATACGGTTATTCATTCTCGGCTTGATTATAAGACTAATACGTTTACGTAAAGTTGTTCCATCCATTTTACATTTCTGTCAAATGGAACTTCGAGGAAATATTTTCCGAGGTTTTTACAAAGAGTGTTAGAATATATTGCAATAGTATTAATTCAATAGTGTCAAATACGATTGTGTTACTCCACAAAATGTCTATTTCGTTTAATTAATAGTTGTAGATTTAGTAAACGAAAGTGGGAATGTTCATTACAAGAAGACACGATTAGGTACCTATTTTCGTTGTTTACCTAGGTATCAGTTACTCTACCATCATTATATGCCAATGTTTATTTCTTTCGTCTGGTATTTGTAGGTACTTTCTGGTACAGCATCAGAATTTCTTCGAAGTTTGAAAATGGTACAAGGGAAATAGTTATTTGCTTTACAAGAGTGCAAAGTTACTTTTTAACCACGTGCTCAATTTTGATGACCGAGAAAGTAAAGGATCCTAAAATTTGAATCCTGAGCTTTAGTTAGAGAATTAACAGGGCATAAGGTGAAAAATCTTTGCACTGGAGTGCAACTTGTAACTTTTCATTCCACCTCAGTAAGGAAATGACTAATTGTTTTGCGCGTTTGTGCAGTTTCAGTCAATCCTGTTGCCTTCAAATAAACTTCTTCGTGGCTAAAATCACTCATTTTCCCTAAAATGGGTTTTCACCTGTTTTCAAGTTTCTTGTTTTCAACCTAAGGTTTTAACAACGAAAACGTTTTATGACGTCACAATATGGAGGGTTGAGGTACCTCTACGCTCAACGAGAAAATAAAATTGCGCGAAAAGAAATTAAAAAAGGAAACCCTTATAATATTTTTTACATATGTAGTGACATGACGACCAGGACATGTGCCGGATGGTAAACAACTCACCTGCCCATAACAAGCACAGTGTCACGCAGCTATTGGAACAGGATGAGTTCAAATGATTACCTACCCACTGCACTGTGTTTGTCACCCAGAGACGATAGGATACGACCCGAATATCCTTGGATACGACGATGTGACGAATTGGTAATTTGTAAATAACCTGTAATTGCTCTGGAAACATGGCCCTTCAAACCGGAACACAGTGATGCTTGCACATTACTGCTTGGCGGTAGAATAACTGGCAAAGGTGTGGTACTTCCCCAGGTGTACAAAAATTCATACCACTATAAAAAAATTGGTTGCCTGTAAATTCGGTATACGGGTGAAAGTTTTACGTGACAACGACTTTGAGTGGTAAAATAACTGGCAAGGACGGTGTGGAACTTCCCTCTCGCTCTTAGGCGGGCTAACCATGCCCGAGTGTACAGCGCATAACGTGAGCGGAGCGTAACGCAAAGTGTCATACCACTAATTTAAAAGTTGCATCTTGCATCTATAGGAAACACAGATTCGTTCAGAACGTTTCACAGCTTCGTGTTGAATGTGTTAGTTTTGAGTAATTTTGCATCGTACTGTGCAGAATCGGCGAGTATGACGGGAACTTATCCCGCCGCTGTATGCAGCCTGTCATCTCATGATAAACTGCGCAAGCGCCACATTGTGTGGTAATTTCCCTGACGTTTAATTGCCGAGCCACTGTGGTCCGACGGCCGACGGATTAATTTATAGAGACACCTTGGATACTTGAGTTAACATATAATTTATCATCATTAGAGACAAATACGTCATGAAAAATACCAAAATAGTAGGTTGCTGTTCTACATAATTGAATAAGAATAACTATTTATTCTTATTCAATTACTTGAATTATATTGGATTACTATTGTTATTTATTACAAAGCCTGAAACATTTTATATCCCTAAAACAAAAGATTGCATGTATGCCTGTATGAGAGTGCAAGCATGCGTGTGCTTGCGTGCGTGTGTGCATAGGTGGACATTCAATAGTACATTCCAAATGTATTCACAAAAGTAATTCAGCCTATAACCTACCTCAGTACCAAATTTATTCAGATCTATACAATAGTTTTGAAATGGACGAGTTACATATATAGTACATGTCTATGCATCCCTATGTACAAACTTTCGTGCTTATAATATTGGCAGAATAAAGTAGTAAACTCTAAAGTTGAACTACTACTGCTGTATAAGCTATATAAGAACTACTATAAAGTAAAAATAACTCAAATGAAGTGAAAATAATTACACCCATATTAAAAACGAATGATTGACGTTAAAGTTCAGTGAATTGAATTCACATTCAACAATACAAATTCAACGATTCTGGACGTTTTAAAAATATCAGAGCCAAGAAAAACAATAATTTTAGATGAACATTAAATCCGTACTATTAATTATACGATAAAATTAAGTGGAATCTGACAACAAAAGTCGTCTCAAATATGAAATGAGTTAAATCGAAGCTAACAGAATAATGTGAGCTTTTAAATTTTTTTGTTGACACGCCGCCGTTGCTGTATTTCCTGATACCGCAATGACGACCAAAACGCAAACTAAATCAAACCTAAACACTCAACAATAGAGTGTGAATTGCATTAAGGTTATAAAATAATACGCAGCTTTCAGCAAAGTGGTGATTAATTGTGTTATAAAGACTTTTATATTTCTGTTGTTCTGTCGCGTCATTTTAAAAATACGACAATATAACCCATTCATACTTACTTTAAAATTAATTTGTTTATTGGCTGAAATATATTAATAAGATTTGATTGAGCCTGCAAATTGTCACAGACAATATGTAAAAAGTCAAATAAGTAGTTCTAAACACACGGTATTTTTACTAATATACATATATGTACATATTTATACATTAAAAAAAAACAGTATGTCTATTGCCAGTTACAAATTGTGTTACAAATACTTGTAACATCATTTTCGGGGCCACAGCATCACAGTTCATGTTCTGCAGATGGTCGTAAGCTATATTTTTCCTACTGGGTGTCCTACAAATATTATAAATCTTGAAAGCTTGGATGTTTATTGCTCAATCACGTTGAACGACTAAGTGGACCTGTGGGTTTACCGTCTAACTAAATCTGATTTGGCTTTGCTGTTGCTGTCTCTATAATTTCAAGCGAAAAGAAAAGAGAGAGCAAACATCAGGCGAGATGGCGGTCAAGTACAAACCTATTACAGTAACAAAAAAGCAAAGTCAAAGCTAAGACAGTTTTAGTTGGGCGGTAGACTTTAACACACATATGCTATTTTTTATCCCGGGAACATAACAGGAACGGGAACTACGCGGGTAATATACACGAGACACCAATAAAATATCAATTATAAATTTATTCAATACACAATGCACCTACTTGTAACGTTAAACATAAATCAACAAAGTTTCATTTTAACTGATGTATGAAGTATCTCCTTAACTACATACATATTCCTTATAAGTTCCGTTGGTTTAATAAAAATCGGAGTTACAGAGCAATGCTCCGGAAATGACCAATTAGCCAGCAACCTGGCATTGCAATGCGATAATACCTCTCATCGACGCTGTCGCGATATCGCGGGATGTAGTCCGGCTATCTGATCTACGCGCCAGCGGCCGCCACGACCACCACGTGAGAAAATGTCCACTATGACTCACTTCTGATTGGCTTTATCGATATTTTAAGGCTATGTGTATGTCATTGTAAAATTTCACTCATCGTCAATATAACGCGTGAGATTATGAACCGATGCGACGGTAGGTTAACTAATTACCGTCATATTACAAACTAACGAGACACATTGTAACCCTCCAGTAGGTTAAGTTAGATTGGTTTGTACTCTAACACCGTTAGATTGTTGATTGTTATACGACGGTTTTTAAAATTGAAATTACGGTGACATGTAGGTACAAGACACCACAGGGTTTTTTTTGAGAAATGGAGCCAATGTTAGTAGCATGTCTGATGTTGACTTGATGTCATGTTTTGTAGGTACCCTTTGCCAGTTTGCCAGATTGCCAAACTGTAATGTGAACATTATTGTGTTTCGGTTTGAAGGACATTGCTTCTAGAAAAGTTACAAGGCATAGATACCCTTTACCAGTTATTCGATCTTCGAACTGTAACGTGAACATTTCATAATTTTGGGGAATGAGCATAGTGAAGTGCTGGGGGTTCATGTTTGAATAACTGCGTGGAGTTGTCCTGTCAAACTCTGTCAGGCCCAGTGTGAAAGGCGTGCCTTGATCGCCTTGTAACACCGTATAAAAAAAATACAACATGTATATACATCTTGCTTTTTTCACAGATTGAAGTCGTGTCTTAGTCAGTAGTCTACCTCTGTAGAGCTGTAGGTTTAATTCCCGCTTAAACAAATGATTGACTGGTTTTTTATGTCTGAGTGGTTATATCTACAAGTATCATAAATACGTACATATTCACTAATCAAATAGGTAATTAGTATATCAACGATTTTGTTCCCTTAATAGAAGTATTGTTTTGTTTGGGCCAGCTTAAAAATTTTGGATTTGTATTATGTGAGCAATGTCTACAATTATGTATCTATTATTTATACCGTTATATTATCCGTTGCCGTAAAATCGTAAATACAGCATTTAGAATGTTGACGGCATTCGCATTATGATATAATGTATATTTCGCCATTAAATGCAGTATTTTTAAACAGTTAAAATTCAAAACATCCAAAATATACCGCGTCAAAAAGCCTGCCAAATTTTAGTAAATTGGTAAAAAACTGTTTGATTTTTACTACGTCTCAAAGATACAGAATTGAGGCCTAGTAGTACCGTGACAAGAGCTTAACCTGCCCAAATTATCTGTCGTCAAAGGGAAGGATATCTATATTTCTTAGCTAAATAATTTCGCTAGATACACTGCTTTTTGTACCGGAAATAGGTCCAAGTTCCCAAGCTAGGTATTATTTATTTTAGTAATTTAGGTAATAGATTTAAGTTCATCCAATTATTTTTTATGGACATTTTTGTTAGATTTTTTTATGGATTTAGTTATGTATGTTTTAGTACCTACCATCCGTTGAGGGCACTGTTTCAATGATACGACAAATTTAATGAAATGACATTTGTCGAATAGTTAAGTACATCAAATTGGATAATTCGTATAGACTTATGCTATAAGGGCATAAATTAAACTTTTATGACCATTGATAAATAATAGAAGTAGACAGACCCTCACATACAGAAACGTACAGACTACAAACTTTTATTTATTTAAGTCATAAAACAACGAAAATCTGACCAAATAGGTACAGAGTATTAACTGAAGAAGCATTACTTTTGTTTTGTGTGGGCATTTAATACCTTCCTAAAAATAAAGTATCGTAAACAATCGCATTTAACCAACTAAACATTCAAATAATTTGTGTTTACAACGAGAAACATACAATTATGCTAATTTTTACCGCCATTTACGGAGAGTATCGGCTTTTAAAAGCCAAACGAGCGTAGCATTCTAGCTTCATATTTTACAACTATAAAAAAACGTATATGGAGCAATATGTGCATAAATGTCAATATTTAACCGACAAGTCCCTGCGCCCGCGCCGGCATCAATTCATGCGTTCGCTTAGTTAGCTTCTAAGCACAGCGGTGGCACAGCGGTTCGTCTCCAGTTATAACGTCCAGCATCGTAATTGTCGATTAATTATATTCATTTCAATAAAACATACACCATACACATGAAATCGTATAATTTTAGACGATAAACCTGCACTAATAAGGCATAACTGCCGCCGGACCCGACGAAAATTATTCTATAGCATGCAAGTAAAAACTATACCTCGAATCAAATTTATAGACTCGATATTACACGCGTAGAATATGTAAGAATATTTTACTTTATGACTGTTATACATACCTACATTTAAATGTGTAAAAGATTAGGTAACGGATTTATCTGTGTTTGATGGTCAGCTCATAGAATAATCTGTCGTAATTGCTGTGAAAGCCACTAATTTTGGTCGAGATCTAATCTTAGTGCGAATGTTGAATAACAGGACATCAAACGGACCAGCAAAGGCGATGGATTTGAATACTAAGTCACGGGTAGCTGCTAGTACGTGAAAGTAGATACGTGTACTTATAATAATGCCCCGGTGTAAGTTATTTATGTGTTCATTAATGCATGCTTGTGTTATTAAAGACGCATCACGTCGTCGGTTCACAAGCGACCAGGATCACGTCACATTTGTATTCATTGTGTGAGACCGTGGCGTTTAGATTTGGATTATATTTGGTCATTGTCATTCAGATAACGGTTCCAAAAGTTTGTTTCATTTAGGAAAACAATAATGCAACAATTTAAGTGTAATGACAATTGATTGGACGTTTCACCTTTATTAGAATAAATTGTACTTTTGTAGTCCGCAGTATTAATTTAATGCGTGAGTATGTAAGAGTCAAAGGTTATTTAATCGCTTTTATTTAAATAAATAAATTGGTTGCTAAGTGATAATTTGACAAGGTGAGTGTTTCAGGAGCTGAAGAGCCAAGGGTCGATTTGTTGACGAACAAACTTTTGAATATGTTTAGCCGATACACACAATCATTAAATTAAACTCATGAACATGTGCATTCTCCCCATTCACACATAAGGTGCCTAAACTTGGTCATCTATAGAGCAAAAGTTCAACCTCCTGGCT
Organism: Ectropis grisescens; assembly: GCA_017562165.1. NCBI lineage: Eukaryota > Metazoa > Arthropoda > Insecta > Lepidoptera > Geometridae > Ectropis > Ectropis grisescens. The sequence goes on from CM029770.1 coordinate 16,925,715, forward strand.
TGCCAAAAAATTTAGCACTATATCTTGGACGTAAATCTTATAGTTAGAAATCTCAGTTGGTATGTCAAAATGGGACTGGACGACACAACTGTTGAATGCTAGAAAAAACTATTGAAAGGAGAAATCCACTGATTCGGTCCCAGTCACACCCAGCTGGGTAAACGGGTATCAGGGTGACTAGAAATATCTAAATGTTCCAAAAACATTGTACTACATAACTCAAAGGAAGCTGGAGGGAGAGACGAAGAGCCTTCGTCCAAAATTAAGACAGAATAGGTAAAAATAATGGCCCATGTTATATTGGCATAGTAATAAAATAGAACCAACGACTAAAAGTCATAAGTAGATACATCAAATTCATAGAATGACGCTATACTTCACTTATACTCCAATAAATTACTAATATACAAAACGGATAGTGATATAATTATACGGACACCTTCACTGAGTCTTATAAAGGGCACAAAAAGAGCACTCCTAACACTATTAAAGCTGTATATGGCCACAAAATGACAACATTAAAGATGAATGAGAACAAATGACAAATTATAATAATAGAGCACACCTGCTATTCTTTTGATCAGACATTTCTCTCATTTATGATGTTAATCGAGCGGAATGCTTTCGTGTTAACATAGTTTTGTCCCCAACAAAGCGCCGCACACAGACAATGATCCACTTTAGTAATATTTTTTGTATCGAGCACAAAATTCTCTTTCATCTCTCTTAATTTTAGATCAAACTATAGTGCTTACATTTAGAACATGTCATTATTGTCTCTGCTGACAATAATAGCGGAGAATAATAGTATCATAACGACGACCACAACTGGACGAATGAAGACTTTAACGATACGATGATAGGAGAGAGATCTCTTTGTGGGAGTGTGAGATATTCGTTTGATTAAGTTGGCATTGTGTGTTGATAAATAATAAGCGGTGATGCTTACAAGGGTATATGGATGTCGCGTGAACGCATGCGCCGGTATCGCGGGTCGAATTAGTGAATTGTTGCTCCGGCGCAGGCGGTAGGTTTTGTCTAGCCTCGCTCGTTCCCTCTCGCACATTAATCTTGGAGCTCGAGATGAAGCGATATGCATTTGTCATCGTGTCCGCGATTAACTTCGAGAAACTCTTTCCATTGTGTTGAATCAATTCGATTATTATTAAAGCTTTGATATTAGGCAATTGGAACTATTCACGTGAAACAACTTGATAGATTTCGTTTAGTGCCAATTATGCAGGTGTTCTTGGATCATTAGGAGCGGGGTCTAGTTGTCGGCAAATAAATTAGCCCGTCTGCATACATCTCGGAAAATATTATGTGAATGAATAGCGCTCCGTATGACAGACAGCAGAAAGGGCTGCCCTTATACTTACCTTGTATTATTTTGTCATTATTAAATTCCCTTGTCAAGGCTCGTTATCATTTCTCCCTAAGAAAATATTGTATGCAAAATTATATGACAGTTGAATGAGCATAAAAATGTCTCATCGTGATTTGTTTACAATGGCAGCCAGTATTGTTGGACTGTTATTGAAGAACAACTATGAAACTAGTAAATAAAATTAGGACTTAGCACGTACTAGGTACCTATATTTGGTTGGCCGGGGACTCTGGGTATGCCGGCAGCTATTTATTATACGGTGCGCGATGAAAATATTCAGTAGTAGGATCACTTTATCTTCCGAGTCTCGCTTAGTGCAGCTCTGGTGGATGAGAGATGTTGTATGTGTCATCGTAAATTTGTAAATACCGCCAGATTATAATATACATGACAAATTTAAGCAAAGTAGTCAGTGTATTAAACTATGAATTGAGTGCATTAGGTACACTTCTTCGTGCCGCACATCTCTGTTAAAAACTCCGCTATATCCATTATTTCAAATTGAACATGATACCTTTTACCGATCCAAAACGAAATTTCTTGTTACAGAACATTTAAAATGAGGTGTTTCGTGGTGAAATCGTAAAAGAACAATTATATTACCACCCTAAATGCATTGAATGCATTGAATTTTCAAGTGTCTAATCACATGAAGTCTTACTAAAACCACAATTCACATAAAAAATATTTACCAGGATATGGTGCCAATCCTTGAGTTGCCAATGGTTCGTCGATAATGGTACAAAATGAGTGAAATGAAGTGAGACATGAGAGTAGCAACAGGCCCTTGAGGAGGCAATCAGGGGTCGGAGTGGCTGTCAGTGGAGGAGGCCTCAACAAGCCACAAAATGAAATTTCTCTATGCCGTCAATCATTTTCCCCTCGCTGCGACCCATCTAGTCATAGAAATATGGTCTGTGCTATAAACGATTAGCGGTTTTCCTCATTACACTTTGGTATTTTTTTTATGAAACGTTAGTTAATGAAATTTAATTTGACGAGGTATTCCGAATTTGGTTATTTAAAAGATCAAAAAACCATTTTATGGGCCTGATAATATTGAAAATGTTATGTGTTTATATACGAATTTCTGTAACGGCTCAACGGATTTTAATAACATTAAAAATGTGTTAAGTAGGTTATCTCGAGAAACACATGAGCTATTGTTTATCATTTTAAAGTTAGTGGTTAGTGTAAATCCGGGTTTAGCCACGGGATCGTGGCTAAACCCGGCTAAATTACTAAATAATAAATGTATCCATTTTGTACTTTAGACCACACGCTGATGCTGGCAATCGAGACATTATTCCAGTGAGTAAGTCCCATCCAGCCGTTGGGAAGACGGTACGTGGAAACTATTATGTCTCTTAACCCTTATGATTTACGATTCTGTTTGTCACCAGCTTGTCTCAATGTGTCATCTTCTAAGTCGACCGTGATGAGATATTATAGAGCTCTGTTTTCGATGGAAGATAACTGAAATGCCTGGTGATTTTCTTTTCTTTTATATTTTAAACTAGTAGATAGCACGCCATTTCGTCCACGTTAGACATAATGTATTTTACTGCAGTTCCTCTATTGTATCTATGAAAAAATCAATTTCAAGTCTAATGGGTATGTAATGGAACACTTATTTTCATTTCGCGATTTCATGGATGCGTCACATTACGTAGTTTTTTATAAATTTTTACATTCAAACTAATTATTATTAAAATACAAGCCTTAGTTCTATGAACTCAATACAGATGTTTTTGTGCAAAATACGCATTTCTAAAAAAATATTGAATGGATTTGAGTCTCCTCGTAAATTTAGTCTGCATTTTTTTAATTATTGTATAAACGACTCCTTGTATGGCTATATTAGAAGTTAGAAGTATTTAGTTTAGATAGATTTAGAAGTAAATGATTGAATAAGAAGTTCAACTGACATAAAATTTAGTTTAAAAGTATTTTATAAAGAAAACCTAAGAATTGTTGCGGCGGTCGCAGACTGAAAAATATTTTGGAATTGAGATTGATGCCGCACGCATGCGCCCGCGCAGACGGCTGTACGCAAAACAACGCAACCAAATATAGAACTAATTTATGTTCATACACAGCGATTATGCTGACAAAAATAACCACCGCTCCGTTTACTGCTTATAATTTATTCATTTCTTTGCGTGCTTAGCGAAATAGCGTGCGAAGTTAAGATCTCGTTCTGATTTACTACTGATTTTATATCAGTGTCGTCATCTATCTCTTGTGTCTATCGAGCTGATGATTGTATTAATAGATTATTCTGTCTTAATCTATTTGGTAGAGGCATTTTTCTCTGGCCAATATTGACTTCATTGATAGACAATTTAAAGCTTGAAGGGCACTTTGTTTAAAAATCAAGTTTGGTGTAGAAAAAATAAATAGAAAAATGTATTTTAACATCAATTTAAGACGATAGGAAACTTTATTTTAAGTAATTAAACAAAATAAATTAAATAAACAAGCATTAGAATCGGTAATATTTCATCAACATTTAAAAATTTTCATTTTAGCGCAAATTACCGATAAATAATTAAAATAAATCCCATTTGAGGGTAGGCTCCCACGCGATAAGCGCGTTATTTATATACCCTCATCTCACAAAGGCACCGCTGCCGAATATCAACACATAAATATTGGTCTGAGGTGTAATTTTTCACATACCACGTCTTCGAGCGTCGCACCTTTAAAATAAATGCAAACAAAATTTAATAGGGAGAGATGCGCAGAACTGCGGGCTTCAGGTAAAAATAAACGATAGCCGAACTCGTCCAATCGTTTGAGGATGTTTTATATCGGGCCTCGGACTCTATTATACTGTTATTTTATTGTTTGGAGACAGTCACTCCTCGTTATTTTTTAATTTGCATCTAATACGTAAAGTTTTCAATAAAATACCAAATTCCAAATATTTTATTCTAAACTTTAACAAAAATTGTTTAGAACCCTTTGATCTCAAAGTAGTCGTAACTGTTTTTGGAAAGCGATGTCCTCGTTTAAATTGGAAATATGATATTTGCGTGTTATCATTATTTAACAAGTTATATAAAAATAAGGTAAATCGTAATACTACATATATCACGATTCTTCACATTTGACTAAATATAAGTACTTTTAAGTAAAATGCTAGTTAAGTCAGTTACTAGTTACCATTGTGGTAAGTACAACAAATAAAAAAATACAGTTCTACACCACAAGCAAACCAGCACAAGGAAGAACATAAAAAATGATGACACCTTCGAGTGTATAAAACTAAATAGATACAGTGACATAATTACCAAATAAACAAATTCAGAAACTCAATAGACCCCACCCTCAGCGAGTTTCATAGCTGGTTTGTCGCATTGTGGTTTGTGTCAACTGCGGGCTCTGTTCAATAAGGTGTGAGCAGCTAACTAACACCACGCGGTGGTTCAGCGAGTGTGAAGACGGTGACAACAAATAAGTCCCGTCAAAAAAAGAAACTGAGCGGAATACAGTGAACAAATTGGTTTGAAGAAATATTGTGTGCATGGTAACTTAGAATAATTTTACTTTTCTAAAAATATTTTGTACGATGAACTAGCACCAAAGAATATGTAGAAGGAGATTAGAATCGGTAGATCAGCTTTGGTTTGAATTTCTATCTGGCCATAAAGAGTTGATGCGGAATTTCAGTCCTCAAATTAATAATTCTCATTATATGAAGTGGCGGTTTTTTGAAAACGTTATTGTCTATTGCTAAAGAAGCAATTTTGATCGTTGTTGGAATTTGTTAGAGGAACGTTTCAAAAAAAAGAGTTAATTGATACCAGAATGTTAATGTAAGGAGTTGGGACATATCTTGTCTTTGAAATTGGAAGATGAACTAACATAACAGCAGCACACAAAGGCCAAATCAAAAATGTCCGTTTTGTACGGAAGGTCACAATTATGCAATATTCTTTCATGCCCGCCGCAAATTTGTTTTGACAACAAATTATGTTTGAAAGACTCTACTTTCAGGTGTAAATTTTACAACAATCATCACACTCTGCTACATCCTAAGGGTTCAGGGTCACATTTAAAGACACCGTCAGACAGTGTTTCTGTCAGCATCTACCAATGCAGGTACTTCAGGTGTGGTCTCGTTCGTTAGTTCCTATTAGCCACGGCAGTTGTAATGGCTATGGCTAAAGACGGCAAACGTTATTGTTGTCGCGCGCTCCTTGATCAAGGTTAGGGATCTTTCATGAATCGACGGTTCAAACCACAAGTCAAGTAACTGGCTTGGGTGGAACAAAACGTGGTCTCCAAGGCGATTTACCATCGATATTCAATCCCGTTGTTAAGTTTCCGAGTGAGCCTTCCTTTAAAAGAGGACCTCTTGGAACACCAGTAGCACAAGCCACCAGCTTGGGTTGGATTTTATCAGGTGTTACGTCATCAAGTCTTAACGTCACGCACATTAATGATGCCAATGAAATGTTAAAACATCTAAGAATTTGAATCCGATCTTCAACTATCAAGCGCATTGTTGCTCACAAAATAAGAAAAGGGCTGCATCGCATGAGCATCTTGCAGAGAAGACTCGAAGAAATCAGTATAGCAGATTCGTCGCGTGTCTTCCAGCCAGGAACGTTCCTAAGTTACAGGGTTCAAAGGTATTGCTGAAAAATATTAAACTAATTAGAACAAAAGCTGAATTGAGATGAAAACTTAGAAGTAGTGACGTCATTGATAATTATCTGGGCCTGGGTTACATGAAGAAGGTACCTGAAAATGAAATTAATAATCAGCACGCAGTGGTTTCGTAAGAGTTGTCTTTGATGCATCCTGCAAATAAATGATAACAAAATACTAAATGATTAACTCTTGGTTGGTCCTGCCTTGTAACCAGATCTCAGACATATCATGACACAACCCGAGTTTTAAGCTTAGCAACTTCTCCATACCTGACAGTAGTATCTCTCCAACAGTAACTGCTGAAATGTAATTTTTGTTCAGTGAGCCTTCGTTGCACTAACATATGTGACGTCAACAAACTTGACAATGTGCATCAGCCTAAGGAGTTGGCAACACTCAACGTTGTTGTCATCTTTTTAGCGACAGTGGTCGCAGGAATTTATCAGACCATTGGGGATGTAGTAGTTGTGAAGGAAGACAACTTGCTTCCGTGTCGTTGGCTCTTTGGTAGAATCATTGCTATCAGATAAAATCATACGAGTTGTCAAAAAACTAAAATGGAACTTTGAAAAGACCAGTGTCTAAATTATGTTTTTACCAGTCACAAAAGACTAACCTAACTGGTTTGGTTTGGTCACAACCATAGAACGTAAATTTTGTTTCAATTGCGAATGTATTCACAAAAGCAATTGGTACTCCAATCTTTGTTTTGTATATTTCGCCTGAACTTGGTGAGTAAACGCCATCTATGAACGGTAGTTCGGAATAATGTTCGATGTAGCTAGTCGATTGCATTATTTTGACATGAGACGATATGGTAAAGCGTAATTTTATCTGTGACACAACAAAACAACACAAAAGCAAATCCCTCACGCCTGAACTTGGTGAGTAAACGTAGCGGAAAGTTCGCAATTTCGTTTATAATTTCGCTGAGTTATGTCCGTCCGGGAAGGCGCGGATCGGTGTGCGTTTATTTACGGTTATTGGTTATGGACAGGGCTGATCGGGATATTCCCGCGAGCCTCGTAACGGGCGAGCCAAGTCCGGCCGTCGCCGAGGGTGCCTCTCTGACGGATATATCCGTCTTCGGGGATGGGACCGGAATAACAACGCAAAATTATGAATAACTAAGCTGCATAACAGGCAAAAACGGTAATAAATTTAAACTTCTTTAAAATATCTTCACTCTTTTTAAATATTGAGTGTCAGGACGATTTATACCTGTGCCTGATGGTAAGCAACATCATCATCATCAGCCGCAAGACGTCCACTGCTGAACATAGGCCTCCCCCCTAGATTTCCACAATGATCGGTCCTGCGCAACCTGCAACCAGCGGTTTCCAGCGACCTTTGTGAGGTCATCTGTCCATCTAGTGGGAGGCCGTCCAACACGGCGTCTTCCGGTTCGTGGTCGCCACTCGAGAATCTTTCTTCCCCATCGGTTGTCAGTTCTGCGAGCGATGTGGCCTGCCCATTGCCACTTCAGCTTGCTTACTCTTTGAGCTATGTCGGCCACTTTCGTTCTTTTGCGAATATCCTCATTACGGATTCTAACGCGCAAAGAGACTCCGAGCATAGCTCTCTCCATACTCCATACAAGGTTGCAGGCAAACCAAACCAAAATGCTGTTCCGGTAGCAACTAAAAAACTTGCCCGTAACCTTATCAGATTAAGCAGGGACAAAATACGTAAAGTCATAGGTATTATGACTGGCCACTGTCCTCTAAACAAGCACTTATTTAATTTAGGTGTGACAGACAGCCCTCTATGCAGACGATGCATGGAGGGAGAAGAAACGCCACAGCATGTGATTGTGGAATGCAGGAGCGTGGAAGATCAACGGGTAGAATTCCTCCACTCCCCAGCGGCAGCTCCAGAGGCCTTCACCAACCTGAATAGGTTGCTTGCCTTCTGGGATAGCCTGGGATGGCTGGAGTAGAAGGGTAATATGAGCCACGCACAATGACCCAATTAAGAGGCTAAGTGCGGAAAAGGCCCCGCCAAACTAACTACTAAACTAGCTCTCTCCATAGCTCGCTGTGTGACTTTGAGCTTCGTTATGAGGCCCACAGTCAAGGACCACGTCTCAGTTCCAAAAGACATCACTGGCAACACGCACTGGTTAAAGACTTTCGTCTTTAGGCATTGGGGTATTTTGGACTCAAAGATGTGCCGAAGTTTCCCGAACGCTGCCCATCCGAGTTGGATCCTTCGCTGGACCTCTTTGTCGAAGTTGGATCTACCTAATTGGATCTTTTGACCCAGGTAGACAACATACCTGTTCATAATTAATTGCATATTGCCAGGAAGCTATTAGAACATAGAGAGTGAATATCTGCACTGCACTGACTGTTTCTGAAATTGACATTTGTAACAGATGATTAGCCCGTCGTTTAGAAGCAAACATTTTTGCACCTTTCTCTGATTTTTGGGATATACGGTACTTAGGAAGAAGAACTTCTGCATCTCCGTTTATTTATTATACTACGTTTAGTCTTCTATAGAGCATTTAATAAAAGGAAGCTAAATTGCAATTAACGATATTGTCTTATCATTAGGGCAACTGAGTTTTACGTGTTATAAACGTTTAAATGTAAAACATTTTTTTTCTTTTATTGTTCCAAAGATTCGACCGAGGGAGTTTGACTCCATTTTTAGAATAAGAACGCGTAGGCTGTAGAATGCGTTGCCTGATTGAGTTTCTCCTGATGGTTACAATCTTGGTGTATTAAAGTCCAGAGTGAATCAGTTTCTTCTAGATAAGCACGCTCTATCGTAGACTGCATCGTCGCACAACATTAGGCAAGATGGCGATCAAATGGCAAACCTATCATCGTTAAAATACCTAGGTATATCAGAAAATAGCTATCGAATATTGATTTATCCTACATTATTAAAGAAATATCACATAAAAAAGATAAAGCGAAGTATCACACAAAGAAGCCCGTTCACAAGAATTCAATATACGCGACTTATCGGATACAGCAATAACAGAAAACAACCAATAAAATAGTCCTATCTGTATTTGTCACAAAATAAGAATTCCATCAAATAATTCGACGCCAATAAAAAACGGATAGAGACATCGCACGCATCCGTAATAAAAGTCTTCTCATAAATAACGTTCATGAAATATAATACACCTGCAATCTTCGGAAAATGGGAAAATCATTTTGTAAGGGCGGGCGCGGTCGCCGTAATATTGTTATAAATGTAGTTTTCTTGGGGGCATAAATAATAATGGTGGCCGAACGGGCAGTGCACACAAATAACGCAGACTGACGCATGTGAAAAACTCTGACTTTACATTATTTTTAAACTTTATCCTTTAAAAAACTGTGTAAAGTTTGATTCCGCGTTTTAACCAATTTAAAAAAACGTTTATTTCAGGTTACTGTAGACATCAGTTGTACTATTAATAAATAAAATCATCGTCATATCAAAATCGTCGGTTCTAAACGTTTTCTTTTATTTGTTATTTATATTACTCTAGATTATAACACGCATGATAAATCAGTTTATTTAATACTTTTACATATATAGTTTCTTCTTAAATTAAACTGAATAAAAAATCATGCGCAATTGTGGTTTTAATTAAAATACGATTTCTCAGCGATCAAACTAGTCTAGGTGTATTTTACATATGTATATGCGTAAATGTAGTAAGAATGTTTAAGTTAGTAGGATCCTGCGTTCATATAATAGTTATATTATTTACGCAATAGTCGTAGTAATGCAGGCAGTAAATGACACATGAGGCCAACTGCTATAGGTCCCATAAAAAAATTAAAGTAGCCCAGATAATTAACCCGAATGCTATTCAAATCCAAAAAAAACAGTAAGTTACGCGTATTTGCCAGTAGCACATACATTCTTGTCCCTTTCGAGCGTGGAGTGAGTCGCGCGCGCCTTTGGGAGTCATTTCGGTCCGACAGCCTGTAAATTCTCCATTACGCGTTATGAAATATGCCGCGACGCCCTTAGCTGTTTCGATCACAATGATCACGGACATTGACTGAACTATCCTGGATTTTGTACTTTATAGCACACAAATCTTTAACGACGCAATCGACCTCTTAAGCTATCAATGAAAAAATATCTCTCAATTGTGGCGTCACTAATATCATCGAGGAATGGATCAACGATCATATTATGCCCAATTGATTCTAATCATATCTTCAAAAAATATTGCGACATAGTGGCTAGAACCTCCAATTTCACAATCGTTAGATCGTGGTTTGGAACCCCGCCTGCGCCAATAACTATTTTTCAAGCGGGTTTGTATGTGTTTGTTTCAGCGCTGCCTGTAACGGTGAAGGAAAGAAAATTGTGAAGAAATTGTCGTATTTCAAGAAAGACATCAATGAGACATGGTATGTCAACCGCCAACCCGCAGTTGGCCAGCGTGGAGAATTGTGGCCTTAATTATCTTCCTGTGAGATTAAGTCCCGAGTCTCAGCCGTGGGAACATAAAGTGGTAATGCTCATGCTGATACTTCTGTTCTAAATTTTTTATTTGGTAGAAAAATATCCCCGATGAGACTTCATAACAAAACCTAAAGATTTTTTTTATTCCCGCTAATGTGCAAAATGGTGCAAATATGATTAGTAGGATAATTAAGCAATAATTTATATTTTTACTAATAGGTATTTTACTTAAACATGTCTTGTTTAAAAAAATCCATTTATTTTACTTTAGTGTAATTTTTAACAGTGTAATATTGCTCATAGTTTTCATATTGATTTTTCTCTATTAATTTTTGTTACATTCGTCTTAATCCAAAACCACTACAATGTAACAGAAATTTGAACTTTTCTTTAACTTGTGGGGGAAGTAAAATTTTGGTAAGTTATTTTAGACTTCATTTGTAATTTATCCAGAGATCTGGCAACTCTAAAAGTTGATCCCATCAGGTAATAAAGTTTATAAATGAAAGCTCTCAGGTGAGGTTTGTAATCAAACGTTATTATTATAAATCCAGCATTCCTCTTTCGACTGAATGAGTCAACTAAATAATTATACGTTTATACGAGAACGATTCTCGCATTACAATATATCGCGGTTTCAACACAAAATTTGGCTTTTGTTCTCGCTCGATGTAATGTCTTTATGAGACCACTAAAAGCAATATTATTTCAATTAAGAGCTTGATTTAGATTCGAAGGAAAAACTGAAAACAATGAGGTGACGGGAATTGAAGAGAAAATAATGCGCAATGAAATGTCTGATTTGTGTGAGTGCGCACTTAAAGCGCTCTTGGAAATCGTAAGATAATGCAATAATAGCAGCCGCAGGCGCAGGTGCGTCATTTCATTTCGATTGTTTTTATAATAAGACAAACATCGTTTTGCTTCTAGAAATTGGTTATTAAGTACAGATTATTGAAAACTGAAATATCTCAACCATTTAATCATTCAATTGTTGATGATCAAACGTATCACTACGTTTACCGATTCGTGGTAAACGTAGTGTAGGACGCCCTGAGACTAGGTGGAGTCACGATATACGGAAGGCAGCTGGTGGCAGTTGGAAACGCAAAGCCGAGGATCGGGCTGAGTGGCGTATTATTGGAGAGGTCTATGTCCAGCAGTGGACGAATATGGGTTGATTATGATGATGAAACGTATCAAACTAAAGTAATTTTAGCTAAAAGTAATCTTAAGAAATAAAACAAATTCTAAAAGATTGTAAGTAGTGGAACACAAGGCAGTTCTTCAAATGAATTCTACTACTTATCGAACTGTGGGCTAGCGTAAACAAGGGATAGGGCCCGTCTAACCTAAACTTACTTTACTTACGCTACTACGTGGAGAATACGAATAAAATACTCAGAAGTATACTCGAAAGATATCTGAAAACATTTCATGTATTTAACATGTGACGTTACCGTACTCAATAAAACTATATACTTATGACGATTGGTGCAAGGGTTCTTAAGATGGTTCAACCTCAGTTTGAACTGCCGCCACTAAAGAAGACCAAGGATCGGCCTGAAAACCCTGGAAGGGTGGTCCTATGGCCCTAGCAGGGAGGTATCCGACATGAAGCCGGAAAGTATAATTACAAATTAGCTTTGTAAAGGTTTTACTTTTAATTTGTAATATGATGTCGGCTTATATTATTGGACTGATTGGTGATTGATTTTTAGTTTCTATCTGAAATTGACTGACTTATTATAACGAGTAGAACCCAGTTATTGTTGGTAGAGGAACATCTGTGGTCGGCTGACTGATTATTTATTTTTATTGAAGTTAAATTGTCTGAGTTTTAATTGTGATGCTATTTAAAGTGGAGGTCAAAAATGCATATTTATCATCTAATAACTATTTAGTAATCGGTTCACAAATCAAGAAGAAATTAGTTTATTAGACTGCCCTAGTGGCTTAGTTGGTAGTAGCTCTGCCTGCAAAGCCGAGGGTCGTGGGTCCGATCCCCACCCAGTGCAAATATTTGTGTGATGAATTCAAATGTTTGCACTGTGTCTGGGTGTTTCTATGTATAATTGTAATTAAAACTATATTAGTATTATATCAGCTATCTGGCTGCCATCACACAAGCTTTGCTTAGTTTGGGGTCAGATGGTGTTGTGTGTGAATTGTCCACCAATATTTATTTATTTATTTACATTGAGAAAATCATACAAACGTGAAAGTATGGATGCGTAAATGTTTGTAGCCCAATCATGTCAAATTAAATGAAGAAATCAAGCTACTTTTTCCCCGAAAAAATAGATTTTACTAAGGAATTCTGCACTGACAAATTCGTGGGCAGATGCTAGTCATCAAATTTAGTAGAAGTAGTTATAAAGAGTAATCTTCAAAAAACCCCACCAGAGTCCAAAATTAATGTCACAATCATTAACAGATAACTTATTCGTTAACGGGACCATACAAATAGTGCTATAAATAATAATCATACGAAAACCGTTGACTTAAAATAGTAGAGTATTAAGAAGCACGTCCCAACAATTAAACACGTCGTCGCTTGTCGTGTAAGACATCAAAATAAAATCACTACTATTTATGTATCAGAGAGAGTATTAACGGCACGCACCGTCTGCGCTCTTATAATGTCATAAATCGTCTGGAAAATATAACCATCAACAGTCTGTCATATGCGTCGCTGGAAGCTGGGATATGCTTGCGTTTCCTGAATAGAAAAATATACGAACTCAAAAATCTCTGTCATAACCAATATCTTTCTTTTTTATATATAAAAACGTTATGTTGGTTTGTGTACGCTTCAAAAACTCAAAAAGTTCTGCACCGATCGAGCTGAAATTTTAGAATGATATATAAACCGCATCAAGGGTTGTTTTTATCTAATCACAATGTGCCACAGCGAAGCATGGCAGGGTACAGCTAGTTAGGTATACAATTTCTTTCTAGAACACTCTTTCCAGAGTCCGCCTGGGGAAGTACCACACCTTTGTCAGATATTCTACGCCAAGCAGTAACGTGAAAACATCACTGTGTTCCGGTTTGTAGGGCAATATTTCCAGTGATATTACATGGCATAAAGATTAAACATCTTATTTCTCTGGGACACGAGCACTGTACAAAGCTAGGTAATGATTTGGATTCTTCATATTCTTTTTGTGTCACTGTGCTGTTATCGGCAAGCACGTTGCTTACCACTGGGCACATGTCCTGCTCGTCTCGCCGAAAGTGACTCTGTCAGTTTGCCTGTTTATCTGTCATGCCTAAACTAATGAATCGATTTAAATTTATTTTGGTACAGAGATAGTCTAGTATTTCATAATTTCTGAGACTTGAAACTTATTGGCTTTTGATGAGATACAAATACATTTGACATTATCTTTAAATTTTACCCTTTTAGTTGTATTTGATGAATATAAAATATCGTCAAAAGAATAATAATAATCGATACTCAACCTAAGTCACCAAGATTTTAAAAACACCGTGTAAAAAAAATGGATCTCTCTATGTATTTCCACCAAAATTTACGCTTTTTGGTTCATGTTAAATTTATATTGGCCTAAAGTAATAAATCTCTAAAACACAAATAAAACGCAGTGATATTTTTTAAGTGTATTTAGTAGCCCACTACTCAACGAGAGATTAAGACGTGTTTATAGGATGCTCGTAATGCAAACAAGTCATCCGTTCATGAGTTTGTTGGGATGCTTCGTGTGTCTGTAAACAACTCAAAACACGATGATGATGTATAGTGTGGCAAATAGTGACAATAATAACTATTTGGACTAATCATCATGATTTCATTTTAATGCAAAACAAATATATTATGTTTGTGTTATTATATATTATATAGGTACTGTAAAGAAGTATTAAAACCATCATAGCAATTAACTCAAGACCTGTTTATTAAAATAACACACGTAGGTAGGAACAATATAAGTTTCAGTAACTTGTACATGATTTCACAAGTACCCTCTAAATACATAGGTACATCACATTTACTTGACACGTAATACTCAATAGTAGTCCTATCGGGCATAGTGTCTCCAATCGCTTTCGCAAATAATTTTACAAATAGGAACAAGATATTAATACTCGTAGTTATCTTCGATAGTTTGTTGTGGTACTTCAGTATTAGTAAAAATAACTCAAAACATGAAGATGTCGTGTAGTGTGCCTAATTGCAGGATTCTTTCTGAAAATGAAAAATCGGAAATGGAAAGTCGAAAGTGGGAAGTGAAAAATAGAACTGGAGTAAGAAGTGAAAAGTGGAAAGCGTGAAGTGGAAAATGGAAAGCAAAAACTGAAACGAGTAACGTGGCACTTGTAAGGTACAAAATGGAAAAGTAAAAGTAAGTCAGTAAAAATGTATATTTTAAAGTAATTCGTAATTTCGATTTTGTCAGAAAAATTACCCTAATTATTTTCGCTACAAGGTTAGTTCAAAAATATATCTATAATATGATTTAACTTCTCAATTATCAAATCAAATACCAATCGGGATCACGTTTTCCGTTACGAAGTAAATGAAATGATAGATGTTATGTTAATTGTGGTGGTAACGAACTTTCCGTGTGATTGTCAGATTCACACTAGATATGCATATTTACTTTGTGAAATATACAAATTAGTTCCAGTTATTTGAATAATATTTTTTCTTCTTCAAAATCACGTCAAGAGTGGCATATGAGGACGAATTTAAAATTAACCGATTTAACGGGATGGAATGGAATATTTTAAACTAATCTAAAAATTATCCAAGATCGTAATTAATCGTTATGGAATAAATGGGTAATTTTCGTTGAGAACTATTATTTTTTACCGTTGTCGATTTTATTTATTGATAGTTATCAACTGCTATTTTCGTTTCTTCTCAGTTTACACATTTTTAATTTTTCTGGTGATTTCTATTTAAAAAAGGATATTATTTAAATTTTGAACTATGGCATCTCTATATATGAAACTGTAGCTATAATTATGATCGCAAACTTACTATTTTATTATAAGAGCTTAGCATAAATGTAATATGAATAATAATTAGTTACTTCATTCGACGATGTTTTAAAAAGTTAGTCTACTTTATCCTACGAGGCACTCACGGTCGCTGTTTAAAGCAAAAATCTGTATTTATGTTTTTAAATGATATATAGGTGAACTTTTAATATGTACCTAGTAGATTTAAATTTATTGTCATTATGAGTAATAATCCTACTAATACAATAAAGGCGAAAGTTTGGACGTTTGTTACTCAATCTCATCGGAACGGCTGTACGGATCGGGGTGAAATTTGGAACACAACTAGAAAATACTCTAGAATAGCATGAAGGCTTTATATGCGAGGAAAACGGGAACTAGAACTATGCGGATAAAACCGAGAGATACTACCATAAATTCAACAAAAATAAAGTATTCCTTAATGCTATGATTGTACAATAAGGACACTTTTAAAACCTATCGGCATAGCAGTCAGTCTGGCCAGTTGTGTAAGTAGGACTGGCTGTAGGAATATGTCACCAGCGGATTATTGTATTACTTAGCACTGAGATAATATTACAACAAAAAAAACAACTTTTTGTCATCATCATCATCATTTATTTCTTCCATGTTTATTGAAAAAAGTTAGGTAAGTACATTTTTAGGCCAAATATTTTTTTCCAATTTATTTTTTACAATGGTGACAGTTGAATACAGATCAAGAAATCACCACTTATTTAAACCCCAGTAATTAAAATAGAACAAGACTCATTTCCAAGAAAATGTTGCCAACTGTATAATTATTAGCTGCAAACATTTATTATTTTGATAGTGATGACTTCTATTCGATTTTAACAGTCTAGAAAATATAGCAATAAAACTAAAATTGCGATCTGTTAGCTGAAATTAGTCATTCTGGCATCGAGTCAACGAAACGCAAATTAAAATATTGCCTCGTCTTAAAATTTCGACTATTGTTTCAGAATAATTATCAAAACCACGAATGTGTCGGTGAAGTTCTGAAGTCAAACGTCTGAACGTCAGCTTCAAGACACGTTATCGCTTTTGAAAGCGCAAGACTAAAGTTTTCATTTTCAACAATTTGTTGAGATTAAGATCGCACGGAAAATATTATGTTGTTAACATTCCGTCTGAGATGATGTTGATTTTTGGCACAGGAGAAAATTTTATGTGTGGCAATTTTATAGTCTTGACACTAGAGTCATATTTTGAGAAAGCGTAATTGATTGGTAGGACAGCTGTTGCGGGCTCTCATTAACCACTTTACATTGTTCTACAAAAATAGTGCCTGTGCATTTAACACATGACATGAATGATGGTGTTGTATTAAACGTTTAGCCGCATTTTGCTGATATTCCATTAGAGACAACTAAACATCTAACTTCGTCTCCCTCTCTTGCAGAAAAGTTGTTGACAGAAAATGTTGATTGTCCTTCATCTACATTTGAATTTCATCATGTTACTGCCACTGCAATACTAAAACGTTCAAAGATATTAAAGTTAAGAATACAGAGGACTTATGGGGATTATCTGTTAAGGTACTTGAGGATTATTAATAACATTGCCCCATATTTAGCAGAATTATTTAACGAATGTATAAAAATGGTACATTTCCTGACATGATGAAATATAGTAAAGTGATACCTCTGTTTAAATCTGGAGACAAAAACGAACTTGAAACTACAGACCCATCTCGGTTTTGCCTTGCATCAGCAAAATATTCGAGAAACTTGTTCTCCAGCAACTTTTATCTTACTTTAATATTAATAATCTATTACATAGTAACCAATTTGGATTCACAAAGGACGTTCCACTACCGATGCAGGTATTGAACTAACTAATTATATATTGAAAGCCTGGGAAGATCATCATGACGTTCTGGGAGTATTTTGTGACTTATCAAAAGCTTTCGACTGTGTTCATCATGACACTCTTTTAAAGAAACTGCAGTTTTATGGGGTTTCGAAACCAGCTCTAAATTTCATTTCTTCATATCTTAAAGACCGTGTACAAATAGTCGATGTTGACGGTGTGCAATCAAATGAGTCGCCTATAAGAATGGGTGTACCACAAGGTTCCATACTTGGACCTTTCTTGTTTCTTATATACGTTAATGATCTACCTTTTATGATAAAAAAACATAAAAATATAGAAATAGTTATGTTCGCCGATGATACATCACTTCTATTCAAAATTAAGAGAGGAATAAACGATTTCACTGAAATAAACGTACTTTTGGACATTGCGTACAAATGGTTTGATGCAAATAATCTAGTACTTAATCCAACTAAAACGAAATGTATAAAGTTCACACTCTGCAATGTAATGTGCGGTAAACTTGATATAAGACTGAAGGATGAACTTATCGAACCTGTACAATCTACTTGTTTTCTGGGTATTTCAGTAGATTCAAAGCTTCAATGGGGTCCTCACATAGAGACTAGCTGATCGACTCAGTTCAGCTGCCCACGCAGTTCGTCAAATTAAAAAATATCAGACGTTGCAACAGCTAGGCTTGTTTATTTTGGCTACTTTCAAAGTATTATGTCCTACGGGATCTTATTATGGGGTTCGGCTGCGGACAGAAACTCTGTTTTCGTATTGCAAAAAGAGCAATCCGTGGTCTATATAATTTATCACCTAGAGAATCAGTACGGGAGATGTTCAAAACTATTAACATATTAACAGTCCCTTCATTGTATATTTATGAATGTATAATGTATGTAAGAAAAATCGAAGTCGTCTGCAGAAATTAACTGATCTGAATCCAAAAGCGCACCATAAACACAAAATTGTATTTCCTAAGTGCAGACTTCAGAAAACAAATAACTCTTTCAAATGTAATGGTATTCGCTTCTATAATGCAATCCCTGTACAAGTGGAAGGCCTCAATGAAACCAAGTTTAAAAATGAAATAAAAAGCTACCTATTGAGCAAGGCATATTATAATATAGACGACTTTGTTAAAGATAGTAACGTATGGAAGAGAAATGTGTCGAAATTAGAATCTTGTAATAAGGTAAAATAATAGATTTTTAAGACTTTTGATGTTACATTGTTTGTACTAATGTAGTATCTGTATACTGTGTGTATTGATTATTTGTTATATTGTCTTCGACAAAGCCTTTTTACAGCTGCATGTAATTGACTAGGCCCCTTTACAGCTGCTTTATTCTTTTTGACGTTGTTATTTTATCATATTATGTACACAGATTCTTTGCCTTTTTGTAAATGACGTTACCAAGTGTTCTTATGAATTTATGGTATGAATAAATGAATTGAATTGAATTGAATTGAATTTCTGATGACCACACTTAATGATTTTTAAGAATATTTTGTATGAGAAACAAACATTATTAACATTTCAATTTGGATTTACATTTATCTGTTAAAAATAAACAACAACAAGGCGATAGAATTTATAAAATTATAATTAGAAATAATTAATAAGCTATATGTTACCCTAGAAGTGATACAGTGCAAAATCCTTGTTAGTTATAATATGATGAAGTTTTCATGTTAACCTACTATCTGTGCCCCGTGAATTTTTGAATTTTCGTGAAATATTGTTAAGCGACCATGCGGTCTACTATGGAGAGGGATTCCTCAAAATATACCAAATCTACATGTATCCGTTTGTAGAATATTTGATTGCACTTAGCAGGAAATCCCACTCTGACATTTCGTTCCCCAGTTTAGCTATTCGTATTACCAAGAGCGCACCAAAGTTATTCCTTGGGATCTTTAGAACAATAACCATGAAACGGTGCCTCTTGGAGCGACTCACAATTAAATACAAGGCCTGCTAATAAAAGACCCGCAGCAAAGTGGTGATGTTAAATGAACGACTTAAAACTTCAGGTGGCCAGTTAAGTACTAGAACATATTACCTATATACCAGGCCACTCAGAATGATTTGCGAAAAAAGTTTTAATGTATAAACCACCTAAACTTGTAATTATTTTGAAAACTTCGATTATTTAAAAATAAAAAATACTTCTGTTCGGTTTTAAAATTTCCAGCGCAATTTTTGAGAGCCAATCCTAATTTTCTCGTCTCATTAAAATCTGCGTTTTGAACAATTCCGTGCTATGAGTTTTTACTATTGCAAATGTGGCTTAAAACCTGATGAGTCATTTGATCTACTTTGAATTTCTTTTATGGATGAAGAACCTTCAAAAGCAACCACTGGTACAGCGAGTTCAGACAAATCCGATCCAATCCAGAAACAAAGCATCAGTCGACAGTTTGACTGTTTCAAAATGAATCAACGCCTACGAAAGTGAAGCGATCGAGGAGCGCAGGGAAAATTTTGATCGCCAGTCGCATCAACGCCGAATAGTACAGCATAAAATGCCTACCAGAAGTTTTTTCTGCAATGAGCAACAAGCGACTGAACACCGAGCTCCGCGGGGCCCTTCGTCACGACAACGCGCCCGCGCACTCTACGATCAAAGCGAGGGACTTCCTGGACTCCACACCTGTCAGAGTCTTGAGTCTCCTTACAGTCCTGATTTGGCTCGCTGTGACTCTTTTTTGTTCCCTTAAATTAAAAATCGGCTCGAAGGGATAGTAGGAATACTAGATAGATAGGAAAGGGAAGTTTTCTTCGCCAGAAGACGCGCTAGTAGCGATTGAGAAGGCCGTGGAAAAATGTTCCACGTACATACGAGTATATCCCAAAAAGTAAGAATCAGATTGAAAAAAATTATTAAGTACGGGGGACAGCCAAGACTAAATCTTTTTTTTTAAATAATGATCTTATAGTACTCTTTTTAATTTGTCTGTATATTACAATCAGATAAAGTTAACAGAAAAACAGTAACTATTTACCAATAAATTTTGAGACCCTGAACAGATGATGCTTAGTATTTTCGATAACTATTAAGAAACAAATTCTAGGTACATATTTGCAATCCTTACAGTCACGACTTTCACATAATACGAGTATTATGCCAACAACGCAGCAATGCTCATTGTTCACGAAATTCCTCCACCGCGTAATAAAATTTCATAAAACCGCGGTTATCGTAAACAGAACAAATAGCAAAGTTTACGAGCCATTTCGCGCTTTTCCATTTGCATGATACGAGTATGACGTAGAATCGAGCCAGACGGAGTTATGGCCGCCCCCCGGGTCACCACCAGATATTATTTGCACTCCCAAGCTTTACTACACACAACAAAACGTGGGTCAAAGAGGTCGTGTCCACGAGGATGGAACTGATAGCGATCGTGTGATATTCATATTCGTTTCACTAAACAAACATTCCTCTTCCTCCATAAACAAAGTGTGAACAATCGTAAAAAGTGAAAAAATAATAGACAATAAAACTGTTCAGCGCGGCGTATCACAAAAATCCTTGACGGACACATTTAGAGCTGTTAGCGCTTCTTTATTATAAAAAGTTCCAACAAAGGCTCATTAAAATCTGAAGTCATAACAGGAAACGTGATACAGTGGCCGGCCGGTCCCGACGACCTCTTTCATCATAAAAGCGCGGTGGCTAGCAGCTGGCGCTTCACTTTATGTGGTTTCCAAACGGCTCCTCTTTAATAATCCTGTT
Source organism: Ectropis grisescens (assembly GCA_017562165.1). Classification (NCBI taxonomy): domain Eukaryota; kingdom Metazoa; phylum Arthropoda; class Insecta; order Lepidoptera; family Geometridae; genus Ectropis; species Ectropis grisescens. The sequence continues at coordinate 16,946,766 of CM029770.1, forward strand.
TATTTTCGAAAACGGAGCACCCATAACTTTCCCGAGTGCTTCTTCAGATTCCTATGAAGATGTGTCATTGACTGCCGGTATCCATTACATTGTCTCATCTGCCACTGCTATTAATAAAGACACTCGGCGTACGTCGTCATTCACACGAGCCGTAGCAGAATTCATCAAGGATCGGAGCAATATTAGCAGTGTAGCAGGAATATACAAGTGAGGAACAGTGTGCAATAAGCGTCGTCGGCTAATAACAACAGCGGCATCCGCGCTGATATCTCAATATCGTAGGTGCGAGCAGTAAGCAGTTAATTAACACATGACGGTTGTCGTGGAAATAGAATTCCTGTAAGCGAGCGCGGGGTGCGCCCGCGCCCCGGGGCACGCGCTCGTCGCCCTCGCGCCCAATGTTTGTTTACAAGCAACGAGACTTCATTACGCCTCTGGCTAATGTATTCAGCTTCAGCCTCCACGTTAACAGCGACACTTCTCGGAATCAATATGCTCCTTGTATGTTTTGATTGGCTGCTACCTCACATCTCAACCCAAAACCATCCTAATTCCCCACATCCTAAACATATTTTCCTTTGACAGCGCATCGATACTTTAATGACGACGAATACAACGAACGGATTTCAGTGTTAATACTTGCTGAAGATAAATTTCCAATAGTGGTAAAGACGATCGCTGCAGAGGCATTGAACTTGTCCAATTTTAGGGTTAACGCGCATTAATTTGTTTTATTAACGTCTATAAACGTTTTACGTTTCCTGCGCGCGTTTCTCTGTACTCAGTTGTCTATAATTGTGAAATACCTAAATAAAAATAAACGTAAAATTTCACTAAGCCAACCATAAACAAAACCAAATCACGTATCCTATCTATCTGATAAAGGCAAGATGCGACGTTGCCAAATCCATCGCAGCAACTTCTGATCCTTCCGACCCCAAAAATAATAATGTTTCATCTTATAAAAATATTTCCCTTACGACTGTCGCTCGGTATATCACGGTATTTGTCACAGAGGATCACCCTTTATGTTCGTTTCCAGTCAAACCCCTTAGATAAGCGAGCCTTTTATATGCCAAATATAATATATTATGGTTTACAATTCTCGCTAGAGCATAACATGGACATTACTTCCATTCCGCTGACTGTTTACGTGAAAAAGATTTTCACAAATCACATGACTACCAAATCTTATTTAAAGACTACCCTAATAAGTGTAAATGTAATAAAAAGTAATAACTAAAGTAAAAAAAATCTACTTGCAATCTGCTGCTCAGCTAGTGATTGCACCATGTCAAAGAGCAAACTGGTTGCAAATGATGCTGTCAAGGCTTTTATGGCACATACCTACAACAGTAGGAGCTGTAAATTGTGACAACCTGTCGTTAGGGCTCGTTAGATATTTTCATGATTTTAAACTACGCAATTTATCTCTTCCTAAGAGAATACATATTGTTTCAAACACTGTTTGGAGTGAAACATAGCGAACACCTCTAATTTTGCAGCCACATGCGTTGTTGTGGGCAGAAGTTTCTTCCTAGACAGTTTTTTTTTCAAATCTTTTGGATGCACAAGTCATTAACTAGGAAAATAAATTAATCTGTCCATTTCCTCTACAAATAGACATTAGTATAGTATAATTAGACTGGCAGTATGGAAAAAGCAATATATATTTTTTATTTCTATGGCGTATCCAGAATATTCTAGCTAGTACGAGCCATTACTTCCAACATATGAGCAACGCAAAAATATCAGCGTATTATAGGTTATCAGAGCAGAGTCGTCTCGGAGACTCCCATTCACGACGCGCTTTAATGGATTGCTCGCTTTCATAATATCCCAAACCGTACAATGTTTGCGCTCCTATGATCTCAGATAGTGACTCGATACTTCTATCACTTTTATCATTCTTTTGAAACTACCGGCACACAGGACAGGCCTCGCAAAAATAAAATTTACATTTCATCGTAATAGCATTTCCCGATACAAAAGCTTTGAGAGCTCGCTTGTCACCCATCTGTTTGCACGTCTGTAGCTCCCCTTTCATATGAAAGACGAAAACAAACAGCGAATGTGCCAAATAGCAAACAATATTATACGGAATGCACAATAATATCAGTTCCGGCGCGGGATAGCGGGACGCGGGGTGTTTGCTTGCGCGAATAAATATGATATTGGAGAATGCCACGTCGGCCTCAGACGAGCAAATATTATCGGAAGTTTGCTTTGGTAAAATGATAACCGCCGAGATTGAAAAGTCGGGCTTAGCCCGAGGCAGGGGCGCACTACTCCACAAACGGATGGAAAATTCTTATCCCGACAAGAGGTTTCATATTAAACTTCGGAGCAAACTATTGGCTGATTTACCAACGTTTTTCCAATGTTTGCAGTGATATTGGTAACAGATGGATATCAGATTGCAGTTCTGACTTTGTTATGATAAAAAATTGAAGATTAGATTACTTATAGGCCTACGTGTCATGGTTATTGTTGATGCTATTGATGGGATAGATATATTGAGCCAAAATAAATATCTTGAAATAATTATAGTGTGTCTAAAAAGTAAATATTCTTAAGGAAAATTTTATAAATTGAAATAAAAGTATCGCTATCCCCGTACCATTAATTGTAGTGAAAAGCACTTTATAGACGTAAATCGATCTGTAAATTTTAATCTAAATATATCCAAAACAGGCTATTGTTAGACCGCTGTTTCATTGTCGTTTGATACAATACATCTCTAATGTATATCAATCAGCGTATGTAAATTATTTGTATTTGTATTAATTCTTGTTCATCTTACTACTAATATGCCGAAGTTTGGATGTTTGTAGCTCAATCACGTCGTAACAGCTGAATGGATTGGGTTGAAATTTGGAACACAGTTAAATTATTATAGTATGGAATAACACACAGGCTACATACATGCATTTTATCAAGAGAAAATAACGGAATCGGGAAGTACCTACGCGGGTAAAACTGCATGCACTACTACTAATGTGTACTGTATTTGCATACCAATAGACATAGTGACAAGAAAAGTTATTTGTGCGTCAGATATAATCAGATATAGTCAGATATAATGATTATGATAGATTATTAAAAAAATATTGAGCTCGTACTTTTTCTTTTGTTTCAGAAACAAAAAAATTACGAATACATAGGGCTTAGAAGTCTCGACTGTCATCACGTCTATAAACGAGTTTTATGTAGAATTGACGTCACAACCCCCCCACTCCGGAAGTTTGATGGTCTAAGGTATCATAATAATCATTGTCGATTTTGTATCATTAGTATTGTCGATTTTTGTATCATTAGTATAGTTTTGTATCATTATCATTAGTAGTCGATATGTAATAATCATTATCTGATAAAATAAAAAAACGTGGCTTATATATTTTTTCAAAATCTGCCTGACGGACCAATTTGAATGGCAGGTTTATTTTTGACCCAGTTCCTATTGTGTGTAGGTAGGTACTATTTTCTAACACAAGGGTTTCTATTTATTTTTTAAAGAGTGCATTCGAGTATAGCTTCGAATGTAAACGACAGAAAGTTGCATCCATCCCAGGTCGGCCATCAACTGCGAGTGTGAGGGCCCGTCGAACCCGTGATCCCACCTTATCATCCCGCGAGAATAACTCCTAGATTTATGTTTCACGTAAAACTTTATGTCGTGTTTTGTTCTGGACTATTCGAACACTGTTTTGTTATGAGCACGGTTCAGTTTATTACTGTGTAGTTATACCGGCGATGTATTGGTTTTCAATTGTTTTCAGTGTTTTCAGTTTTAATCACAGTTTTAAATAAGGTAACGCACATTATCTTCATTAAGCAAATTATATTTATTAAATTATCTCATCATTGTCTACAATCAAATTACATGATGAACGTTTATCATCCTAAGGTTGCTTGGAAAAAACGTTATTAGCCAAAAGGTCCCCGAACCCAACATTTTTTTTTAATTTTGTGTTTTTTTTTATTTACGTGCACTGACACCCAGATACATACACGCAGACACAATCACAGTAAATATTTTAAACACTAATTACATATTCTAGTACCTACTTACCTGAAAGACACTGCTTTTTACAAAGGAAAAGGCAGGGTATAGATATAATAAATATTATAAGTGCTTACTTGGTAATAAAAAAATGTTTTTTTACGTTTATGTTTCATTACTGTATCATTCTTCATTGGTGTGTCAAAACAGTGAGCTGTGTGACCAACCCTGAAATGGCGAGAAAATAAATCGTTACTTACGAAATCGCTTCCCTTTCCCTTTTGAAATGATAAACATGTACACACACAAATTGAAACAAAATAATACGTACAGGTGCTGACGAGGTTTAAACCTACGGTCTCACAAATGTGTAATCGAAAATATTTTGAACAGCTGATTTTTACATTTTAAGAGTTGACCCTCTAGTAAAAGTTGAGGAGAAAAATGCGACCTTACACTTAGTGTAGACATTCTGTTTAACCTTGTGTAATATGTTTTTTGTTGTGCTGTGAAACTTTCCACAAAATTTTAAAATCATTTGAATTAAATACACTGAAACAACAATTTTAATATTCCTAATACTAAACAGTTAACAAAAGTTCACGACTCCTGATCCTCGGGTTATATACTTATATATATAACAGTTGATTTAAATTGAATGAATGATGACATTCCATGTTTATGAAATTAGTATTAGCATGTGCCTTCCTTCATTATGAAAACAGTTTTTACTTTGTTTTACTTACTTGAGTTTTATAAGTCACCTTGAAAGGTGACTTTTAATTGAATTTAAATATTAGATATATTTGTGTAAACGAATACTTTTGAATAATACGGTGCATTTGTACCTATAAACAATGTTACCTATACTACTAATATTATATGTACATTCTAAACTCTTGTTGTCTACATTGTATATACCTTCACACAAAACTACCCAATGGATCTGGATCAAACTTGGTGCACAGATAGATTGCAGCCTAAAATGTCACATAAGCTACTTTTTGTAGCGGTAAAATTATGAGGACGGGGGCTAAACGGGTAAAACCGTGGAGCGTTACCAGTAGAGTGAACATTTTAAGTAATGACATGGCCTTAAAAATGTAACAAAATGTATAGATGTGTAGACTCATAGGCTGTAGGGGAAGGAGATATTTAATTTGGCAATCATAGTTCTTTTCATTACATATTAACTTGTAAGAGGAGAGCAAGATGGCACTGCAGTGTGACTAATTTATCTGTCTCCGATTTTGCAGCACACTATATTTGCTGTTTGTGCTGAGCCTACCGTACCGTACCGTACCGTATTCATCCATATAGCCACCAAAGAAGGTATCCTCAATGATCTCACAAATAGTATAGTAGTGTTACTCCTTTTACAATCTGACTGAGGAAATGCCAAAATCTTTTATTCTGCCGTCAAGAGCAATTGTGCACATTATTGTGTTTTGGTATGAAGGGCCATTTTTCAGGTAAACTACAGGACAGAGAGATGAATAATATAATATCTCTGGACGAGCGCAGTGAGATACGAGATGGTGATTAGGATTTTTATGGGCAGGCGTGTTGATTATGATCAGGAGCCTGTTCGTCTAAGCTCTGAGGCCATGAATGCATAAAAAGATCCCCGGACGCGATCGAAACTTGAGTCGGACTGGACTGACTACATTAAACTTGAGTTACCCGTGTATTTATTTAAAATGAATGTATACTTTATTAAGTTGTCATCAGTAGATAGGGTTTAATCAGCTCTTACTCTGAATTTTAGGGTTGCAATTTGTCTTTTCGACTTCTATTTTGTCTACGTAATTTAATCACAAAAATTCAAAAAGCATTTTCAAATTTGTGTTGATTTACGCAATATCCAAAATAATGAAGCAATAACAAATAGATGGACCCACGGATATTCGGGATGGACCCAACAAAGTTTCGGCGACGTAATTTGCAAGCTTGAAAAGCTTAAATCAGTTCGAAGAATACGATCTTTCGATTTTTCATATTCAAATCTACTCAGCATTCTTACACTGGAGGTGCTACTTTATTCCCTGGAATCTTTTCTCTAATATAGTAAAAGAAACCGAGAGCACAGGTAGTGTGAGATATAAATAAAATTGTGTTATGTGTGTGATGTTTATACTGATTTATTAATTACCTCTGCGAAACTATAGCACAAAACATCACTCATAATTTGATTAAATACACGGATATCGTGATTAAATACCTACCAATTGCATTCTCGCTTTTATGAACTGTGGGTGTTGGGAGTTCAAAACACCTACCACAACTTTTTTGGAAAGGTCACAATCCCATAACAGTTTATCTCTGCTGACCACGTCGGGACGTAGCGGCGGGAACATGATTGGCGATTGGAAATATTCGGGTTATAGACGACCCTAAGGTGAGCCCTCGAGATCTCGGTAATAGGGAACGTCTTTACGAGTGAGACGCCCGCTTGACACATCAACACTACAACAGCGATGTCGTTTTTGAAGAGTTGGACCAATATAGAGTTTGGTTTCAGATGTGACAAGGTGGATTTATTATGACTAGTTATAATGCTTTGGTGGATACGCCTAAATTATACCTATGTCTCAATTATATTCCGATATGAGATAGGCCTGCAGTATGCTCATAATTTACAGTCATCTCGCTCCCGTAAGTAGTTATAGATTATTTTGCCATCTTCCGCGATTCTATGACAATCGAGTCTAAGTTCGAACCATTATAAAATAGTTATCCCATTATTATCCTACTGCTGTGCACCTCTAGTATCCATGTCGTCGTCCTCAGTCAATCAAAGGAGACTGAAACATAAAAATATTTCCAGAAAAGATTAAAATCTTGATTTAAATTTTGTATTTAGACATCCGGTAGTGTGGCAAGCCAAGTTCAAGTAAACTGGCGAGCCGCACCATGTGTAATATTACACGGACCACTTCAAGCTACTGTCCTCATAATTCAAAAACTGTTTCACATCAATATGTCAAATTGCTTTTTTTAACGGGGAGAGCCTTAATTAACAAAACTAAAATACGATGAGTACTACACTACGCTACATACCTAACTACCACCTGAATTGTCCATAGACCAATTGCTCATACATTTCAATATTTTCTAATATTTTAATTTAGTAGAAACAAAAAAAAACATTCTTGAAACAACAGCTCTATATAATTGAGAGGTTTTCGGCCACTTTCTGCAATGTCATCGTTGCATATAAAAAGTTATGACCGCTGGCAATATTTTCGAGTCGGCCTCTCTCGTAGGAAACGATATGCAGTAAACGGTCGGGCGTGCGGTCTCTTGGGCCCACGGACCCCACCGGGCCTCGCTGACCCGCGGACTTTATGCCAATTTTCATAAAAATAAATCTGAGCCCCGCTGATTGAACCAGTCGCCGGGCGTCCTCTGATCGACTTTCTATTTTATTGTTATTAGCTCACTCTCGCTAGGGTACGAATTATTGTTTTGCCATTTGTTCCCGAAAAATAGAAACGTCTATCGGTCGGACGCGGGTATAAGTTTATGTGACAAGTTTGATACACCGATACCGATGGGCCGCCTTCGTAGCGGAATATTGTTTTCTCGGAGCTCGGTCGATGTATCAAAGAGAAAGGTTGTTTGATTGTTTTCTTTTTTTATTTCGCGTCTATTTTTATATTGCTTTTGCTATTTTTTTTTTATTGGAAATTGATGATACGATCTGGTCAGGAGCGTAATAGTAAGTAAATATACGTTCATAAATACAATTTTGAAGTACTTTTTGAAGTTCTACACAATAATGGATTGTAGTGCGATGTTTTTTTAGCGTTTCACATCAAATTATCTATTTCCAATTAATCTGGCCGAAGAAAAATTATGAATTTGAATTAATTACGAATATATTTACATGAAATAAAAATATCTCACATCAAAGTATGTGAGATATAATTATTTATACTTCGTTGTGGGCACATACCATTGGGCACATGTTTTATTCATCCGGTCACTTTATACTGTAAAATAAATAATAATATTTAGGTCAGGAAGCGTGGCAAGTGTTTTTTAAGTTTTGTAACGAAATATTAGAACTTATTCTTCTTTAGACACATGACATGATTAGAATAGTTATTTAAAACACTTATGAATCCTTGAAAATATCTAGGTACTTTAACTAACGAGTAGGTATTTACAAAAAAGAAATATTCGGGTAAACTCGGGACCATCAGGAAATGCATCAGTATTTCTAGATGGCCAATGACCATGGAAAATGCGTCAGCATTTCTAGACGGTCATGCTAAAGGCCACGCCCTCCGGTTTCACCGGAGTAGTTTCTATGGTAAGCAATCAAATTCTGAGTTATCTTCTATCGGCTGTTCCTATGACTGCCAATTTTTTTTATTTTATTTATCAAGTTAGTAAATATTAGTTGGCTGTTCAAATAAATTCAGTAGCTACAAAAACTATCGGCTTATCGAAGAGGCGACGAGTCGTGGATAATAATCTCCCGCCAAAGAGCGATCGACACCTGGTATCGCGGCTTACATCTGATGAAACAAGTGTTATGGCATCTCACGCCGCCTTTTACGATTTAAAACCACTCGCGCGCAGCTCCGATGGCTATCGTCGGCCACACACGGGCTACGACAGGCAGCGTAACTAGCCCGCAACATCCACCGCCAATATGCGACACTTTTACGCTCATAACAGCATCTGATACCATTTATGTCTCGCTACTGCCATTTCAAAGCTTGCTTGCTTCAATCTCGTTTTAATGCAATAAATAACAAGCATTTAGCGCAAAATTGGCCCTTTAGTTTGTTTACACACGGCTCTTTTCGACCGGATTTGGATATGTTTGTTTTTTGTTACAACACGCATAGTGCAGTAAGTATATTATAATTTAAACCTGTGGAAACCTGTGAAAGGTTTTTGTTTAGATTTTTGCTTGAGGTTTAATTTGTATTTATGAATGTATTGCGCAATAACTAACATCGCTAGAATATATTATCTTTATTTATTGTCACGTCAGAGTCCACCTGTGAAAGTATACAACGTTTTTTAGATATTCCACAGCGATGTAAAAATTTGCAACCATTACTGTGTTCTAGATTTATAGATAATGTGTCCATGAAAATTATAGGGCAACGATGTATAAGAACTGCCGTAGTTTAGTTGCCAGAAGTGAAAGAAAATATCGTGAGGACGTCTTTTAACGACATGTGTCAACCGCTTAGACTTTCGTCATCATGGTATACTTATAATGTCTTGTTTTGTTTCTTTATTGTGAAAACTTAATGTTTAAAAACATGTTTGCTGGCCCCTCTTAAAACATCCTGAATATGCCAGCCCAGCTTACTTATTTACGATTGATTATAACTTTATATATACGATAGTGAGGTTCCTTTGAAAAGTGCACGAGTATGGCAGAGCGCATGGCTGCCTTGATTTATCTCTGGGCGCTTTTGAATATTAATAAATAATGTTTAATGGGAGCGCATGATCGGCCCATTAGCCGACGTCGTTCCTTTCACGTTTAATAAAGAGTCATTTATAAGCCCGCGACGCTTTTCCCTTATCTGGACGAAGTATGTCTCGCGACTGAGAGGTGCCGCCCTATCAGGATTAATTCATAATTTTATCCATGTACGTAGGTGTGTTCATGGTTTTAAAGTCAGAATGTTCACAATTAAATACCTCAATTCAATTACCATACGATCACGATTATCCCTAACGTCGAGAATGCTTTATTAAGCGCTTTAGCTGCCGATAGCGAAAGAGCTGTGATCGTCCATGCGATGGGCCTAAACCTCAAACGTTACGGTATGAATTCGATTCCCACGACGGGTAGATATCATCTCATTGAATCATTAGGAAATTAGCTCGTTTCCCTCGCGCCGACGCGGGCTGATCGCGTCTAATGTCATTCCTTTAGACCTTCAAATCCAGACGCCAAATCGTCTCACAATTATTGGTCGACTTAAATACGCGATCCTACTTTATAAAGTTACTTCACGATATCTTTTTGCTTCGCACTTATTACCCGTAATAACATGTAATAATTTCTTTTAAAACACTCATAACTCAGTGCATAGCGGCTTCGAAACGATCGAACGACGGCCGAGTCGGCTTAATAGAGCCGCTTGCGAAACGAAAAAGCGTACGTTATTACTAATGCGCTCCGTACTTAGTCGCTCGATGTGTAATTATGAAGATTAATCTTCTCCATAAGCTCCGGTTAACATAACTCGAGGGCGCACATCGGCGTCCGCCGACGGCCGCCGGTTGAGACTTCCTAATGACACTTCGATCGCGGGGCTCATTATCGCGAACCACTCGATCGGCTCCCGGGAGTTATTCCTCTTAATATCTCGGCGGCGGGATGAGAGCCGGGATATCGTCACGTATGCACGCTCGCGGCCACCGCCATAATTATATCGACGCAATTAAACCCAACTAATATATTATAATCGTTCGGTTAGCATCGGCAGTTTTTGCAAGAGGCGCGGCGGCCGACAACGAACGTTTTAGCCGCGTTCGCACACTCATCCCGTAGCACCCTATTACGGGTTCCCGTGATTGGTAATGTTCTGGGAATCTCGAAATCGAAACATTGTAATTGCTTTCATTTATGGACTTGAACTCTTCAGCGGGTTACAAAAACGATTGCCGAAGAACGCAATGTAAATTACTGCAGCAAATGTATATCAAAACACACAATGCGGGCACTATAAACCTTAAGGAAATCTGCAGCGGAATTACATAATGGACCTGCCTATAATTTGTGTTGTAGACGTAACATAGGTCCGTATACATTAGGCAGTCACGTCAATGTGACTGCCTAATAAACGGGTAGGGCAGTTTGATTTCCTCGCGAATCATGAGAAAATTATTCTGCGCGGCGAGGCGAGGGCGCTTTGAGAACATCCGACGGATAAGAATAATTACTTACATTGATTGAACCCTTATAATCCGTTTATTTAATAGTCGACAGATGTTAATCGGTGCACTGGCTATAATTACGCTTCGATTCCTGACGAGAAAAACGCTAAAGCGCGCTTCTAACGCGACCAGCCGATTTATTGCAACTAAGTCGAGAATGTTCGGTCATGTTATGTGTGAATTTATATTCTGTATTTACGCAGCATAAATAGATATCGAAACAAAATTATCGCACTCGTATATTTCGACTACGATTCCGAAACCTTCAGACGAGATTAACATGGGAAATTAAATTCAAACGGTAACAGTTCACAGACAATAAATACAGCCCAAAATTAACACATCGTGAAGTAAGGAGTTACAAAACGGCATTCAAAGTGATATAGTTGTTTTAATTAGCGTTCATAGTCGTATCCGCTCGACGAGGTTTTTTAACTAAAATTTTCCATTGTATGCAAAGCAGAAGGTAGAATTCATCCATCACTTCATATTTGCGGCTTGCTGACGTTCTCGTTTGAATTGCCTCGCGTCGCCCTACTGGGTGTACGCTAATTGGAATCTACTGTTCAAAGCAACATTAATTATCATACAAAAACAGATTGTCATCTGTCGTCTTGTGTGATAATCTCGAATCTTTGACGTTGAACACGCCGTATGTTCATTAAGATCTTATTCACCATATGCCGGGCGCTCAACTTCAAGGAAAGCTTGTATTAAGTATCACATACATAACGTAGTAACACGCATTAGTGTCCGTAAACGTATATAGTAGAAAACCAAGTAAAAGTAGAAATTGAATGATGTTCAAATCTAGAATGCGAAACAGGAAAATGTCACGCCATATCCGATGCAAGCTCAACCTTTTACTATTCAAGTAGTCATTGAATAGTTGGCAAGATGTTGTGAGTTCAGTATTTAAATATCAAAGTCATAAATGCCATACGCGTTCTTGTTAACGCTAGCATGTAAATTCTAATCCTTGTTGCATTTAGAACGGGGCGGCCTAGTAATTATGTGCTTTCATTTGTCTGTTCCGGGGAACAAACGAGCTCGGCGGCGTGTAAGCTCGCTCCATGTAAAGCAGTTAGCAGTACTCTAATCTCGCGCACACATTAATTTAAAGAATACGTCTGCGTACTCGACTTCACCAACAACGTCGAAACACAATTCTCCTTCACATTTTCTTATTTGCATATTAAAATAATTTCGAGTAAACGCAATACGTAAGTCGCCTCGTACCGCGTGCGGGCGTTTCCCAAATGGCTTACGTGGCTTTTGTTAGCGATCCCAAAATAAACTTTATGCTTAATATATTTTAATACAATATCCCCTAGAGCTTTCTTGTCGAGATGCTCGTATAGAACTCGGGAGGTAAAGAACGATGACAGATAAAGGCGGGTTGTGCGCCCAAATAGATAAACTAGTGTGGAAATTAATGTCTGCATTTACTGGTGCATGAAGTTTGTACTTAATTATAGTTTTATAGCTGTTCGCTTTTTAAATGTGTATCAACCACAAAGACTGAGCATTATCGTTACAAAGGAAGCGTATAAATTATCCTTGCTAACGTGGGCTTTATCGCGGGACACACAAATATTTATCAAACGAAATAGTTTTCCGTGAAGCATGAAATTGTATTTTAGTAGATAACAGATGATATATTTAATTTGTAAGGTGGCGCATAATTTGTGGTGCACCTTTAATTAAACTGTGAATTTATACGAGGCAACGTTGCAGCGATGCTTCACGAAAATATGGAGGTTCAGTCGGCAATACTACTGTACTGAGCTCTTTAACTTAACGCTAACTTAACATACACGCCGGATAGTAAAAGATACAGTGACAAGCAGCTATTTGAACATGAAGAGTCTAGATATACCACCTACCCTGACAGCTCTTTGCTCGTCACCTGGTTACGTAAGATTGTTATCTCTTTGCCCTGTTATTAGAAATGTTTTACTTCGTGATACATAACAATCAAAATAAGGTCCATTGTTTTTCTTTCTCATCCGTTTCCCCTACTCTAGAGATGAATCCCGACATAGACCTCTCATAATCGTATTACTAAACTTGATAACACAATACGTGCCAATACCGCAAAATTACGTACAGACTAAACTGAAAACTGGACAGGAGATTCGCTCCTGTCAACTTTGAGTTAGTGTTTGAAACACAGAGGTCAATCTTTATCTAACTAAAAATATTCTACTGGCTTAATTGTTATCACACTCATAGCCTTGCATCAACACATGACATTAGTAGAAGTGTTCGCAGAGTTCACCTGAACAAGAACCACATTTTCGCCAGTTATTTTACCGTCAAGCAATAAAGTTTAAACGTTACGTGTTCCAGTTCGAAGAACAATATTTTCAGAAAGAATACAGGGCAAAAAGACATCTTAATCAAATCTTACATCTCTGAGTGACGAAAGCAGAGCACAATGCTGGGCAGTAATTTTGGATTATTGATGCTCAAATAGCTACATGGCATTGTGGCTGTTGTAAACAGGCATGTTGTTTACCTTTGGGTGTATATTACTCTATAGTCAATACAAAACACCAACCAGGTCTCATAAAAACCATCACTATCATATATACTTATTGCTCTGACTACTTGTAGAAGCAATTCTACTTTGAAAACCGACGTTTGGTCTTTTCAAAATAAAGACACAAAGTTTCCATAATTGCCGTGGAATATTTAACACAAAGGTTATAAAAATATGTTAATTAATATAAGTAATTAATTAAACGAGGCAATGTACCTACTTACTACTTAGAATAAAACATGGGCACACATGCGTTAAGTGTTCCGAGCTTACGAGTTGCCAGCATTTAAGCAAATTAATAAATTAGAAGGGCGTAAACCAACAGCGTTTCGTTTACTGATACACCATCTAAATACAACACTGTTATGAATAACTAATTTTACGATTATTACTCGTTTCACACCGTAATTATGTGTTATAATTTTTTATGACACGTTCACTTAACAACTTAACACATCCACCCGTGCTACGATAAGTGCTTGGTAAAAGTTGGTGAAATTTCGTTTATTTTTGTGATTTTCCGTTTTCTTTGTTAACTTCATATTCGTTCTTTATTTCTGGGGTGAAACTTCAAAAATCTTCATTTCTTAGTTATAAATATACTCTATGTAAAGTATACAAATATAAAATTCCAGGGAAATTACAAGGCATAGTGATTATCTCAAATCTCTGGTTGATGAGTGCAGTACAGTGATAGTATAGGTAGTTGATCAATTGGACTCTTCGTGTTCCAATAGCTGCGTGCCTATATAGTTAGGTATATAGTATAGTATTATTCTAATTGAAATTTACTTTTGTTGACAAAGGCTCTGCCCGTTACAAAAACAAATGTAAATAGAAACATTGGGCTTTTGAACACAAGAGCTCATCTTATTTTCCGAAAACTTACCGGGCGCGTATGGTCGTCGGAACACGTGGTAAAAATGCTGCCGCTTATTTCGCTCAACGTACTCAAATAAGCATAATCAAGTATCCATTCAGTGTGGTAATGCAGCTAGCAAACTTGCAAGTGATGTTGGGTTTGATCACCTGGATTATCTTAAGAAGTACATCAATGTAAGAATAATTTAGTGTACTTATTGTAAATGTTTATTTATGTAGTTAATGCAGTGTTCTCATTATACTTTTGTTATAAAGAGTTTTTAATAAACATATATGAAATGCAAATCCCAAATAACACAAACGTCAAATATCTCTATGGAACTACTTTTAAGGTTTCCCATAACTAATCGAACATTCCCGTTCATAAGGCATGTAATTTGAAATATAGCCCTTCCATTGCAACCCTACGAGGACGCCGCCACACTCCAATAACTTCCGACGTTTGTAGCATCAATTAATTAAAGAATAACGGTAATATTAAGCCGCGTGAATAATATTCGTCGATATAAAATTTGTTGCATCGATTTCAATGCTATTTTCCATAGCTTCGATAATTTTAGGGTACTGTGTCTACTAAAGAAAATGGGTGACGTAGGGGCTGCTGATAGAAACGGCAGACTTATTTGTTGTGTGTGAATTGTCCACCAATATGTATTTATATATTTGTAACTTAATATTGTTGTTTTAAACAATACTAATGTTGCACAATAAGCCACCTGTATAGTTACATATACACTGTTGCTACGCAAAGCTGGCGGTGAAGCGAATTCACGAATTCGAATTCATCCAAAAAGCGTCTAAGGCTAAAAACTCACGGAGCGATTTTCACCCTCGCCCGCCGCGGTTGCGGGCCTACAGCTTCTATTAATGCAGTTAGATATACAGGGTTATTATTAATCAGCCTCCATTTTAAGGGGATGTTAAGTACATATGTACGTTAAATACATCAACTTTTGTTGTACAGTTTATAAAAATTCACATTTATCCCTATACAAAACAAAAAAAGTTTATTTGCCCGGTCTAAAAGCATCGAACTCTTCGTAACAAGATCGCACGCGTTCTTTAATACTCTATAAATGTGTTGAAGTGAATAAACACTAAACAGCCGCTAAACAGTAAACTAAACAGAAGAAAACAAACACTTTTTTTGGAAGATGTATTGAGTTTTAACAATAATTGTAGAAAAAAAGTTGTATGTTTAAACATACATAACATGCCAAACGGATGCAGTTTGATCACCAGTAACCCTGTATGTGTTAAAACTACTATTTAAAAAAATATGTTAAAATTACTGCTTCCAACAGGTGGCAAAAGTTTGTCTAAACATTTTATGAATACTTTACTAATACGAAGTTTAGTAATGCAATGTAAGTAAAAATTTGTGAGTTTTGCAAGTGGAAAACTATTAAATCTTAACTAAGTAAATCACATATTTTCGGGACCTTCAGCCAAACAGGCAAGACATTTTTTTAAGTTAATTTGATGCACATTTGTGGAATTGACTCGATAAGTACAAATTTTAGGCGGCTTAAAAATAGCAAATGGCCATGTCGATTCGATTACTAGCGGAATCCCAGTCGGTAGTGATCGGCTCAACAGACGAAATCAAACTAGCACTTTGTATTTATTATGTAGGTTTGATTTATGTTCCCAACTCCCTCCTATTTTCCTCTTCTTCTTCTAATTCACGACCAATACTATGTTAAAAGAAAAGAACCGAAATGACAAAAACAATTTTCGTACAAAAAATTAAACCGACTTCAAAACCACAAATAGGCACTCAAAAGCGAAAAATAAACTAAAATCATTATTATAAGCGCTACTCACTCATCTATTTGAAGTCGGTGCCAGCTAAATCTAACAGGTATAGGATAGATACTACTTACCTGTGCCTACATAGCATCAATCTACTAACTTTTTGACCTGACTGGCACCGACTTCAAATAGATGAGTGAGTAGCGCTTATAATAATGATTTTAGTTTATTTTTCGCTTTTGAGTGCCTATTTGTGGTTTTGAAGTCGGTTTAATTTTTTGTACGAAAATTGTTTATTTTACTCTTTTTAGTGTACAAGAACAAAATTAAAAATTTTGATTAAACCCCGACTACCTTGAATTTGTTATCTGTACAACATTCTACTAGTCAAGCCCTTTCATTTGATACTCATATTAAGGGAGTTGTGAAAAAGAAATGTATTTCGGCATTTTGTGGAAGCGGCCATCTTGGATTTGAATTTTTTCATAGTGCAAAGTATTCTACTAGTCAAGCTCTTTCGTTTGATACCCAAATTGAGGTAGTAATCAAAAGTATAATATAATTCGCCATTTTGTCGTGGCGGCCATTTTGCATTTGAAATTTGTTATAGTACATAGTATTCTACTAGTCAAGCCCTTACATTTGATACCCAAATTAAGGTAGGTTGTGAAGAAATATTTTGTCCGCCGTTTTGTGGAGGCGGCCATCTTGAATCGACATTAACCAGACATAGCTAAGAACATCTGCTATGGTATTAACCTTGAAATAAAAGAAACCGCATCGAAATCGGCCCATCTGTTTGAGTTCTACTACGGTGCCACAGCAGATATACAGACACACAGACAGACATCGATGTCACTTATAACACCCCTTTTTTTGGTCGGGGGTTAAAAACAAGTTTTTATTAAAGCATTTACACAATTTTGTATTGACAGGGTCGAGATTCATAACTTTTGTGAAATCTACAACGTCATCCAGATACGCAATTTTCAGTTTTGGTTCATATTTCAAAAACTACTTGACCGATTTCAAATGATTTAAATGGGACCATTCGAAAGCATACCATCCGAACACAAAAGAAATTTTAAAATCGGTTCAGAGGTTATCGAGAAATCAGGTAACATACATAAAAAAAAAAAAAAAAAAAAACATAGGGGTCAAATTGATAACCTCCTCCTTTTTTTGGAAGTCGGTTAAAATGACAAAGATCACGGACACAGAAGTCTGTGGAGTGGCTAAGTTAAATAAAAAAAGTACATTTTTATTAACAATAACAAATATAGAAAACCATACAACTCTTCCAAATGGCATTGCAGTCTACAGTGACTTGCATTCACAGCCATTCGAAGTCAGATATTCTAATAAAATATACATATTATATTATAAACATATTAGTTTTGATATTTGTTGCTAAAACACATCGAAGGAAATGAACAGATGAGGCTACCAGTTAGAACTCGTTCACATAATATATATAGCCTGGGGTAGCAAATAGAAACTGTATTTTTTCGTGAAAAGGTTCTATTCTTGCTTAGGAAATAGTCCTTTTAACCGACTTCCAAAAAGGAGGAGGTTATCAATTCGACCCCTATGTTTTTTTTTTTTTTTTTTTTTTATATATGTTACCTGATTTCTCGAGAACCTCTGAACCGATTTTAAAATTTCTTTTTGTGTTCGGATGGGTATGCTTCCTGAATGGTCCCATATAAATCTTTTGAATCGGTCAAGTAGTTTTGAAATATGAACCAAAACTGAAAATTGCGTATCTGGATGACGTTGTAGATTTCACAAAAGTTATGAATCTCGACCCTGTCAATACAAAATTGTGTAAATGCTTTAATAAAACTTGTTTTAACCCCGACCAAAAAAGGGTGTTATAAGTGGACATCGATGTCTGTCTGTGTGTCTGTATATCTGCTGTGGCACCGTAGTAGAACTCAAACAGATGGGCCGATTTCGATGCGGTTTCTTTTATTTCAAGGTTAATACCATAGCAGATGTTCTTAGCTATGTCTGGTTAATGTCGATTCAAGATGGCCGCCTCCACAAAACGGCGGACAAAATATTTCTTCACAACCTACCTTAATTTGGGTATCAAATGTAAGGGCTTGACTAGTAGAATACTATGTACTATAACAAATTTCAAATGCAAAATGGCCGCCACGACAAAATGGCGAATTATATTATACTTTTGATTACTACCTCAATTTGGGTATCAAACGAAAGAGCTTGACTAGTAGAATACTTTGCACTATGAAAAAATTCAAATCCAAGATGGCCGCTTCCACAAAATGCCGAAATACATTTCTTTTTTCACAACTCCCTTTGATATGGGTATCAAATGAAAGGGCTTGGCTAGTAGAATGTTGTACAGATAACAAATCCAAGGTAGTCGGGGGTTAATCAAAATTTTTAATTTTGTTCTTGTACACTAAAAAGAGTAAAATAAACTATTTTCGTACAAAAAATTAAACCGACTTCAAAACCACAAATAGGCACTCAAAGCGAAAAAAATAAACTAAAATCATTATTATAAGCGCTACTCACTCATCTATTTGAAGTCGGTGCCAGTCAGGTCAAAAAGTTAGTAGATTGATGCTATGTAGGCACAGGTAAGTAGTATCTATCCTATACCTGTTAGATTTGGCTGGCACCGACTTCAAATAGATGAGTGAGTAGCGCTTATAATAATGATTTTAGTTTATTTTTCGCTTTTGAGTGCCTATTTGTGGTTTTGAAGTCGGTTTAATTTTTTGTACGAAAATAGTTTTCTAAATTCTACTCCCACGACGTCACTGGCAAGTACCTTCTGGTATATCATAATTTTATTAGATACGGAATTCCGAGTGCTTATGTGCAAGTTGCACTTGTCCGGTTTTTATTTCACACATTCCTCGAAAGCGGTCGCGCGTCGGGTGTTAGGGTATTACCGGCACCCGCCGGGAAGCGCCCGCGCGTGAAATTATTATCATATAATACCTCCCGCTCTTGAGAATGGCTCGATTATTCAAATGATCATCGCGAACATAGAGCAAATATCTGTAGAGGTGATGTCCAGAAACACTTTTTTCCATAACACAGAAAATAATATCAACTAATTTAACAAAAACTGTACAAAACCTTTCCATTTTCAAAAAGCGTTTGTTCGACACGAGGCGTGACCAAAATGGTGACTTTTTTGGCGTAACGTATAAGTGCTACCATTCAACGTGATATGCCGCTAGCATGTTGGACACGGTTCCACCTGTTTGTGGGCTTGATCATTTTGATTGTTTCTAGATTTTTATCTGTCTATGAATAATTCAAATGCGCTTAGTAGTGTACCTTAGTAGTTAGGAATGTGGTATAGTGTAGTTCACATTGTAATTTCTCTGTGGTAATAGAGGTTTTTCATTTAGTAGTTTTTTAAAGTAAAACCAAAGTAGCTGCGAAATTCCCCTATCACTATATAATTTTGTCTATTATAAAAACATTAACAATCATGTTTTTATGATAGCTCTAAAAATACGTCCATAATTTTATAATATATAATATAATTATTCCTTTGCTTTTCATGAGAACATTATCTTTCCTTCTTCTATCAATAAAAGTCGGTATGCTCGGCTTACAATGCAGTTTCAGTTAAATTCAGTGTA
Source organism: Ectropis grisescens (assembly GCA_017562165.1). Classification (NCBI taxonomy): domain Eukaryota; kingdom Metazoa; phylum Arthropoda; class Insecta; order Lepidoptera; family Geometridae; genus Ectropis; species Ectropis grisescens. The sequence continues at coordinate 16,966,507 of CM029770.1, forward strand.
TCAATCAGTAGCAACGAGTATTTTTTTTGGCTCACATAGTACCCTAAAGTGATCGAAGCTATTGAAAATAGCATTGAGATTGATACAAGTTTCATAACGATGTACATTATTCACGCAGCACAATAAGTACATAAACTATAAAAAAAAGACATCGGGAACCAAGTACCAAGAACTAAGTGAACATACCACGTTATGGTCATGTCAGGTCCAACCATCCATCACATCTTGGTCCGATAAATACGCCACTTCTGTTCAAAAATATTTCTATGATCTCAACGCGTCCCGTTCCAACACCCAACCGCCTTTCGCTTACATTCCTGAATAGGTATTTCACCACCACTTCTGCTAAAACTTGTCAAATATATTCATGTTTAATGCACGAGACTTGTCATGTGAGCGATAAGCAAATGACACAAAATGTTATGTAAATTCAGAGGAGCTATAATCCTGGTAACACCTTATAATGCGAAAGTGTGGGGGGATGCCAGCGTGAGTTATGCCACCCGATAAGGCAGTGCTTTGTCTAAACAAAGAGTTTCATGCTGAAAAAAATGTATACGTACGTATCGTAGGTACATAAATTTAAACTAATACCGGCTTGAATTATTTATGTGTAGATAATAGGCGCCATGGTGAGTCGATCGATATCGATTAGTGGTGTAGGTGCTATTAATGTGAACACAATAGTTTAAGCTTGCATCATGCTACTCGTAGTAGCGTAAATACTGTCGTGTACGAGTAGTATTATGTTTCTTATATAAAATGTCATTTTCTTTTTATAAAAAAAAAAATATTCTCTATTAGGGATATAGGTTTAGGCACACATGGCTACCGCCCAATGTTAAGCGACGATGCAATCTACGATGGAACGTGTTTACCTATAATAAATCGATGTATCGCCTTCTAAAACACCATTATTGGTGTTATAAAATCGAGTCAAATGTTTAATCACATCCACCCTCACACACCTTAAGGCCAGGTAGTTCTGTCAAAGTAGGCATTTAACACTGTCTTGTTCTCGCGACCGTCACCGACCACGGAATCGGTGCCACAGTGCAGAAATAACATTAAAATATTGGACTATGTAATTTAAACTCATTTTTTGTTCAAGATTTGTTTATACTAGTGATAACAATTTTGTGAATAGTAATAAGAGTTTTTGATATATGAACGAAGAAATATTAAATTTATCTATACTCGTAGATATACAAAACTCAACCTTTTCTATTTGGTCACACTATAAGTTGAGAACGGCTTTTCCAATTTCATGCATCTTTTTAAAATGTTTCCTAATAATTCACAAGTTCGTCAAAAATTAAAAAAAAATGTGCTGAAACGTAATGAAAGGCCAGTAAAAATAGAAGGTTTTTTGGTCAACTTTGCACTAAATTTCTAATCCAATTTTTTTCTATGAGCATAAAATTACAAAATGCTCACAGATCCAGGTAGAGCTTCAAACGCCAATTGAAAAAAAAACTGTTTTAGCCGATATTTTGGAAACTATATATTTTGACAATAATTGTAAAAAATTAAATTTTGCATCTTTTGTTGCTAGTAAACTTTTTTTGTAAAACTTACCGTTTACGATTTATAACCCATTCAATGATACGATTGCTATGATGCCGATAATAATGGATGAAAATGATGTTGTCTACGATGGTACTTGTTTCTGTAATAGAAACAAGCACAGTGTACCTCGTAACCCCAAGGTTCGAACCTTCGACAAAACCCACTCTGGCAATGCGTTTCACAGCTTAGTTGTTCTTATTACAAAAGTGGAGACCAAACTCTTCGTTCAACTCTTCAATCATGATGATGAACGGTGCTGTTTATTCGAGCAACGAGCAATGAGATAGAATAACTTTAATTTAAAACCCCGACTACAAAAAAAATCTACACGTAAAAAGGACACTTTGGCGAGTCAGACTAGTCTTAGAATATCTTAGTTACCAAAAAGCCGTTTGGAAGATATGTGGAAATAAAAGATTTACAAACATAAAGATACGCGCGAAAACATAACCCTTCTTCCATTCCGGTAAAAGGGTCATGTTTATGCTACTGGTAACAGAATTCACATCTTATTATTTTACATTGTTATCATCAAATTTGACATAATAAATCGTAATCGGTAAGTTCGAAAAAAAGTTTACTGGCAACAAAAGATGGGAAATTTTATTTTCTACAATAATAATAGGCTTTATAACTTTTCAGAATATCAGCCAAAAACGTTTTTTCGAGCTGGCGCTTGAAGCTCCACCTGGATTTGTTATTGTTTTGTGATTTTATGCTCAGGAAATGATTCTAAACCTTATATAAAAATACGAATCGGAAATTTAGTGCAGAGTTAAATCTACGAGTAATTTTACTGCCTAAAAGGCTTCTTATCAAATTTGGTCGAGTGTCTAAATTTCTATGAACAATATTAACATTTTCACACAAAAATAAGAAAAAACAATAAATTTTGGTGGTGTCACAAACTTGGAAAAGAAATAAAAAAAAAAAATTCTAACAAAACCATACGTGTATCTATGGAAAGGTGTTCAAAATTGTATTGAAGTTCCTAAAAATTTTTTTCTAAACTGAATAGTTTGCGCGAAAGTCTCTTCCAAAGTGGTAAAATCTGTATGTGAGGACTTTTCTTCCAAGTACTAAGTACCTTACTACCAAAGAATTTACCTAAATGGCATAAATGATACCTAACATATGCATTTATATTAGGGGATTTATGCAGGGGATTTCTCCCCTCTCATTATTTCCTTATCCCGATCTCTGATTTAACGGACGAATATTTTACCGATACTTATCTATTTTCCATTGCATCCACATTGAATTTTTTACTGATGTGGCATCGACGTCAGTTTTTTGAGACTCCCCTTTTGGTCTACAACATAAAGTAAACAGCGTACTAATTAGTATCAGCGTCTATTTGCAATTCCAATGAAAACTGTATCAAAATTCAAGATCATAGCGTGCTTCACTAGTAATACCTACTGATATTGTTATACTGTGGCACTATGATCGTAATATTTAAAATTTATCGGTTGTCAAAATTGCAAAATCAAGCACAGGCCCGTCGTCCGTGAGCGCCGAAACGCGACTGATCAGGCTGGCCGAACGGCGCGCTATATATATGGTAGATATTAAAACATAGTGAATAACTGATACTTTTATCAAGTCAAACTCTGCGAATGCATCTATAACTTTTTAGTGGCTTTCGTTGAGTACAAAATTTTGTAAAAATTCATTAGTTTAGTCATAAACTTGAAACAACTTTTTGAAAAGGGGTGACTTTGGGATTTTTTTCTATCAAGTAAAATTCATTAAATCGTGTTATTGACTGCGAATTGCACTAGATTAGATCCTTAACTAATACATATATTTTTTTCAGAGTTTAATACACTATTTTAAAGGTCTTAAAGTTGTTTTGAAAATTCAAAATTTCGGCCCACACGCCCTTAACACACCCTCATCTACTTTCAGACACATCCACATATGAACATACCATGTTGATAAACGCAGGCTAAATTAATTGTCACTTAATTCTTTCTACTATAAGTTTTCAGCTTGGTAGGGAGATTTGATTTGGTATTGTTGTTTAATTGGAATAATATCTTATTTTATCCATGCAAATAATAATGAAATTGTTATTTATTATTTAAAACACATATCGACTGTAGTGGTACCATTTTTTTTACGGCTCTCTGCCCAACTGTAAACGAAGACGACTGTTAAATTGTATGCGTTGATACTGATATGAAATTACTTTCCGATTGAATTGTCGATTGTTGGACTGTTAGTTTATCGCGGATTTATAACTATGTTCTTACAACACTGCTTTATAACTATGTGTACAAAGCGCGAAAAAAAATAATTGTAAACCGTCGTAGGGCGCCCAAGATACAGGCTGTGCCTAGTTTGGGGCCCGTTGTACTTCATAATTTTTATCTGTTAACTTGTTATGTTATGCTATGCAATTTGTTAATACTACTGTACTTTTTGGAAACAATAAATATATTTATTATTATTATTTTTTTTGTAAATATGGGGAAAATATCCATAGCAATACATTCCAAGATCAAGACGTTCATTTCACAGAAGCGGAGTCAAACTTCTTTGTTCCAGTCTTTGAAACTCAACTCACACTCCTTTTTCGCTTAGCAAACACGAGGAATAAATAGTATTTGGAATAAAAATTATTTTCGCTAATCTATGATAAAACATTAAATTATTCATAAATACCAAGCTTGCATAACAACAATCTATAGATCGAAAACGGAATAAACAAATCGATAAACAAAACTTCCAAAATTAGCATTCATCATCTTCGACCGCACATCAGAACAAAAAAAAAAACTTTGTTTTTACAAAAAAAATAATTGTTATTGACAAAATAGCTAACAATTACTTTTTATATGGTAACGTCAAACAATTTGGCTTAATAATTTTTAATCGTTAAGTGAAAAAAATATATTTTTACATAAATTTATATATATGTTAATATCACTCATGGAAATAGCATTGTAAATATTAATTTTAATTATATTATAGTAATCGATAGAGGCCGTTGGTGGGAGGGAAGAGAGACCTTTGCTCAACGTTGGGGTAATATACGCTAATAATTAACTATTAATATGTTAATTATTAGTTAATAATAATTATACCATCTTCAAATGTTCGATGGCTGACGTGTACATTAAAATTTTAAAAACAAACCCTTTTTTGCAGTCGGTTAAAATAATAGACTTGGTTTATACCTACACAGTATGGTGATAGTTTAGACGAATTAAACAATAATTAAATAATTATGTCTCCATTTATGTTTTAAGCATAAACCTCAAACTGAACCCGAATACCGAAATCAACGTCTACGTTTAAAGAATTAGTCCAAGCCGTAGTTAGTTAGCAAAATAAACTATGCTAAACAGTTACCTACTTGGTCAAATTTAGACAAAAAATAAAGAGAACCATTTCAGTTATTTTCGTTGTTATTAGTGACAAAGAGGTCACAGAAAAATCTGATAAAGTCTATTTTACAACCGTTTGTTGTTCGTATAAAGGCAGCGGTTCCATCAATCTGTCCGAATGTGAATTAGACGGTGTTGTTTCCATTGTTATCGGAGTTTCTCCTACAAGATAATACTAAGGTATATTTACTAACTTCTCTGCAACATGTACCTACAAGGTTGAGTTCGTTTTCATACAAGGAAAAAACAAATCTTCGTAATAATCGCCTGTATCGACCCGCTATAAGCTACATGATCTCTATCGCAAGCTAATCTTTTTATTGTGCAATAATTGTTATAATGTCGTAGACACAAATTTAATATTCATGAAAAGTCCCACTGAAAGCTCTTGCAAAATTGATTACTTTAGATATTTATTAAAGAATTTATTAATACATAAAATTATGATAAATATGATATGTGTCAATTTGTAGGAAATTCATTTTGTTTTTACTTCTGCTTAATTTTTCAAAATCATCTCTAATTCCCGAGCGACACGAGGCTAGTTTTTATATTATACTAGCGGCCCGCCCCGGCTTCGCCCGTGGTACATATATATAACCTACAGCATTCGAGAATTACGTACATATGAAAGAACGGTGAATGATTTTTTTAAATCGGTCTAGTAGTTCCCGAGATTAGCTTGTTCAAACTATAAATATGCTATAGGCTACTTTTGATCCCCAAATTATCGTGCTGTTTACTGGATCAGAAGTGACACCTGTAGACAACTGGCGGGGATAACTAATTAAATGACGATTGGTCAGTTAACGACCGGGGATGAAAAATGATTAAATTACTAAAATGGCTATTAAAAAATAAGGGTTGATCGTAGAAGGGTAAAAATTGAGAATTGTATGTATTTTTATATGTTGTATCATAAAAAAATAGAAATTAAAAATTTTGTCTAAAAACCAAAAAATAAAATTTAGGGGTGGACTATCCCTAACATTTAGGGGGATGAAAAATAAATGTTGGCCGATTCTCATAGGTACCGGATAAGCACAAAAAATTTCATGAAAATCGGTCGAGCCGTTTCGGAGGAGTATGGCAACGAAAACTGTGACACGAGAATTTTATATATTAGATTAGGATAGGAAGCTAGAGTTAGCAAGCTAGTACTTCTAGCTTCGTGTAGACAACGTACGCAACGCTATTGTTGCCTACACTAAGCTAAAAGCTTCCTAGCTTACTAACACTAGCTTGCTATCCTAGGTTGAAAAACTAGCCTCGTGTCGCTCGGGCATTAATGCTTACAGCGTTTTGACGGCGACAGTTATCTTTTTATGATCATAATCACAATCAAAATAATTTACTACTCTTCACCAAACATTAATTATATTTAATTTAAGTTATACAATTCCTTGTACTATTTTACCTACTGTGAAATATATTATTATTTTGAGTATATTATATTAGTGTTCATTGATGCATTTAAAATTTCAAACAAATCAAATATAACATTATTATTTAAATGTCTTGATGTCGTTGAGCCAGCACTGCACTGCGATCATCACTTCGTATGTATAAGACGAAATATTTAAATAATTAGCTGATTTCTCTGGAAACATTACCATTCAATGGGACCGCCCACTACTTAAACCTTGAACTATTACCAGACATTGAATGTTCCTGCGGAATAATGGGGAAAAGCGTATAGCAATCTGAAACGGATTCTGCAAGAGTGTAAAGTGTAAAAGTGTAGTAGGACTGGTAAAGCTACCACTATAAAAAGCTTGTGACTATGTTTTTGAAATGTCCGTGGCCTCCAAGATATCCACAAAATTTAAGGTTCATCCTGACTTATAAACTTTATCGCTGTATCATAACATCAATCAAGAGAAAATTAATTGACTGAAGAGATTTCCCTCGAACCCCGTAAAGTACCCTAACACCCACTGACTCGATTATAAAGCGAAAATTTAATTACAAATAGTAGTAAAGTTAAATAAAGTTGCGAGTTTACCCTCCGGCCGATTCTAAAGTCGACAAGTGGAAACGAGCCTCGTATCTACCTAGCAGGCGTTATCTTCAAGTATATTTTGCTTTGGACTCTTTATGAGTTTCAAACGAGATTCGTCACGCAACGGCGACTCTGATGTCTAAAGCACAAGCCACAGTGCCACTCAAGCTAAGTCGGTGACACGTTTCGCTTACATAACATACTTTAGGTTAGCATGTTCTTAAGGATGCGAAGCAAACGGGCGCTTCTATCGCTTACCTAAACTTGGTTTTGCTGTCAGACTTTTCTTATTTTGGCTTAAAGAAAATAACAGCAAATCGCTTGGCGGTAGGCCCCTAGATCTGTTGTATAGTTAGTAAGTTTAACTTAGTGCCTGCTTATTCTACGCTGTTTATTTTACGTGGAGAATGTATATTCACGCATACCCACCCTTCCGCCTGAGGGAGATGGTCGAGTTATGCCGGACTCGATACCATGAATGTTGTTCCTACTGACTAAAACTTTCACAACAGCCATAAAAAATGCGTTTCAAAAAAAATTGAGATACATACCTATCTCATCATTTACGAAAATGATACCTACTCATTATAATCGTGGCATTATAACGAGTATTGTTATTTCTATGTGTTTCTCCATTTCCTCTTTTATTATTCCTTATCAGGCGAGACCTAAGTTTAACAAAGTTAGCTTCGCTCCGCTCTCAGTGCGGCCTAAACTTGAAATAGGTGTGATAAACTGGTCGCTAATCTGTCCTATTCGGGACACACTTAGTACATTTTATTAATCACAAAGCTTACAAATTACACTATACTTCCTGCGGCGTGACGGCTCGCTTTCCACTATGTTAATTTTATTGTCGACTCCATTGGACGATTTGGACACCGAGACACCTTTAGAGGGTCGAATGTCTGGGGAAACTTATTTATAAATTTCTCTTTGTTAATTTCAACTACTCGTGGAGCACGTAATTACAAACTATTGTCTAATTTTATACCTAAAACTGTTTGGTCGAATTTCGCTTTTTGACATTTAGTACAGGTTTCATTTTTATTGACTGTTTTTATTTGATGTTTTTGGAGGTAAGTACAAAAAATGAGGTCATAATCACTAAGACCAGGAATCTTCTGTCCTTTCTGCCATGTCCAGAATGTCACTCTGGTATTTTAGAATACTAAATCGCCGACTCGGACGAGTTTGGGTTCCACAGCTATTAGTAATATTTTCAAAACTAGCTTCCGTTTATATTTTTACAATTACTATGCGTGTTTAATCGCAAAATTTACACGTAGAGTTTCTGACATGGTGCCTTATGCAAAGCAGGTGCTACCTGATACGTGAGCCTGACTGGAAGTGGAAACGTAACAAGTAGAAGCAGAAACTCATAGAAAATCACGCCATGTTAGTGTATTACCTCAACAACATAAAGACGATAATCTCTTGGCATTCGTTGATAAAATCTCTATTCGAGTTCTGCTTTTTGAGGGTTCTGTACAAGAGTTTAATGATATTTCATAAACATACAATCGTTTTATAGTTATATTTTCGACTCACCCAAGCTTAATCCAGGGCTGAACAATAAAAAGACAATGAATCAAATCTGACGCCATTAAACACGGCGATTGTTTATTTCTTTAGGAAAACAAGAATAAATTATTGCAAAACTTTTAAGCTTAGTAAAAACATATGAACAGAGTACATTTTATTTGTAATGTAATGTTAAAAATTTAATTGTTTTCCTAATCCCTTTTTCCATATATGTAAAATATTAACAAAATTTTATAGCACATTTTGGTTTTTCGTATGTTTCTCTCAGAATGGAGACTTTAAATAAACCATAGTAGTTTGTTGATACCTTCATGTCCACCAAAGCCAATAAACATTGATTGATAATGGCAGGATAAGAAACGTATCAATTTCAAATGTATATTATGCGATTTGAATCAAATGTTTATAGGATTATATTGTAACACAACAAAAAAGTAAAATATATCAGCAAGCTTCACATAATTCAGCGTCATAAGTGAAGCCCTATTGTTGAAACCAATCTATTACAGGAAACGATTGTAAAAAAAATTGCGTATATCCAAAATCCTTACAAAAATGTTTTCGTTTATAATTATTCGTTTATCTTTTCGCTAAAATTTGCTCCAGCTTAGACAACACACTAGACAATTAAGTCTCACCACAACCTTTCCTATCACCAAATTTAACACGGAATTCTAAAATTAACTCGACTGTAACGACAATTTTAGAATTGATTTTGCCACAATAAGTTTTGATACGTCTAAACACGTCTCAAAGTCGCATTTCAAAACGATTGTATTTAGGTCAGTTTAAAACTGACAAGACACGTAATCACGTAACGCCATTATAAAACGCCATATCAGGGTGGAAACCTGTGGAAATAAAAACAAAGTACATGTACGTAGGTAGTACAAGTAATTATTAGTATTTGGAGATAAAATGAAGTTCGCCCGCTTAGGGCAATTTATTGGGGTAAGTTATGGGCGGCGCGCGGGCTAGAGCGACTAATTTATTCGCCGTGCACATAAATTACTTGATTATGAATTCAAGTTAGCTCCACTGAATTGTTTGTCTGTTGTTGTAAGCAGCGCTTTTGTGTAGCAAACAAGGATATTAGAATTTGCCCGGTTCTGTTTTAGCATTGCATAAATTTTCGATGTTATGTATCTCGAATGAATTAAGACGGCACGTTGCGCAGATTTACGTGAGAACAGGTTTATTGCTTCACTATCAGTGAATGTCAATTCTTGTTACGCTTCTGAATGGTCTTAAAGCAAAGTACATTGTACAGAACAAAATGTTCTTCGAAATTATATCAGTCTTAAGACAACGTATCTGAAATTATTGTTATATATAGGCGACAGTTACCATACTAAGTGGATCATCATCATCATCTGCAGCCTGCAGACGTCCACTGCTAGACATGGGCTTCCCCCATATAATCCCGCAATGACAGACCTTGTGCCACCTTCATCCACCAACTTCTAGCGACCGAGACAATTTCATCGGTCCACCGCGTGGAGCCATCTAACACTGCGTCTGCCGGTTCGTGGTCGCCATTCGAGAACGGGAGTAAACTCCCTAGCGGTTATCAGTTCTGCGAGCTAAATGGCCTGCCCATTGCCTCTTGCTAATTTTAAGAGCTGTGCCGGTGACTTTGTTTCTTCTGCGGATTTCCTCGCTTCGGATTTTAACACGCAGTGAAACTCCGAACTCTTTCCATTGCCCTTTGCGCGCCGAAGTGTGTATATAAAAATTATATAATCAATGTGTTATACCTTAGTACCCACAATGGATATTGCATCTTACTATACCCGTGAAGAGAATTCAGATAGGGTCAGAGTGGGAAAGTGAAGCGTAAGCTGTTTTGTAGCTCATTAAATCACTGTTTGAAATAAGCACAAGAAAAAAATCTTCAGTTCTAACCAGAGTTTTTTACTAAACTCAACCGTTTTAATTTTGAAATCACGAACTTGTAAATTTGTTACAAAAAAAATTGGAAACTGCGTTCAAAATTACATAACAAAATTTATGTGAGGCCCATTAAAAAGCTTCCGAATCTCTATAATCTAAGTCATAATTCGTACAGATAACAGCATCGCTTCCTAAAGGGCCTTCCCAAATGGGGCCAATCTCAACTCTTGCCTTATGAAAGAGTTTAATTCGTCTGAAAGAGCGATTAAGGCGCGAATGTAGACGCAATACAATAAAAAGCAATAGTAGGGATTATGTAGAACACCGATGGTAATGCGAAGTTGTTTTCGAGCAGCACTAACGCGGCAGCCCGCTGCAGCGCGGAATAATCGCGGATACCCATAAAAGATGTAATTTCAGATAAGCTGAAACAGACGAGCCCCGCCCCTTTCCTCCTGCCTCCCACCCCCTCCCACCTGGCCCCTCGCTGCCTACTTTCTAATGACTAATTATTATGCTGTGCGTTGCGAGCTTTAACGTCAGTGAGGCCTACCTGCTTATACTTGCGCCGAGTTTGTGGCAGCCCATCCATCTGCGGATAGCTGCGGAGCTGCCGTGCCTTGCTTCTAATGTTTTGTTATTTCAATTTCTTGTTTTACTAAACGGAACACCTTGTAATGATAGTAGTCATACAGTACGAAAACACTTTATTGGAATTACGAAGTACTAAATAATCAGGTTGCTTAGAGGTAAACATGCTTCATCCTAAACTACGGTGCTGCTTATTTTTTGGTAAGCTTTTTAGAGAAAGATTGTTAGAGAACTGTGACTAATCCAACTGTTATAATCCTTATTGAGTGATTATAGTCATGACTTCCACTTTTTTCGAGAGAAGACCCATAGATCCCAGCAGCACCCCTAGAAAGTGAGCTGTTTATGGTTTTCGCTAAGAACGTGGCCCCTTCTTGTCATAAGAATAAATAAAGAGACATACGAATAAATAAAAAGAGATCTGAGAGTTTAGTTAAAGTAAGTATAGTTGAAGGGGAGTCACCACAAGCTAACATTATGGATCTCACAACCTGCTAAATGTTTTAGTTTTTGAAGTGAAAACTTCTTTTGGCGCGCTACAGACATATTTTTCGTGGGTTGTGAATTGAATTATAGCATCACGCTCGAGAATAATAAGCAGGTCTTCAATCACGATCTATGTAAATTATCATTGAATTACATTGACGTTTTGGTAGTATGTCATGTCGTGGTGGCAGCCCTGTGATGTTTTGAGGCCAAATGAACCCGCATTTGGTCAATGGATGGAAGATGGAAATCAATTCCTTCATATTCATCATCATCATCAGCCGCAAGACGTCCACTCCTGAACATATGCCTCCCCCCTAGATTTCCATAGTGAACGGTCCTGCGCAACCTGCAACCAGCGACCTTTGTGAGGTCATCTATCCATCTAGTGGGAGGCCGTCCAACACTGCGTCTTCCGGTTCGTGGACGCTACTCGAGAACCTTTCTTCCCCATCGGTTGTAAGTTCTGCGAGCGATGTGGCCTGTCCATTGCCACTTCAGCTTGATTACTCTTTGAGCTATGTCGACCACTTTAGTTCTTTTGCGAATATCCTCATTACGGATTCTGTCGCGCAAAGAGACTCCGAACATAACTCTCTCCATAACTCGCTGTGCGACTTTGAGCTTCGTTATGAGGCCCACAGTTAAGGACCATGTCTCAGTGCCATAAGCCATCACTGGCAACACGCATTGGTTAAATAAAGACTTTCGTCTTTAGACATTGGGGTATTTTGGACTCAAAGATTTGCCCTTAATATTGTTTTAGTCAAATGTGGAATTCAGTGTTCTTTGTCGGTTTTGGTATACTACTTCACTAACGCAATAAAGAGACGAGATGTAGTACTCGTTGAGCGTGGTAAGGGTGAGTATGGTATTTTTTTTTTCAATACTAACCTAAAACTATCCTAAGAACTTTTACAAAATATAGGTAAAAACTTATGCCTGCTTAAACTTAAACAGATGGACGTATATGTGCCACGCCACACTAACTACCTCCAAAGTAAGCACAGCATGTTTTGTGAGCTAGATAGCTGATGTAATGCTCATATTTACGTGATTGTAGATACATACTTATGGTACACAGAGAAGAAAAGAGATATCGCGAATTTTCTGACACAATTCACCATGTTTGTGAGAAATATCCACCAATACTTATTATTATATAGAAACACCAAGCCACCGAATAAATATTAGTATTCATCATACAAATATTTATACAGTATGAAAATCAAATCCACGATGTAGGAGACTTACTACCAATCAATCAATAATCCTAGTCTCCAAATAAATTATCTTCTTCAATTATCAGTTTCTAGTAGCTTGCCTTAAAAGTCCTCACTGTTGTATGACTTAATTAATGTAAAACCTGTATGTCATAGAGCATTATAAAGGATGATTATTAGCAAGTAAAGTGTGGGTTCCACTGGCGCCTGATGGAGCGATAGGGCTCCGGCGTCGGTCGCGACATGTCGATGTGTGATACTGCATTACCATACTGCGCGCCGTAACTTTCTGTGATTACACCTGCTAATGTGCCGCTGCACGTAACCTGCTCCATTTATGGCCCACTCAGGAAGAAACCCTCAGGCACTGTAACTAAAAAAAGTTAGTCCGTCAGTTAAATTACTAATAAACAATTTTATAAAAAATCGACTTCAAAACCGCAAATAAGCACTCAAAAGCGAAAAAAATTAATGTACTCAGTCATCTATTCGAAATCGGTGCCAGTAAAGTCAAAAAGCTAGTAGATTGATACTATGTACGTAATAAGTAAGCAAACACTTGTGGGTAGGTGGTATCTATCTAGAGGTACTATATGTTCTTATACCGCTTTTGAAGTCGGTTTCATTTTTTTGTATACTTAAATTGTTTATTTTACTCTTTTTAGTACAAAACAAGTATGTAGGTATGTAAGTATGATGCATTTTCAAAATATCGTATTGTCAAAATCGAATTTCATAACATTTGTGAAATCTACAACTTTCTCATCCAGACCAAATTGTAGGAAAATTTTAGTTTTTTGTTCATATTTCAAAAACCATCCGGCCGATTTCGAGTAAAATGTATATAGGGAACATTCGAAAGCATATCCATCCGAACAAAAAAATAAATTTTAAAATCAGCCCGGGCGTTCTCGAGAAATATTTCCGCGATTTAAAAAAAAACTTTTCAAACAACTTACATGTCTAGGTAAGTTCATTTGAATCCATTAGTTTCTCTGATATCAAAGCGTGGAAGACTACCCTCGACTCCCTCCCCACCCCAGTCATGGAATAGAAGCTCCGATGTTGGCGATAGCTGCACCAATTAATATGCAATGCCGTGGCACCCGTAAACTAGTCTAACATATGCCAATATACCGATGCAGTTAGACAACGGCTATTTGTACTGTTTGGACGATTTACTTGGCGAATACAGGGTTATTTGGATAGCTCAACAACTTGAATATACTTTAGACATTTAAATGTATTAATGACAATTAAGTCATATAAATTTCATCTATGTTATTGAAAGTTTCACTTTAATATTCTGTTGTCTTCTTGAGTTATTTGACCTAATTAATGTGGAAAATGGCTTTACCTATTTGCTCATAATTATAGTAGGTTTTGACTGGCTTAAAATTTGACCAAAAGTTCATAATTGTTTTTTAATATCTCTATATTATAATCACGGGAACTGCAAAAAAGTGCATGATGGTGAGCAATACGCCCGCATCATAACAGCACAGTACCACTCAAATATTTGAACATGAAGAATTCAAAACACTACATAACTAGCTCCGTCACCCGGAACTATATTATGATTTATCTCATTGCCCTGTTAATTCTCTGGAAACATTGCCTTTTAAACCGGAACCTAGAAATATTTGAACTTTACCGTTTGGCGATAGAATAAGTGGCAAAGATGTGGTGCTTCTGCAAGCAGATTCTGCAAAGAGTACTTTAGTTTGTAACCGATCATCTATGAGCACTTTAAAGTGTCAATCATTGTAACGTTACATATTGGCTTTAAACAATATGTAAGCGTACATTTCCTCCCTATTCATCCCAAAATCACCACTTATTCATAGGAGACTATGTGGATACCTAGGTTTTTTCAATCGTGTCCTCACGATAAAGCATATTTTTCTAGTTATAATATTACTATTCTTCATGTGTTTATTTCTCTTTAAACCTGTAAAAACTTAGTTTTTCTAAAATTTTATTTATTTACTTTATGTCATTATACTTCAAACGTCAATCATTGATAAGCAACCTCTACCATTTTCATAAGGTTGTATAGTTTTTAGGTCTAATTCTCTCTGGCCGCTAATTATAAAATGAACTGTTTCTCTTATTCTAGACTTGAATCACTGAAAGTTTTCATGTAAAATCTAGGAACTGAGATGGGTAGACAACATTTGGATTCCAAAAGAGTAACATCTAGATACCATGAAAGGTGCAAAGTGAAAGATACAAAAGTGCCGCTGATGTGCTGCTGCAGCCCAGTTACTGCTGCGGGCTGCTAAACCCTCTCTGTGTGCCGCTCACCCCTGAAGCCCAGTTGCTGCTGTGGGCTACTGATCCTGCTGTGGGCTGCTGAACCTGCTGTGGGCTACTGAACCTGCTGTGGGCTACTGAACCTGCTGCGGGCTGCTGAACCCGCGAGCCATTCCCTGCTGCGGGCTGCTGAACCCGCGAGCCATTCCCTGCTGCGAGCTACTGAATCCTCTCAGTTTCTGATTTTTAGTGTTTCTAAGTTACGTCCTTTTCTAATTTCATTTTTTTTTTAAATATACGTGTATCCTGAACCCCCTATTATTTCGCCCTATACCTATCCCTCTAGGACTTTTATGTTCACTAACGTGACATCATAAAGTGACATTAAACTTATAAGAGGATTCTAAACAAAGACGTCGAATGTACAAAAAATTCGAAATCTATGCTTCCATAGGCAATAAAATCGATTACAATAACTAACGGTATATATAATTTCTGAGTAAATAATGGATTCGTAAGAAAATAGAACGGCTGATGAGTAGCAGGGTACTAAAACGAATCACGAAGAATGGTATAAAATTCTTTGCAAAGCTACAAACTGACTTTTTAGTATTGCGATTTCAATTTGATTTATTAAATTATGAACCAAGGAAATTCTACATATTAGGTACTTAATTCACTTGATTCAACTAATGAAACATGCATAACTTAGTTTTGTTATTATGTACTTTGTTGTAATTTTTTTTAACGGTGGATGGAAACATCGTGATGAAACCGGCATTTTCCAAGTATCATCATACGCCAAAGAACACTAGGCCGGTGTGGTGTATTATGGTCTTGACTCTCTCCTTGTGAAAGGAAGCCCCAAGACTCAACATTTAGTGGGCTGAGTTTGCTTATGCAATGAAACAAATTATTGCACCTAACCTCTTCTTAAATCAATATCACAAAATCATCGCAAAGAATAACTTATTAACTAACAGCTAAATCGCTACAAACTAGGAATCTGAATAATATAACCAGCATAGTACGTATTCTCAGTGAACGATTTGCCCTTTACTCGTTTATCAAACCTTCCCATTGCAAATCTACCTTCACTTATTAATTGCGACGGAACGAAAGGCTTACATGAGACAACATGACAGCCCATGCATCGTGCTATCGGCCAACTACTTATCTACTTGCCAACTAAACTCGTCACTCTACTGGAGCGAGTGCACTCGCCCAATCCGCAGATAGAGTGAGCGCAGTCTAATATGCAAATGTATTTAAATGCTAAGCCCTCTTCATTACGTTCCTATCGATCTTAGATACACAATTTGTAGCCCGATAGGTACGTCTTAACGAATCTGTTGTTAATACCGCTTAATTGGTAAAGGATATTGCCCTGAAATTATAGCTTTTGCATTTGAAATTAATAAAATTGAAAGATAAACTGAATACCATAGAATCTAGTCGATTTCATTATTACGATTAACACACAGAGTATCTCTCTACTTAGTCTGTGATATACACTATACAATATTTGATTAAAGGTCTTCTTCTACTCTATGGACACAAAAAAGTTGAGGCACTTATAGACAATTAAAGTTGTCAATTTATACATTTGGTAGAAGAATAAACCATGGCTCGATTTGGATATTGTGGTAGATATTTTACTCCAGGTAAAGGAAACATTGCCCTTCAAACGGGAACACGTTATGTTTCATTACTTCTTGACGGTAGAATAACTGGCAAAGGCGTGGTACTTCTCCAGGGGCATTCTGCCTAGAGTCTTTTAATACTAATTCAATTATGATTCGTCAATAACGTTATAAAATATAACCTATTGTGTGTCATTATATGGCTCTACAGTAAAACGTTTAAGTACAGCGAACAAATGTACGAAAATTGAGTAGATTTTATTTAAAAAAAAACTGTTAATAATTTACAAACAAGTTGACTAGTAAAATGGACGATGTAGGTACTAGAGGTACATTCCCTTCGCCCATTTACCACCGTAAACATTTACCTACCCGCTGTAAATCACATTGTAAAAATGTCAAGGCACTATAATTATGTCAAGTCACAATATTGTTCAGCTCCTTGACTCCATAAAATCAGTTCCAGTCTTCTACAATGTAGTATTGCGTATCAACCAAGTATGCTTCATAAATTCATTAAGCAAACTATCTGTATCTATACAATTAGACAGTGTTTTACAAGCGAGTAGCATTTCTTGACGATCGTTAGTATTCTAACGAGACTCGGTCCCCAATCAGATTAATCTTAAATATTTATTGCACATGGTGTGCTGGCAACCCGGAGCCTTGAGGAAATTAGTATGGCGATGGCCACACTGATGGTGGGGAATGGTAGGAGCTATGGAGACGTGGGTGGGCTTCGGGAGGCTGATTAAGACATGATGAATATTAATCCAAACGCAATTCTATTCCAGTGACGCTGTGCTCGTTTTATTATTAGCTGCAGAAATTGAAACATGTGTTTTAGCCAACGTACTTTTTTTTTTGTTGTGGTTCATTTATTTCAGCAAATAGGATTAGTAAAAGCCAAAAACGGCATAGAACGAATCTGATAC
Source organism: Ectropis grisescens (assembly GCA_017562165.1). Classification (NCBI taxonomy): domain Eukaryota; kingdom Metazoa; phylum Arthropoda; class Insecta; order Lepidoptera; family Geometridae; genus Ectropis; species Ectropis grisescens. The sequence goes on from CM029770.1 coordinate 16,984,045, forward strand.
GAACTGTTCAGAATAAAGATTTAGAACTGTTCTATTATATTTTATGTAAGCTCACCATCATGCGTATGTCTTATAAGTCCTGATGCTCTATTAAAACTTAAATCTCTATAAAAACTAGCTGTACCATGCCACGCTTCGCTGTGGCACATTGTAATGCAAAAATTTGATAAAAACAATCCTTGATGCGAATTATATATCATTGCAAAATTTCTGCTCGATCGGTGCAGAACTTTTGAGTTTTCGAAGCGTACACAAACCAACATAACATTTTTATATATAGAGATGACAGTAAAACTTAATAGATACTCATGTGATTTGGTCGTTTTACTCCAATTTTTGTTTTATCTGCGTTCGGCAGTTACATAATCTATAATAAAAAAATGAATCGCAAAATGTGTTGGTAAGCGCATAACTCAACAACGGCTGGACCGATTTGGCCAATTCTTCTTTTGTAATGTTTGTTGAAGAGGCCAAGGGTGGTTTTGAGCAAAATTCGAATAAATTGCCGGAAATAAAAATGTACCACAGGCGAAGCCGGGGCGAGCCACTAATGGAAAAATAAAATCAAGATCAATCAAAATAAAATCAAAATCAATTTCGACTTTAAGAGGTTTTTTTTTCAAAAATGTTATATATTTCAATTTTCGAAATGACACGTACAAGTTAAAATTATTACATTACTAGCGGCCCGCCCCGGCTTCGCCCGTGGTATATATATATAACCTACAGCGTTCAAGGATTACGAACATATGAAAGAACGGCGGACGATTTTTAAATCGGTCCAGTAGTTTAGCGTGTTCAAACTATATAATATATGCTATAGGCTACTTTTGATCCCCAAATTATCGTGCTGTTTACTGGGTCAGAATTGACACCTGTAGACATCTGGCGAGGGGGGATAACTAATTAAATGACGATTGATCAGTTTTCGATTAAATTACTAAAATGGCTATTAAAAAAATAAGGGTTGATCGTAGAAGGGTGGAAATTGAGGATTGTATGTATTTTTGTATGTTGTATCATAAAAAAATAGAAATTAAAATTTTTTACAAAAAAATAAAAATATAAATTTAGGGGTGGACTACCCCTAACATTTAAGGGGATGAAAAATAGACGTTGGCCGATTCTCATAGATACCGGATAAGCACAAAAATTTTCATCAAAATCGGTCAAGCCGTTTCGGAGGAGTATGGCAACGAAAACTGTGACACGAGAATTTTATATATTAGACTAGCGGCCCGCCCCGGCTTCGCCCGTGGTACATATATATAACCTACAGCGTTCAAGGATTACGAACATATGAAAGAACGGTGAACGATTTTTTTAAATCGGTCCAGTAGTTCCCGAGATTAGCGTGTTCAAACTATATATATGCTATAGACTACTTTTGATCCCCAAATTATCGTGCTGTTTACTGGGTCAGAAGTGACACCTGTAGACATTTGGCGGGACCAGCGGCGGGGAGTTTTCAACCAGAGAGGAAAAATATTAAATTACTAAAATGACTATTAAAAAATAGGGGTTGATCGTAGAAGAGTGAAAATTGAGGATTGTATGTATTTTTGTATGTTGTATCATAAAAAAATAGAAATTAAAATTTTTGTCTAAAAAATAAAAAAATATTTAGGGGTAGACTACCCCTAGCATTTAGGGGGATGAAAAATAGATGTTGGCCGATTCTCATAGATACCGGATAAGCACAAAAAATTTCATCAAAATCAGTCAAGCCGTTTCGGAGGAGTATGGCAACGAAAACTGTGACACGAGAATTTTATATATTAGAAATAGGGGTTGATCGTAGAAGTGAAAATTGAGGATTGTATGTATTTTGTATGTTGTATCATAAAAAATAGAAATTAAATTTTTGTCTAAAAATAAAAAAAATATTTAGGGGTAGACTACCCCTAGCATTTAGGGGGATGAAAAATAGATGTTGGCCGATTCTCATAGATACCGGATAAGCACAAAAAATTTAATCAAAATCAGTCAAGCCGTTTCGGAGGAGTATGGCAACGAAAACTGTGACACGAGAATTTTATATATTAGAAGATATATTGTATTTATTCAAAGACAAAGTTCCATGAAGTGAGGAAGCAATGGCTACATTCATTCATTTGTTCTATTGAAGACGATCTTTTTAGTATCGAATCTTTTATAACTGTAAGTCATAGTAATGAAAAGTCACAGTTTGATAATAGGTGTCATTACATGCCTGATTGCGGTGAAATTAGAGGTGTAAACATGTGCCTGATGGTAAGGAACATGCCTGTCATATAACAGCACAGAGATATGCAGCTATTGGAACATGAAGAGTCCAAATCATTACCTAGCACTGCACTGCGCTCGTCACCCATAGATCTAAGATGTTACTTCTCTAAACCGTGTAATTTCTCTGGAAACATTGCCCTTCAAATCGGAACACAGTAATGTTTGCACATTACACAATACAAGTTTTGTTTAAAAGTGTATGCAAAAACCCAACGTTATTTATTTATCAATGATTGAATCGAAAGATAACAATTAAAGTTAAAATTCAAATTTACTTCACAATTAATGCCGTTCTAGATAACAATAGCACAATATTATAAACACAATAAAACACTTCCCCTTCCGTATCGTGGATCGATTAGTTACCGGCTAATCCTTAACCTACAGCGAAGCTAAAACGAATAACAGAGTCAGATCCACCTGTCGAATCTGATAAAAGTGTTTTATTTAAATTTCTTTGGTTGGCGATCCAAAAACGAGCACAAAGTCGCATTTGTGTCTTATTAAATGAAATTTATAGTTGGGATATAGTCGCTGATTGACCTCGGTCAATGCAAGGATAACAGGTTCGCATGCAAAAATGAGGCGTTCTATGAGAGCCGTCCTTCGAAGACTCAGTTTGCTCTGTGTTTGCATATCAGATTGTTTGAGTCCTCTTTTTAGATCTTCAGGTAGATATTCCACTCACTGTTTAGACGGGTTATGCAGAAGGGAACCCATTGTACTTAGTTGTTCTATTTATTTTTCATAAAAAGGTGGGAGTTGGCTTCATGTGTCTCTATTGTCTATCGAACTATGAGCTGGAGCTGAAGGCTCAAACTCTATTAACCTAACTAGTAACGCATGAGTAAGGTATAACAGCATACATGAAATATATTTGAATCAATTCCATAGGTATACTTAGCATACTCACCGTACTTAAAAACCACAGAAACTCAATGTACTCATATATGCAACTGTGTATGGGTGCTCTTTCATGTTTTAAACAAATAAACAATAGTCTATTTTTATTTCATTTTTTTATACGATAATAGGTTCGCACTTGACCACCATCTCGCCTGATGTTAAGCGACGATGCGGTCTACGACGCAGCGTGCTTAACTAGAAGAAACCGATTCATTCTCGATTTGAAGACACCAAGATTGTAACTATCGGGGAAAACCCACTCAGCCAACGCATTCCACCGCCTAGACGTTCTTATCACAAACGTGGAGTCAAATTTCTTCGTTCTTGTTTCTGGAACATCAACCATGAACCGATGTCCATTTGATCGAACAAAATTGATGTCATCTAAATAACCAAAAAGACATTCCAATATTTTTTTTTTCTTGATTTTATACAGGATTCCAAGTGGACCTCACAACAAAAATCTTTTTCAAGGTACTTGTTCATAAAGTGGCACTAATTTCACCGCAATCAGACATATAATGTCACATATCGTCAAACTGTAAAATTTGTCATTACTATTACTCACTAGTGACTTATAGAGTTTTTATTAATTGGTTGAATTGCTTTGTTCTTAAAAAAGTTTTTTTAATAAAGAGTGACGAGACGAGCAGCACATGTGCCTGATGGTAAGCAACATGCCTGCCACATAACACCACAGTGACATGCAGCTATTGGAACATGAAGAGTCCAAATCATTACCTAGCACTGCACTGCGCTCGTCATCCAGAGATCTAAGATGTTATATCTCTAAGCCCTGTAATTTCTCTGGAAACATTGCCCTTCAAACCTGAACACAGTAATGTTTGGACACTACTGCTTGGCGGTTGAATAACTGGTAAAGGTGTGGTACTTCCCCAGGCGGACTCTGCCAAGAGTTCTACCACTACAAAAAATATCGTGTTCAATAGAACAAATTAATTAATGTAGCTATTGCTTGGTGACCTCATGTAACTTCGTATTGTACATGTTTAAAAATAACACTTTCATCCAACTATAAACTTTTACTTTGTAATAAAGAAAACTTTAAATTCTACTTTTTTTTTGTTCGTGGCACAATATCAGCAGGTAGACAACAAGAACAAAATTAAAAATTTTGATTAACCCCCGACTACCTTAGATTTGTTATCTGTACAACATTCTACTAGTCAAGCCCTTTCATTTGATACCCATATTAAGGAAGTTGTGAAAAAAGAATTGTAATTCGCCATTTTGTGGTAGCGGCCATCTTGGATTTAAAATTTGTCATAGTGCAAAGTATTCTACTAGTCAAGCCCTTTCGTTTGATACCCATATTGCGGTAGTAGTGAAAAAAAAATATAATTCGCCATTTTGTGGTGGCAGCCATCTTGGATTTGAAATTTGTTATAGCGTATAGTACTTTGCTAGTCAAGCCCTTTCATTTGATACCCATATTGAGGTAGGTTGTGAAGAAATATTTTGTCCGCCATTTTGTGGAGGCGGCCATTTTGAATCGATATTAACCAAATATAGCTAAGAACACCCGCACGGATATTAACTTTCAAATAAAAGAAACCGCATCGAAATCGGCCCATCCATTTGAGCTCTACGGTGCCACAGACAGACACACACACACACAGACAGACAGACAGACATACAGACAGACAGACAGACATCGACGTCAAACTTATAACACCCCTTTTTTTGGTCGGGGGTTAAAAAAAAGAAAGCTATTTTTTTGTCTGTGACTGCATGTCGACAGTTCGTCAGTGTTAGCTGCGTGCACATTTTTTGACAACTGATTATTTGTTTCCACCACGGATATCCGTGGTTTCCACCAAAGAAGTTGAAAATGTTTCCACCATATCGAAACATTTTTAACAACTCGTTTTCAGTGTTGAAATGTCTTTTTTAAATTATTATTTTATTCACAATTCTGTTGTAAAACGTCGTATGATACACGTGTGCATTGATGATTAGTCATCGGCTAACTTAATACCCTCGCCAAGGCTCGGGCCTCAATAGCGCCGCAGTGGTAATCACCAACTTTACACAGTTATGCCATAATCCACTATTATAGTCAACTAAAGGCCCGATCTGGATTTGCTCGGATATTGTCGTAAAAAGACTATTATACAATCGAAATAAAAATTATCTTACGTATCTTTCGAGTTGGATCAAACTGCACACGGTGTGCAAATTTTGTTAATATCGGTAAGTAGTTTAGGAGTCCATCACGGTGAAACAACGTGACGAGTAATTTATAAAGTCAAAGTTCTTTATTAAACATTAGGTAAGATTTATAACGTTCGTTCCAAGTACAAAAACTTTTTCTCGATAAGTGTCACCAATTATACGTAAGTAATAAAAAAAATGGGTTCGACGTTGATACTTTTCTGTGTAGCCCTGTGCAACGAAGTCGTATTTGAAAGTATAACTTTTAAAATTATCATTACGTAAAGTGAATGCACCTATTACGGTTAAGAAGTACTTATTATTCATATCACTTAAAAACATATCAGAAATAAAATACATATTTACAACTTAATATGTGAGAAACATCGTGGTGAGCAGCACTAAGGCGACCTCGTAAAAACTTAAGTACACGTCATTCGTTCCACAAAAATGTACTTAGGTGTGTAGTTATCACCAATAAACAAGTGAAATAGGCCAATACAACATCTTATAAATAAAATACCACTTAATTTTACGTTTACAAACGGAGTGTTGTGCAAGGTGCGCTTACGCACGTGCCCGTCGCCCGTGGCTCCACAACAATATCTGTTCCGAATTCAAATTCGTGTCATACATCTTTATGCTTAGGTAACATTCAATGTATAAACTGGACTTTAGAGCCCTACGTTAAGGCTGATTTGAATAATAATTATAAAGGAAATGGATATTCAAAATAATATCACCTCAGGGTTAACGATTACCGGTGCGCGCATGCGCCCCAGATGGCGGGATAACTCGACGTTTGTTTCCGCACTGATATCTGAATTAATGGCGATACGAAAAGCTGGAAAGGTGCTCATTACCATGATTTATGCAAGATAATATGTTTCTTGTGCCGTCCCTATTGTACTGATTAACGTCCCAAATTAACTAGCGCCCGGAATATTCATTATGTTATTTTTTGGTGCTCGCAATATTTTCTTGTTCGTTACTGACTATAATGCACCTGCGTGTTTATTTCTTTTCAATCAGTTTAACTGACTACAAGCCCGCAGGAAAAAATATAATATTTATAAACAAAATCAGATTAAAAGTAAAGGTAATTGACAGACCTTCGTCAGCGTGGGTTCGATCAACGCTCAGGACCTTGCTCTGAACCAAAGTCGTGGCGACATGAGGGTACTCATGTTCTCCAGTTTGGCCACATTACCTATATAGAGAGCTCAACTAAAGAGATGTGCTCTCCTAAGCACTTTCTACTGCTATGTTTGGATTGTACCGCGACGTGATGTGTGACAACAATCATTTCAAGGACCGTTGCTATTGATACATACTTGATTTAAAGGAAAACATCGTGATATAACCTATTAGTCCTAGATATGGCTTTAGTGCTAAGCTTGGAGTTCGCCTGAGACAGTGTGGTACTTTCTACCTTTACCAGTTACTCTACGTCCAAGAGGTAAGTTGCAAACATTACAGTGTTTCAGATTGAAGGGCAGTATTTCTCGATAAGTAACAGGGAAAAAGTGAAACTATCTGATAAAAAATGTTCAGTGCTAGACAGAGATTTAGGATCTTCATGTTCAAATAGTTTCGTGGCAATGTGGCGATATGAACAACCGTGTTGCTTATCATGAGGCACGTGTTTTAGTCATTTCGTCACTATATTAAAAAAAAAGTTGGAGCTGTTCAAAGAAAAAATAATCTACACAACCTGGCAGTATACCACTATAGTGTACTACGACTGTCTAAAACTGTAAAACCTTTGCTCAAAACTGTAGAGATGGTCTGATACTATAAAAAAATGAAATTATTATAAATTTATTGAAATTTATATAATGTACCTAAGTATAAAATAACTGTATTGTAATTATGGTGCCAAACAATATTTATATATATATATTGTTATAGTTATATCGTTTAAACATAGGTACTATTTTTAATTATTTTTTACATTGTAGTGTTTTTAATTTTCATGTAAGTAATTATTTTATCATTTTTAGTGTTACTCAGGTTTGTAATTTAAATATTACGTCAACTCGACTAGCAAAATAAAATGCTTAGTATAAAATAAACAAACACTATTCCACCAGTATTGCCTACTTCAGAAAGTATTGGTACAAATCTAACTTTATATTCAAATTAAGATAAGAGAACCAAACCTGGTAGATGTTTCTAAAAGCTCGGAATTATCGGCATATATCCCATATTGTACTATCTGATCGTTTTACTGAAACTATCCCTTCGCTAACAAAGCATGTCAGGAATAATTTCCGCCGATCGCATTAGACGACCAGTACACGAATCTGTACCAAGGTCCGCAGAAGCGTTGCCATCGGAGAAAAAAAGAACTACCATATGCTAAAGTACCTACCTAAACATTATTGTATTTGGACTTAAATTGCCGTATCACACTAAAAACGAAGCAACCAATTATTTTCAAACTTAATGGGTTTGCGTATGAACTTGTTTTCCTAATTAATGTAATATAGACATAGTCTAAGGTTTTTTTTAATAAAATACAGGTACAACCAGGAGATAAAGTAAATGTATGCGTACGAACAAAAACACTTAAACGACAGTATCATTTACTCGTACCTCTTCTTCACTGACTGGCCTCGTGGCTTAGTGGGTAGTAATTCTGCCTGCGAAGCCGAGGGTCGTGGGTTCGATTCCCACCCAGTGCAAATATTTGTGTGATGAATTCGAATGTTTGCACTGTGTCTGGGTGTTTCTATTTATAATAAGTATGTATTTAAAACTATATACATGTATTATATCAGCTATCTGGCCGCCATAGTACAAGCTTTGCTTAGTTTGGGTTCAGATGGTGTGGTGTGTGAATTGTCCACCAATATTTATTTATTTATTTATTTACTTGTCTTCCTCTTTGTACCAAATCATGCTGCGTATTGATTTTTTTTCGCAATTTGGCGTATATTTTGATACGGTTATTAATACTACCATGAATCGTACATTCCAGGATTTCACTTGAAAATTACCGTAAATTACGGCAATTGCGTGAAAGATGGCAACGCTGGTCTGCAGAGCCCGAAGTGCCGTCCATCTCGCGGCTCGCCCGCTCACTGAGTACATTCCCGTGTAAGTTTTTACACCTATTATTTTATGTGTCGGCAAGTAAAGTTCGGTACGTGAGTTATAAACTCGCTCGCGCCTCTCTCGCCCCTACTTTATAGGTATTAACGACTTGTCCGAGAGTTTTCTTATAAATAAATTTGAAGGGTAACAAGGCTCGCTTTTGTCGGATTAGTGGAGTGGATCTTGTTTCACTTTGTTGCGTGGCCTCTATGTTTTTTTAGATGGGAAATTCATGAGACTGGGTTGCGACCCTTTGTTTTGATTATTTTCACGAGGAATTGAAAAGGATAAATTTCATCTACATTATATGGCAAAATAGCTTTACTACCATTACAAACTCATAGAGTAAGTTCCCAGGGCCGCCAGACGTTACGTATTTTCTGATGAACGAAATGTGGACGATTGAGTAGAGTTAGTACGTACTAAGAACAGATGCTTACCCGCTAACTTGCTTAGACGGCCATTTTGAGATATGGGGTCCAGAAGTTACAAAAAACATTACTTACATCACGTATTTTCTGATAACTGATTTTCAGGTATGTTGTAGGCAATATCTTTAAAAATAAAGGCCAAATACTCTCAGTTACTTTTCGTCAGCTATTTTGCTTAACAGAGGCTTTAAAACTCTCAAAATAATGACTTAACTTTACCTACTTAAATTCTCATATTTGTATATATGTTTATCAGACAACAATTTTGAAGCCTTCTTCAAAAGACAGACCGATCTAAGACAATCGCCTATTGCCCTGTATTTTTTCTGGAAATATTTTCCTACTACCGCTTGACAGCTCTATAACTGGCAAAAATGTTGAAGTACTTCACCAGTCAAAATCTACAAAGACTTTACAAAGTCTAAACCACTGCATAAATTGTGCAACAAACCTATTTTATCAATTACCGAAATCTAAATTAAGAGATAAAATAACAGCAACTTATCTAACGACAAATCCCCATGAACAACATTTCCCATATCAAAACGTCTTTCCCAAAAATAAGACTGCCAAATCAGAGCATCACGTGACATTAGGCCATAACGCGTAGAGCGGACTATAAAAGCGGGACATATGGAAGTTAAGAGCACTACCTGTAAAATATCAGAGTAATAAAGTAAATGCAGTGCTAGCCACGAGGACGTGCCTTCGCTGTCTTTACTCTACGTCTGATGTCCGGGAAAATAACACGAATGTACCTGGACTTTTGTTAAGAAACCATTAGCGAAATGTTTGGAACATAACAGCGGGCAGTCTTCAGTTATTTTTCTGTTAAACCGACTTCAGAAAAGGAAGAAGTTCTTGATTCTTGATTCCATGGAATATTGTCTTTAGCGTATGTTCACCGATCACTCGAAAGCGCCTAAACCACTTTTTTATGTTGTAGGTACGCCTGTTGTTTCAGGTAGGCACTATTAAAAAATTAAAGGAATCTGTCAGTAGGTACAGTGGTTACTAAAAAAACATCAGTCTGCGTTTGTCCGCTGCTGGACATATATGTATATCTCTTTCATAATACGCACCTCAGGTCTATCCTTGATCTAATAATCCCCATTCGTATACACGGTCACTGTATTTTAACTAACTTCAAAAAATGAGGAGTTTCTCAATTCGGCTGTATCTTTTTTTTTGTATGTGTTACATGATAGCACCGCCATATGTCAATCGATTTTGATGGGTAATTTTGTTTAGTAAATTATAGTTCAAAGGCGGTCCCGTGTACATTTTATCGAACTCTATATAGCTATTTTTGAAATATGAATAAATACTAAAATTTGTTTTCATGTGGTTAGACGACGCGACGTGACGTTATAATTGATTCTTAAAGTTGGTTTATGTTTTTCGGAGAAAATAAACTATTGATTTTTCATCAAGAATAAATAAAAGTGGCGAAGTGTGATTCGGGCTCGCCCATGAAGGCTTCAGTAGCAGCAAGTAACATAATACAAAAGTTCTTGTACATCGTTGTTACTTTAATCAGTGTTTTAACAATAGTCAATTTATGACGTATTAAAATAAAACTACTAACTAGATATCATTCAAACCAATTTTCGTTGATAGTTTACATGGTAACGTACATCATACACTTTTTTATTTTTGACATTCTCTTATTTTAGAAGTTACAGGGGGACACTTTTTACCACTTTGGAAGAGTCCCTCGCGCAAACTATTCAGTTTACAAAAAAAATATGCTACAAACCTCAATATAATTTTTGATGACCTGTCCATAGACCACACGTGAAGTATTGATCAAAAAAATATTTGAGTTTTAGTTCTACGTATCCCTAACATTTTTTTTTTCTATTTTTTGTATCAAAATCTTAATTCCGTTCATAAATTACATCTACTTACCAAGTTTCAATAGTATAGCTTTTATAGTTATGGAGAAAAGTGGCTGTGACATACGGACGAACGTACAGACAGACAGACAGGCAGACATGACGAATCTATAAGGGTCCCTTATTTTGCCATTTGGCTACAGAACCCTAAAAATAAATATACGTGGGATTTTTGCTACTCCGAAGGCTCGCTATCACATTGGCATACTTAGTGCGTTCAGTTCACCTACCTACATTACGAATATGTATTCGTTTAAACAAATTACACCTACTTTTTATGACAAACTCAAACTAAAATTACTTTTCAATAAACTTAAAAAAGGAAAAGGTAAAAGAAAGTAGCGGTCTTTTACCTTTTGCCTGAAATGAGACCTCTCAATCGATAATACCAAGTATTAATAGACATGTTATTTTATTATAAAGAAATTAGTTTATTATCGATTATAGAGTATCGAGTTTATTTAACAGTTTTGAGAATCTTAAATTAAATAGAGCTATTCTCAATTTTTCTTTGTGCTGAAAGCTACGAAAGGATGTGTTTGCTAAATTTAAGTTGGTTATAGAGAAAAATAATTATATATTCATGCTGAGGACAATGATATGCAGTATTTTATGCAGTAATTTTTGTGAAATGCAGAATTTTATTTTACTTTCATGGTACTATTTCTATCGACCCGTTTTTGGTGTTCGGAAGGCTTATGCGTAGAGTAGGTACTAACCGCGTATTTCCATTATATCAAATTCCTAATCTACCATATCTAACCCCCACCTGACCCTATTTTTTAAAGAAACCGTTAAACTCTCTCAAGACAAAAACATCTTGATCAGTTTTGGTAATAAACTATATCTACACTTATTTATACTCGTTCAGCCTATATCAGGCTATCAGCCTGAAGGAGTAAGTTAAGGGATAGAAATACCTATCGGAATGAGGCACTGTCAGAATAATATAATTTATATGAGCTATAAATTAGTGAAAATATGTCATAAATTATTATTGACATTAAATTGACGTATGAGTTTTATTCAATAAAATAAAATATGGCCATCTATTCCAGTAAATAGAGCTAGGAATGTAAGACTTAAGTGTTGCCATATGTCACATGATAAGTTTTGACTAATGCGATATTCGAAACAATAGACAATCTATTCTTAGAGCACGTGCCGCATATTATTACCAACAAAAGTGAATTTATGAGTGCACTCTCAAGTTTCAAATATCCCTAATGGAGCAAGAGTGAGCCGTAACACATCTTCCCCCACAAACTGCATTATAACGTGTCCGCCGAAAATAACCTCACATAAATATAAAACAATGTGAAACCACTTAAAGCGAATAAAATACACGTCGACTTCAACTCAGTAAAATGAATTTATTAATAACGGAGACAATGAACGTCTGAAACAAACGTTTCACTTTTTGTATTTTTAATTGTCCTCCGGACGACAGCGAAGACGCATTAGAAGAACGAAAATAAACTGGGATCATATTCGGAGTTGCTACCAGCGCACCGGCCACACCTCGCGTTTTTATTTCAATGAGGTGTTTTCAAAATGACAAATATGAATGAAATTATATGTCAAAATATTGACATTGACAAATTATCAAGTTAAGTGTGTCCACATAGAGTCATTATTCAAGAATTGAAGTTGAAATTAAATGCAACGAAATGTATTTAGTCCAAGACATTACTTAAAACAAATTACCTAGTTTAAACTTTTTAATTCAGAGATACAAAAGTATCTAAACAAGTATACACTAGAACCCACACTTGGGCAACCTGTGTCCTTGGTACCAGACATACCTATCCGCTACACAAAACAAAAGTTGAAAGATTTTTGAATGCCCCGGGGAAATATTAAATTCCTCAAACAAAATGAAACACAACGCTACCTGTAGCACCATTGAGAACTATTGTTGACGTTAGGTATTTTCTGTTTTCATCTGCCTTTCTATAAAAATGCTTCATTGCCAGGAAATTCTTTATACTAATTTTCGAAAGACTAACACTAATGTTAACAAACCGTTTATTTCCTTAGCAACTTTCCATCAAGGTCTAAAGACTAGATCTCGCCTGGCTTACTTAGATTAAAAAAAAATTTTTTTACATTTAAATAATCTAACTTAAATTATGTGATTTTCAAAAAAACATTTTCCGTCAGACAAGTTGTTGTCTTTTGACCAAAACTCGCCTGGCCTATTGCGAAGGAATGAAAAACAAATCTCGTATTTCAATTATAAGTTTGTTTAAGTTTATGTTAAATCAGTTATTTAGCTCGGATGGTATACAAGGTTTGCTTAGTGTGTAGTTAAGTCGAGCGGTGTTAAATATGTCCATAAATATATAATATTTATTTTATTGCTGAACTGCTATTGCTGAATTAAATACTGATGATGATGAACAAGCAGGTTTGAAGTTGGAGTCTTTATTGTAATAATTTCCGTTGTCTTTTGTTGTTTTCATATGACCGATATGGTATGCGTGCGTTTAGTTTAATTTGCACATAGATAATGTTGTATGTGACCAAATAATCTTATGTTTAATATTAATGGTACTTAAGTACCTATGTACTTTAGCCAAATAAACCTCTAAATAATAAATGAATATTAGTGGACAGTTCACAGACAACACCATCTGACCCCAAACTAAGCAAAGCTTGTAATATGGCGGCCAGATAGCTTATTTGTAAATACATACTTATTATACATAGATAACATACATTAATAGATAACATCAATTGAAGCAGAAGTTTAAACTTCTGTTCTGTTCTGTTATATTTGGTATGTGTATATTTGGTCACATACAACATTATCTATGTGCAAATTAAACTAAACGCACGCATACCATATCGGTAATAAATGTCAAAACAGTTTTTGTTAAGGTTAATATTTCGTTGCTACCAAGAAACTATCATGAGTTGTCATCAACCTATAATGCCAGCCAAATACCAAGGTCATGTTATGATTGCAAATCAGACGATTTCTTTGAATTATATAACTGTTCAAGTCAGGCAATAACTGTCTGTAACCTCTCACGTAATACTCCTTGACATTAACCACCGGTTAGTTCCATGTTAACCACCAGTTAAACTGTCATTAATTAAAAATATTCCTTTACCCTCCACCGAAGAAATAATTATTGAATTGTAATTTTGCGATGTGTCTTCTCCAACATCGGGTGCAGTTCTTAGATGATATCTCGGACGTAATTAAAAATCTTGTCGTGACATTCAAAACCCCGCCCGCCCCTCGCCCCCGGCTCAATATTGTTGGCGATTGAATCGCAGTTAAATGTAACGAATCAAACTACACTTTATTAAAAGGGACGATAGCTCAGAATGGCGGGAATATCGCGCGCCGGAATCGAACGTGCTCCCGTCGAAATGCCAACCATTTTATTTATTTGCCTTAATTATGTATCTTGTCTTAATTTACGATTGGATCATACGATAATCTGAAACGCAATTTATAACGGATGCCTAGGTATCCCGGTGTCCATAGCGAGATTTAGGATTATTCAGTGACGGGGATTCAGATTACAATATTATCGATGGATTGGCATTTTGCAATTAAGTGAACACAGCCATTTCAAGCTTGGTCGCGGTGAAGGCGATGCATACGCTTCGATACCGTCATCGTATTCAATTTCGTTGTGTCGATGGCATGATGGCCGAGCTCCATCGACATCCCGATACGGCCACTGTCCGCAGATATCCCTTAATGAAAGTAATGGAGGTTTATTAACGATACGCTGACTGTCCCGGCGAAGTATCCAGAGTAATAGATGCAACCGATGGTAACGTGCGAGAGAGAACAAAGAAAGCCACATTTGCTAATTGCGGTTTTGCTCGTGTCGTGAGCACGGAGCGGAGGCTGGATCGTGAGCTCCGTAGATATGACGATAACACATTCATAAATAATTAGAGCGAAATTTTCTCATTTGTAAGACGACAGTCTTGATATTTGGTTGCTGAGTCTTCTTTCTTGGAAGTCGTCGATCGAGATAAGTGCGGTAGCGACACGGCTGCTCTCCGGTTGTTTTGCTACGACGCGACACGACGTCTGTATTGGAAGGACAAGTTGAAGTCTCAGTACGGAACTGTATATTTTATAAATCCAACACTACAGCTGACAGATCTAAGACTATATAATGGGTATATTGTTATCGTTAATTAAAGCAATTTATCGCAGTTCAACGTAATGGTAAACTCACGCCTTTCATTTGTTTAGAATAGAATATTGTTTATTATCATGGAAGTCAGAATCACGTACGCATAATTACACTAGCTAATAAGTACTTATTATAAACGCTGCTACACAGAATCGTCACATTTTTTTGTTTGTGTCTATTGTACCACTGATTTGTTGAGTATTTATCTACCTAGTTGATACACACTTATAAATGTGAAAATTTGGATATTCAATTTGTCAACCACTTCAAAACGGCTAAACTGAGCGTGATGAAATTTGGAAACAGATTACGGTCTACAACAACATATATGCTACTTTTTGCTACGATAAAATAACGCGAGCAAAACTCGGGGAACGTATAAATATTTGTATTCACACAAGTATTTGTCCTGTATAGGAATCGAACTCAGGACCTCCGGCTCTGCGGGCGTCTGCCCACATCTACTGTATTGTACTTACTACCAACTAAGCCACGAAGCCAGATAGATATAAATATATAAATATAAATAAATATTATACTTACTTACTGATTATTGTCCACAACACAAATATAAATAATCAAAAATACACATTCTTAAAGGTAGTGAATCAAATGGCGACCTTATCGCTAAAAGCGATCTCTTCCGGATAACGATAGAGTCAACCGCAATATTGTAAAAAAATCCCCAAAGTTTCTAAATTCCTTGTCGTCTGGAACAACTGATTTTTATTCACGATTTCTAAGGTGATTTCAAAATAAAATAGTTCAATAATGGTGACCATGACCTCTTTTGGCATAATAAATAGCGTAACCCTGTTTTAACACTCTTGCGTATATCGAACAATTTTCTATATATTTCTTACTGTATATGTACATATAGGTACGTAAGTGCTAAAACGTTTGCAAAAGTAATTACCAACTGTTACTGTAAACAACTAAGTACCTTAGTGAGTACTTTAATCAAGTTTCAATATAAATAAATAAATGTAAATAGACCTCAAACGATACTTTCTATTCAATCTATTGAGACAATAGACAATATAAAAAGCAAACGTAAGGTAAAACATTTGTGGGTTCAGTCACGGTTGTCGAGCCATAGCGGGGTTCAAATTTCAACTTCCGCCCGTCCGTGGACAATCGATATTGTTGCCCCTGACTCTTCATTATTAATCAACAAATAAAAAATATAATCCATAAAACCTCACATTCATTGTATAATTGACTTGTTCAAAAATCACAAGTTAGCTTTCGCAATAGAGATCTTGATTATTAAACCGAATCGAAGAGACTGGGTACCTTCGCGTCCATAATGCACTTTTAAAAGTATTTTAGTCGCTTCTTCATATATTTTGTTCGTTTCGTCTAAAATAAAGTTAGAATATGCCAACAGCATAGTGAATTTTTTGTACTTTTGGCCTTGAACTGCATTTCAAGTTCTTGAAAAACAAAGACACCATTCAATTGTACCCTACAGTTCACAATATATACGAATTTTGTAGGTATACCTGCCTTATCAACATAATCAGCTCTCTTTTTGTTCCCACTGCTAGGGCCCCAGAGCTCTCCTCGCAACGTGATAGTCCTCCACGCTCGCCAAGAGCAGGTTGACGGATATTGCATGGCCTCAAAAGATACCTTCTTGGTAGAAGCCGGTTTCCTCACGAAGTTTTCTTTCACCGTTAAAACCGTCGGTGATGTACTTAAAAACGGAAAAGTACCTACTTAAGGGTGCGGGTGAGATTTGAACCTAAGACGTCGTTCAGACGTTCTCACAACTAGACTACCATGGCTTCAATAAAGTATACTCAGACCTGTTATTAAAATAGAATTAACACGTGGTAGCAGTCACAACAATCTACTTCCAAACCAAATCTGTTTTAAAACCTTCTCAATTATTGAAGCGATTTCCAATCTCATGCCTTATTAGGTATCACTAAATAACAGAATTAATTGTAAGAAAAACTCCTGTTATTAAAACATCCAAGATTTGCTTCATCACTCGACAGATTAGATTTCAAAGCGAGACGAATGGCTGCAGTATGAAAATTGGACACGGGCATCAATTGAATTATAATTTCATGGATGTGCTAGTTATCAAAACGAGGCTATCGTTCTCTAGTTGAAAGTCAATACATATAGGTATCTGACTGAAAATAGAATCATCAGTCAACATAGATTGACCTACTTGACGTTAAGTCTAAATAAAAGTGTGATCCACTGTATACTATAATTACGAGTATTGGGGCTTTAAACACAGGTGAAATGGTGGTCTAGCAGTTGAGCGCAAACCTACGTATAATGTCCATAAAACACATACGTATAACAAATCGGGTTGAAATAAATTGGGAGGGGTTTTCATACCAAATAAATTATTCCGACTTTTCAAAAATAACTGAATAAATGAATACTACTAAATCAGTTATCACGCCACATCTTTATAGCAGTATTTTATTCGTAGTAAGATAAACAGTAGTTTAGTAAACACACACACACGTATGTACTCGTATTATACATTGATGCACACAGTGGCTTTCAATTTCAATAGTTGAGTCGCTCGTCACTTTAGTTTGGTTTTGTAACTGTAGAAATGAGTGTACATATTTGATGAGTATTTTTGATAAAAATATAGTAATTGTAGGCCTTGGTTTTTTATTCATTATTTCATGAATATTTCTGATAATCTGATAATATATCTGATGATCTTAAAGATGCTCTGCGTCAGTTTGAATCGCAGTCAACTGATTAATCATCATCATCTACGTTCTGTTATCCCATTCATATAGAATCGGTAGAACGAGTACGATATTTCCACTCACTCCTATAATACACTCATCATCTTTTCTTGTAAGATGGTTGTCGTCTCACCTCATGAGTGACCGAAACATAACAGTCTTCATTAAGTCAGTATTTCAAAGTAGTGAACTGGACAATATCAACGTCTAATACAAATATATAATCTCTTCCAAATCACCAAAGTACTGTTCATCAATCTTTTTACTATTTCGCAAAAAGTTCATTTTTCGTAACTTCTGTGATTCTACTGTTTTTGCCTAGAAAAAATAAAGAGAGCATAAAAACAAACAATCTCTGGCGCATAAATTAAAATTTCCGCCTGCCGATTGTAGTGACAAATCAAGCATAAACATTATACTGGGGGAGCGGAATAACAATATTATCTGTTATTACTCCGACTTATAAAGGGAATATTTACGATCTAATATCAAACTCAGTTTTAGTAGGGAACTGGCTTTGTTAACTTATAGATAAGTTATGCGTAGTATGCGCTATGAGATGCAAGTTTGTTGAAAAAAAAAATCTACAAGCAGGTGACACCTTTATTTTTACTTTGTACTTATATTTGACTTTTCTTCTATTAAACAACTTAGTACATCGATCGACCGTTTTGGTAGGTTGACATTTTAGACCCTTAGACCCTTTTCAATGATTTTGAGTAGTGAATTAACTCTTAAATTTATTACATCATTCTAATATTTATTATATGTTTAAAAGTTTGGACTAGATTATCCAGTAGGTACCTAATTATTATTTCTAGACTAAAACCTGAGATACTTTGATAAGCCACATTTAGTTTACGTTACGGAAACAAAATAGTACCTAAGCTCGTAATTGGCCACTGAATCTCATAAAAATAAAGATTCTTATCACCGGATAAACATTCAGCTTAGAGTTAAACTGTGATATCCATCAATTACTTTTAGTGCACATCATATTCATTTGAAAGTGCACTTTCGTTGATTAGTGGAATGCTCTTTAAGGGCAAAGTGCCATTAAAATAAATAAACAAGTATTCGAAACAATTCCAAGTGTTAAGTGACTGGCGGCTATCAAAAATTAACTGATAAGCATTGACAATGGCCGGCTGTGACTTATGAAGAGGTTAGGTTTGTTGCATGGTACAGTCAGCAACATAAATAGTGGAAACAGTATACTTTTTTCTAATTTCACGAACAGAGACACATTTTAACTTTATTCGAAAAAACAAAAGCTAACTACAATTTAAAATAAAACTCGTTTTTTATTTATGTTGATATAACACAAACTTCTTTCCCGATTTCAACAAAATATAAATTAGACCTGTAAAGTATAATCTTCCAAATGTTCGAAACAAAAAAAATACCAAAATTATTATTTTTATTAGAAGGACAAATAATTCAATTAATTTGAACAATTTTACCAGCTATTACTTTAATTTTTATCGCATTACCATCTTTACTATTATTATACTTACTCGATGAATTAAAAAAGTAGAAAGTTTACCTAACAAAAAAAACGTACCATCGAATTAATTTAGAACCTCTTTTTCATTCTCTTAAAAATGAATATAATTCGTTTCAAATTGCCCCACCTAAAGGCACTCGAGATGAAGAATTCCATTACACTGGCAGCAGTAGTACGCTGAATGGCAATATACAATATTAACACCAAGTCAGCCAAGTTTGAGCCGGAGCGGAAGCCCTTTCTATTTTCGCTCATTCGATATCCGGACTCCTTAACTAACTAGCTACTTTGCCAGTATCCAACTGCCCAACGTCTCCACATTCAGTTCACAAATTGGACATAACAGAATCTAGTAGCCGACCTGTTAACTACTAGTAACATTCTATTAGAATCAGTTTATTTAAAAAAAACTACTCGTTAGTAAATGATTGACTGCTGTTACAAAACTTGACTTAAGCTTGATTTTGTTTCATTGAGTTCATTTGACGTAAAAATTGCCGAAAATTTGTATACTTATTTAGATAATTTGCTAAAAAACTTTAGGAATTCTGTTCACGTAGGCGTCATGTATTTTTTTGGAATACGGCTTCTATTCAAGGGATTTTTTTTTTAATCCGTTAAGTCAACATTGACTTTATGCACTTTTTGGCGACTACTAAAAGAATAATACCTTATCGTTTAAAAGCTTAATTTATGCATTTAAGTAAGAATGGAAGTCTGAAATTTTCCTTCATTAGTCCAGAACTCTTGCAGAATTCATCAGTTATGAAAAAGTTACAAACACATCGAAAAGCCCTCATGTAAAATGTGACTTTACTATACTTGAGCCTATACTTCCGTAATCCAAAAAAATAACTCAAAGATCTGTGGTTTTTTTTTAAAAGCAAGCTAAATTTGTTAACGACTTTTCTACATCTGTGGTGTGTGTTTTTTATTTTTATTTTATTTAAATTAGCCACTCCACAGACTCCGGGGTCCGTGATCTTTGTCATTACAATTATCGGTTTTTACACATATCTTGGATAAGGAGAAGAAGAGGAAAATAGGAGGGAGTTGGGTACATTTAAAATCTAATTCTAGTGCTCGTCTGTAGAGCCGATCACTACCGGTTGGGATTCCGCTAGTAATCGACTCGACATCGAGTGTTTGCCTTGCCATTTGCCTAAGCTGCCTCCTCCCGGCCCAGAGCCTTCATAACGGCCGCATTTCTGTCCCTGATGGCCATCTGTAGGTTAAAATCGCGGATGGTCTTCGGTGATGCAGCCCATGCTCGCCGCACGAACCGACCGATGGCGTCGTCGGTGTCGTCAGCGTAGTATGTGAAGGTCCCCGTGTGCCGTGAGATTGCCACTACCGCATGGGGCACGCTCTCGTGCAGCTTCATGTTTGCCTTGGTTTTGATTACGATTACCGACTCGTATGTTAGTCCCTGAGCTTCATGGATAGTAAGGATGCGTGACCCGGTGCCTGATCCATAACCCTGGTTTGTCAGGGTCTCCTTCTCCTCTTGAGTGTGAACTAAGAAGAGGGTATTTGGTAGGGTGTTGGGTATTTGCGCTCCCTTATATCTTCTCTGTTCTAGGGACTTTATACGGGACGCTGAAGAGTACATACCGGAGTATATTTCCCCTCAGTGCATATGCGACGTCCATTGGGTTTCGATGTGTGCAGAAAATAATCTGTGGTGTGTTAAAATATTAAAAATGTTTTGGGATTCGGTGATTAAAATAAAATAGATGTTATGACTGGGTATTTTCTACCTTTGCCTCAGAATTTAAATTTTAAGATTTTTTTCTAACTTTACGCGCCTATTACACTGCACCGATAGCTGTAATCTGGTAACAGTCGTCATGACATCTTTATGATGTTCGTAATGCCATTACTAACGACACCTTTTTAGTTAGCGATAGGCCGGTCGCCCACCAATGTGCCTGACTGGACAAAACGCTCCGTGTCATCGGCACCTGTGCGGTCTAACCTAACGCGCCTTTCATACGTCTCTCGATGTGTTCGTAATATGTATGGATAAGATTCGGAATAAAATATTACCGTCACATTTATTTCTCTAGTTTTACTGGTAAAAAATAATAGTAGATATTAATGTATGTTTCTCAAATCAAGAAACAATAATAAGAAAAATAAGAATTTGAAAAATGATTTTCTCGATGAATACATTTTTTCTCGATGAATACATTTCATAATACACTAGCTGTACCCACCTTGCCACGCTTCGCTGTGGCATATTGTGATGCAAAAATTAGATAAAAACAATCCTTGATGCGGATTATATATCATTGTAAAATTTCAGCTCGATCGGTGCAGAACTTTTTGAGTTTTTGAAGCGAACACAAACCAACATAACATTTTTATGTATAGAGATAAGAAATCAATGAAACAATTCATTAGATAGTCTAGAGACAAAAGGGCATCGTCGGGATACTCCTTGTATTTTTATAATTAGACGACAAACTACGGAGAATGGACCCATGGAACCCATGGCTTTGTTTACATAACAATACAACATATTTTTTAATAACTCCAAAGTTACATGTCATTTAAAAAAATAATTACAAAATACGATTAATCTAATTGCTTAGATATTTCAATTAACATTATATAATTCGCTAAAATAGTAGTTAGTAATATCACAAAGTTTGATTGTTTCTCCTTCATACTCAAACTTTGAATAGATTTGAATAAAATTTGGAATGAGATTCGTTTACAAACATTCACTCAAGGCTGTCGCGAGCACAAAATCTGTAAACCTTTAGAGTACCTACCTACAATCAAAACGATATATAAATGTACTTATGGCTTATAAGACAGCAAATGAACTCAAAAAGACAAAATAGTGCCTAAGTCAAGTTTTGCGACGTGACGGTTACCTACTGCATTTTAACTTTTAACCATTGGTTTTAGTTATTACGTCTGTTCACGATACTAGTAGTAGTTTATTATTAACTAGTAGCGACCCGCAGTTTTACCCGCGTAGTTTCCGTTACTTTTACGTCATAAAAAGTAGCCTTCCTTGTGTTGTTATTGTGTTATTCCAGCGTATAATATGTGTTTTAAATTTCACCCCGATTAATCAACATGTTACAACGTGATTGGACAACAAACATCCAAACTTTGAAATGTATAATGTTACTAAGATTAAGGATATTTTCCATTGTTATAATATTATGGATAAGCTTTCGATACTTCGATACAGTATCGTGCATGTGGACGGGTAAACTCTACTTAAAACGCATTTTATCCCGACAAAGCACCTAAGATGTAGTTTTTATGTGTGGTTAAACAGGTAAAACCACAAAACACGGCTAGTCGTACCTATAGTAATAAGATATTCAATATGATAATAATCTAAATGGATGCAAAACAAACACGAGGATGTACAAATCATATTTTATTGAGCTCATCTTATCAGATTACGATATGGAATTCAGAATTGAATACATTTGGAAGATGATTTCGATCATCGTATTAGCATAGAAACATCATCATCTTTCTGAGTTATTAGCTTATCTTTCAAACACTACTCATAATTTTATAATAAATCCTTGAAATTGCAAATACATATGGATGTATATTCTAGAATACAATTCAAATCAAAAATTATTTATTGGCAATACCAAACAAAGTTGACAAAAACAACACAATCAAACATTTTTAGGATCTAGAAATACCTACACTTTTTTTATAAACAAAATGAGCAAATTTTCCACAAGGTCTATTTGTACTTAGATACATTTGCTACGTTGATATCGATACACGACCATTGCACTATAAAAACTAAGTTATTTTAAATTTATCTTAATCTAAATCTTGAGCTAAATGTTAACTTTGGTTATTGACTCATATACCTAGCATTAAATTAAATTACATCTTATCTGGTCATGTCATCAAACGTGAAACCATACCTATTTACGAAGTTATTAAAAATATTTGTACAACAAATTTCAGCCAAACTTCATTTTATTGTTTGAAATATTCCCATAGTAAATGCGAGATGGCATAATTAATTCGACTTTTACTTTATGGGTAAAGCATAAACAGTAACATAGCAATGATTTAAAACATGTAACTCTTCTAATCTGGATAGGTTTTGAAACAAGAATAACATGTACCAGACTTTTTGGGTTAGGTACAAAACATTGGTTCGTTCTGCTACCAGGCACACCAATATCGCCTCCACTAACATAAATTCGGCACAGAGGTGTCTTAAAAATGAACGTTGGAAATGAAATCGATACATTTGAGCGTTTTACCGACGAGGAAGCGCGTTATGGGAGCATAAATCTCTGACGTTAGTGGCCGACTAGTTGTGCCCCCTTGGCCCACTACTACCCCTTGCTGCCATGTAGCTCTGATGCAGTTACAAAGATCCATTGCCTTTTGGGCTTACAGTTTGTAGTGTTAGATAGAGATTTGAAATCTTTGCGTTCAGATTGTTACTCGGTAGGTACTATATTATTACGCATAGATAAGCATGTTCCTTGTTTACTTTGAAGCATCCACCCCATTACCTCAAGTTACGGCTGATCTAGTCGGGAAATCTGCAACTGCCGATCCGACCCCTGGTACGTATCCCACGTATACGAAACTTCCCGCACAATAACACATATTCTGTAATTAATTATACCTACTCGTACTAGTGCAATTTGTTTTGTTGTTGTTTTTTTTACGGGAACAAATATTTACTGACCCCAAACTAAGCAAAGCTTGTATGTGAGCTATGGCGGCCAGACAGCTGATATAATACTTATATAGTTTTAAATATATACTTATTATAAATAGAAACACCGAGACACAGTACAAAAACTTGAATATGTCACACAAATATTAATAACCTTTTATATATAACAGGTGTATGGAAAATAAATTTGTTTTCAAGAATGGTTACTTCAATCGTGTAAAGAACAATGGCAGACTTTCATACTTTAAAATAGTTGAGACGAAATGATAGCGTCTATACATCAAAAATATCTTAAAATGTTGAGCGTCAGCCCCTGAGTAATATATGGAAAGATTTTTGTCTTGAGAAGGCCGTGAAAAAAAGATATTTAGGTTTAAACTTTTTTTAGGTTATGTAGGTTTGACATTGTATGTCGAGACGTCATGTTCTCACAACAAGAAAACTACTTTTTCTGAGGTCTTGTTTTGTTACATAACTAATATAACTAATCTAACAGCAAATAAGATTGCCAGATTAATATGTAGGTGCCGTTAGGCATGCACAAGTCACATAAAACGATGGGAATATCAGTCCGGTAAACAATCCAAGTCCAATAATTATAATGAGATATTCAAATACGAAATCTACCCACACGAAAATCGCAGGAGCAACGAACTTGACACTTGACAGCGACAAAGGTATTTCCGATGTTACCATAACATAAAATAAAATTAATACCAATAGTTATTAGGGTAGGCATTAATATTGTAATCGTAATACAGCGGGAAGAAGTTAAAGTGAACCTTATTTCCATTGTCTATCGTTTGTTTTTTATAAATACTGATATTTTATCTACTAATAGTAACCAACTCTAAATAAAAATATTTTGGCGTCATTATTGTTTTAAAATTACTTCCAAAATAGTATGATTATAGTTAGTGGTCTCACTTAAACTGAGTAGGAAGTTATTTTAATCATTTAAAACCCAATAAATTGTAATATTTTTTGTGGCTTCTATTACCATTTATATTTATGTGAAAAATCTCAGCAAAAACAACAAATTACTTTTGTATAGATGGTATTTCTAGACGCTATCAACGATGTCAACTATTATTTTGCCATTGTTCTTTGTTGTCCTTTTTTTTTACTATCGAGCACGTTTCTGATTGGGATTTATAATAATCTAATTGGATTCATAATCTTGTTTGAATAAGTAAGTCATTCTTTTTGTGAAATAGTAGGAATTTATAAAACAAACTGTCGGTTTTTCTTTTAAAATGGTAAACTTTTATTGTTAACTTAGCCACATCTATTCTAATATTAAGCTAAAAAGTGTGTTTGTTTGTTTGAACGCAATAAGCTCAAGGTTTCAGGCACTGGTTCAAATTGAAATATTGTTTTTTTGATATAGTGCATTTATCGAGGAACAAATTTTTTTTTTGTCTAAGTTGGTACGACCAATTATCGACTGCTGCAGGTGTAGGTAGATGTGTGTGTGTTTCAGCAGGGTACAGCTATACCTCAGATATACTTTAAAGGTAACTGTCAGACATGACAACGTCTGTCGGGTCAGCTCAAAGAGTTTACATATAAATATAAATAAAATAGCACGGGTAGCATCTTTCTTGCCTTGTCGTTTTTGTGGAAGTGTTATACTTTTGTTGCGGCACGGCACTCTGTTGCCATAGAAAGTATGTACGTCTTTTGCTTACGATTGACACAAAGGAACCGTGCGGAAAATCTAACTCTATACGTAGTATTTGTAAACTTTTTAGGTCAGCTATATAGTTGTACAGACACGTTGTTGATAAAACCGTACCGAGAAAATATATTTGAGAGAGAGTGCACTAGAACCTCTATCATACTTACAATTCAAGATTCCGTAGTTTTTATAACACATCTTTTTACAAAACTTAGTCACTGTATGACAAGTGATGCAGCAATATACGGGACCGCATCAGATGTTAGAGATACGGACGGGCATCGAGGCTTATTCATTACGCTATATCGATTGGTCATGTTGTGCACCGCTCGGGAAATACGCTCGCTTTTCCTTTGGTGTAGCGACTTTTTGCGGAGATGGGAGCGTGTAGCTCGCGCAATTTACATCACTCTACTGAGGTATGTGTTTTAGGTATAAAAGAACACCATAGGTCTGCGGTATATTTTTCCCCACAGGCTAACTTTAAACTTAAAGTAATAACTATAAGGCTAAGGCGTATAATGTGCGCGTTAGACGCTTTTTGTATGCGTGAAATCTAGTAATTTCGTGTCACCGACATGCGTGATAGCAGTAGATATATCTGTAGTTGTAACATAGGTGTCGTATTGTGAAGTTACATTTATTTAGTAGGTACTAAAATTCTTAAAAAGTGTAAACTTATCAGTTTTTACTTCTATTGGAAGCATAGGGGCTCCTATATTTTTAATAGCAAATGTTTTTGTGTTACGATGTAATCTATGTTGGAGACCCTAACTTACTCTTTACCTACTAATATTTTAAAGTGAAATTTGGATGTTTGAATGTTTGTTGCTAAATGTCGTTAGAACGACGAAGCACGTAAATTATAGTCTAAAACTGCACATATGTAAAATACAAATGCGAATACCTAATCGTTTTCTGAATCTCCTAAATCGTATGCAAAGTCGTGGGCAAACACCTATTGACCTTATTGAATGTAAAAGAGTAACTTTTACACGAACTCACATACGTACATATAGAGACAAACATTTTACTTTACAACACATATACCTATTATTAAAATATGCTTAAAAGTTTTATCTGTTTCTACCAGTTAGATAGAGATTTGATTTATTACTAGATTATCTTGAAACCGCATTTTATGTCTTTTCATAGAAAATATATTCAAAAAATTTAAATACCAGGCAGCTACACTCAACAATACAACTCTTAATTTATCCATTCTTATGTGGGCACAAAATGAAAACTTGTTTCAAACTTTTCTATGTACAGCGTATGTTCTACATTCAAAGGGAGAGAGTGATATGATAAATGTCAGACTGATATTGCCAAAAACAAATCCAAACCGAAGTGGCAATGGACTACACCTGTAGAAAAAGCTTACTGTTTACTGTTGGCGTAGAGGTTTTCTAGTGTAGAAGGATTACTGGCCTTCGTAGGAAGGATAAGGCGCAATATCCACTAAAAGCAGACAGTCAAAAGTGTGATGTGTAATGAAGAAGAAGAGAAAATAGTCTGCCATTTGTAATAAGAAACTTAAGTCTGACTAACAGTGACTGAATGTTAAATAAGGTCATGACACTAAATTATTTAACAGAAACTGTATGTTACCACTGCTAGGACTTCAGATATATCAGAAGAAGAAAGACATAGCCATAAACCATCAACTAACTGGCCAAGTGCCCATAGGTTCGTGGAAATTTCATATTCTCGAAAGATGCGCCATCTGCGCTGCATGCTTTAGGTCCTTGTAAATCTGATATTGCAAAAATAGGCAGAAAATCCTCTGTTCTGCGCGTCTACTAGGGCAAGTATTGAAAGAACCCATGACCTCAGGCTTGGAATTTGCACGTACATCCCACGCCTCTGTTGAAGAACCACAATTTAAGGGTTTTTGTTCCAATTGGATCTCGACCCAATTCCCAGAATAAACACTTGCTCAATATATTCATCATTAAGATAAAACAAAATAT
>CM029770.1:17612082-17943000 GCA_017562165.1 Ectropis grisescens
ATTTTGTTTGCAGAATGGTAAGTCGAATATGGTCCCAGATATCCTTGGGTGTATGCCTGTAGACGGCTTACTGAAGAAATCAAAACACTGCATAAATTTTGGTTGTTTATTTCTCAGGAAGCAAATGATTCACAGCATTGGTGG
The DNA here is from genome assembly GCA_017562165.1 of Ectropis grisescens. NCBI lineage: Eukaryota > Metazoa > Arthropoda > Insecta > Lepidoptera > Geometridae > Ectropis > Ectropis grisescens. The sequence continues at coordinate 17,612,227 of CM029770.1, forward strand.
GATACAGGGCTGACCATACTGGGCCGAAACATTCATTTTCCTGGTTTTACTAGCAGAAGGTACAACAGCTTAAAATAGTAAGTACCCAAATATAGAAATGAGGGGAAAAACAACATTATACACAGCTGTGAGATATTTAGTAAAGCGAGTTTTCTTTTTTTATATTTTTTTCGTAATAACTACACACCTTACTAAATCACAATTTCTAATTATGTCAAAAATTATTTATCACATTTATAACATTCTGTACAAAGTAAAAAAATATCTTCATACTCCACTAGTACAAGCTGCGTGAACTTTGCAACATTATTTTACACACTATTATTTGTGTTGCAAATATTTGTAGAAATTAAACACTTACATAACAACTAGATAATATTTTCCTTCGTATAAGTGAAAATGTATTTTACCTGAAGATTGGACACTGTGTAAATGTTTTCGGCATTTTATTGAAGAATTGCATGATATGCATTCATTAATGTGTGTTTGCATCGTAAAGGATCTTGTACACACCATCCTATCGTAATCACGATCATACCATCTCGTTTGGTGCTAAACGCATAGGCCAAGCACGTCAGCGCGATGACAGGGAAGTGATTACATATGACAGATAATGATCACAATGCATTTCGTTGGTTCTTCTCAGAGTTCTGATATAAAATATTTTTCCACAAGTAGCATATAATTGTATGTTCTATTTACTACTTTCATAGAAATGATGGAAGAACTATTCGACTGTTGCTGGTGTGTGCAAGGCATAATGCTATCTTGAATAGAAGGTACTGTACTGCTACAAATACAGTTAGGTATTCAAACTTACACAGGTAATTACTTTTTATTTTAAATTACTTTTTAACTATTATATCTCAAAAAACAGAACGTAAATGTAACTTCTACGTTGAGACAAACTACACCCAGACGCCATTAAAAGGAATTAAGTGGGTAGAAACTATCAATTAAATTATACTTTAATATCATGATTTGAAGTTAATCAAGCTCAATCAAGTGCCTTTGTCGCAGCTCCAAATTTCGAGTTATCAAAGCAGTGCTGTCCTCTGCACAAATACGCGCGAAATAGCCACTAAATTCTCATACTATCTCCTTTTTCGTTTCGCGAAACACAAGAGCGTATCGGAGTTTCGTGGGTGGCTTGCGGGTTTGCGCGCGAGTGTGATATAATATTATGTGTGACAACTCAATATTTCAAGGTGCTGATGATCGCTGTAAATCCCACGACAGTAAGATATTGAACTTAATATATAAATAATTACATGTCAAATACATATGAAATTAAATGTCAAATATATTTAAATTTTCGTGTGGTAAAAGCGATGGTATCTTTTAACGATCCAAAAGTCTATTTCAATCCGTCGAATTTTTTTTTTCCATTGGACAAAACAATATACATGTAAAAAGAACTTGAGGCTAGGAGACGTAGGACGGGATATATTAATTATTTTTTAAACGGGATATATTAATTATTTTTGTAGAGTAAACAACTACAAGGCGAAATAGACAGATAAGGGTACAAGGAAGTTTGATTGACTAGAACAGTATATAATTGGGCATCATGGCTTATTATTGATATAAGAACATCAATAAATTGTACGCCAAAAACATCGCGGTAAACACATTGCGGATTTGTATTGGTAGCATTATTCTAGTGATTGAAAATGTAGAGGTAGATGTATTATTGATACTATTTTTAGATAACTTAATCTATAAATACCAAGTGTCGTACCAAAATTGAAAAAAAAATACTCGATAACGTTTTAGAGATACATTTTCTGACAACTAATGAATTGTATGTATACGCAATCGTGTTTGATAGTTGATTTAAGCTGGTCTCACTATATCAAATAATCACAAAATCTGTTTTTAATACAGTCACAGGTTGGTTATGCTGGCACACAAAGCAGTAGGTAGGTAGTACACATATTCACAGATACACCAACAATCGCAAATGCGTACAAGTTAGCGTACAAGTCGTGGACGTCTTCTCTCTTTCTACGAAAAACGTAATTTCGAAATAAACTCGCGACTTTCCCACTCCGGGTCTACTTCGTTTCGTCCGATCGAGCGTTGTTTGACGTTTAAATGTTCTAAGCCTACTTACTCTAATTGGAGTAGGCTTAGAAAACGGACGAAACGACGGATGGAAGTAGAACCGGAGTCGGAAAGTCGGAAGTTTATTACGAAATTACGTTTTCGTAGAAAGAGATTAGACGTCCTGTAACCAATCTATTCTTCACTACTACGCCAAAACAAAATGGCATCAACTATATTTTGTACTCACGAACGTAAAAGTTACATTTACACACAGCATAAGGGTTAAGATATAAATAACACAAGTTATGTTACATGGACATACAACCTTCATAAGGAGTGAAATATCATGTATGTATCTAACTTACATTAGTCCCCTGCGGTTCGTATAAGATTGAATCTCGCACGGTATACAATTCGAAGCAGAAATGAATTCTCTTCGTGTTATGATCATTTATAGACTTTATACAAATTAATATCGGCTTTTATGTACTAAAATGCTTTTACAATAGGAACATTTATCTGTTTTCAATGACTTAACTATGGTAAAAAAATGTATGTACACGGAAGAGAAAACAATTCCTAATACAAATGTTGAATTAAGGGCAAGTTTAATGATTCGGCCACAGCCGCCACTCGCTACCCACCACGCACGATTTACAAATGATTCCATTAAACAAACTAATTTTTTAAATCATTATGCAAAAACAATTATACAACCTTTCTAATTTGAACTTTTTTCCTTTAAAAAACTGGGACATTAAAAATGCAAAACTGATATTTGTGACGGTGATTATAGAGAAACAATCAAATATACTCTATTAGGGACACTCAAATCGTTACAAATTAATTTACAAATATACTAAACTTCTAAATATTAACTATTTTATATAAACTGAACTATTTACAAAATATGAACGCATCGAACAAGACGCGCCGACTCTCTTACACATTTTTAACTATATACAATGACTACAATATACATTAAAAATTACGAGCATTGCATTTCCGTGAGCTTGATCAAAATAATCCCTTGTTCAATACAATACAAACGGTATGCATTCTAATCGTACGTGTACGAATTATGTGGTCAGTCATACAATATTTACTTTTGCTACATATTATACATTATAATCATACATTTTAGAGCTAAATATCAAACAGAGACGAGGAAAGAACAAAGAAATAGTGATTTTATCTTCGATTTCATCGGAAAACCAGTCAGCTTTAATTGCATCCATAACTTGAAAAGCCTAATAATAACCATGTACTGCTCATTGTGTGATTATTTTTTATTAACTTGTTATTTTCAGCGGCTTCATGTGTCAAAACTTGTAATTTTTCAAAAGGTAATAGTTAAATATGTATCTAATAAAAAAGAAATGCCCTTCTGTTGTTGAAATTTCATTTTTGTTAGTTTCAAAACCTACAGCTCTCGATTTTCAACCAGGTTAGCTCTGTGCCAAGTAGACATCAGCGCCTTTTAAGCTAGGTCAAACCTGCCAAACAGATGGTCTCTCTCTACTGTCAACTTCAGTAGGCATCTGTAGTCATCTGTTGGGAACTACCATAAATAGGAAAATAGATTAAAATAGTCACAGAAAGATTTATCTTTACTACTCGTCATCTGTTTGATACTTGCTCTAATCTAACTCACCAACACAAAACAATCGGTCCAGAAATAAACAATAAAATGGCTTCGTTAATATCGAATTGGTTTGATGTACCTAACGTTCAGAAGCCCAGTCGTGAACTAGTTTAAGAGATCAGTCTTGGGTCAGAGGAAACAAATCACTACTCCAGCATTAAAATGACAGATTTTAGATATAGACTGCACAAGTTAGCTATATTTACACATATAACATATAACAATTGCATACTATGCGAACATACTGAGGGGATTCCTTGATTGTTCCACTTAGTGACAAAATTTGCTAATCTTAGTATTTTTAGAACACAGATAATGTTAGTCTTTGTAGTAGCAATTGTATTTTAATTATATAATAACAATTAGTTAATGACAAAACTCACAAACTTGTACTAAAATTCTAACTTGTACTATACTCATTCCAAATTGTAATGCAATTTGTTTCCTACAAAGCTAAATCCATAATTAAAAGGTCATTAAGGTCATTATACTTAGATGTTTTTTTTTGTTTTTATGTATTTTATATTTGTAAATGGTCTCAGTTCCTACGGAAGGAGATGGCATTTATGTATTATAAAAATCATCACATTTCAATAAATGTAATATATCGAAACATTTAAACCTAATTATTTTTTATTTCGATTTTTGATTATAGATCTAAGAAATAAACACAACAATAGACGCAAATATGACTACTTATTTAATTTACGCCAGGGCTCTTAGCTTGTGCTCATACTGAAGCAATTGGGCAGTTTAATAGGATTTCATTCATGTTTAACATTTCGAGGACCACAACAAAGAACCTTAACACAATTCTATTAAGTTCAGCGTGTGGAACAAAAAATATTTTAAATTGAATTGCAACAACATCGTAGATAACCACTCGAACCCTGGCTGGTAAAATTAACTACCCAGTTCCATAAATGTCTTTAAATTATATTAGAAGCAGGATCGAAGAGTCTGCCATATGCCTGTTCAAAAATGTAATTGACTATAAAGAAAGTATTTGATTTGATTGCTTTTTTTGTATATATTTAATCATTTTTGATAAAGAAAATAGACGGGGACCCCAGTCATCAAAACAAACATAATCAACTATATTCTACAATCAGTCTGAACAATCGGAAACTTAAGACAGAGTTAAGGTATCAAATACAATAAGTATACTATCTTGGTGTCTTCAGAGTTGAGGGTGAATTGATGTCTTTTAGATAAGCTCCTTCTGTCGTAGGCCACCTTGTTGTGTGATCATGGTTAAAACATTTTGCCTTTCAACTAGATAATTAATGTTTTGTTTTGTTTAGACTACCTCAATGTACCCGGGCGGGCCCAGAGCCTAGTGTGGGACCACTATATAAACACATTCTATGTAATATTTTCTGTACAAATAAAGTGTTTAAGTGAATGTTTAAGTGTTTGATCTGTAGTTATTGCTTAGCATATGGCAAGACATGGCATTTCAAGCCTGCAATTTGTAAAACCCATGCCATTAAAGAAATACGTGTAAAAAACACAGGTTAAACAGGTTTTGAAATTATGTCTGAAAAAAACTGCCCTATTATTTTCTATAACATTTCAACTTAAGCTAAAAGGATTAAGATTCAGTAGCTTAATTTAAACCATTTCAAAAACAATCTATTTAATACGTACGAATTCAGTAAATCTATTTAAACTAATTGTGGTTTCTACTTTTATAGCTTCAAATTTAATACCATCTGTCATAAATATGGCACACAATAAAATAACTGAGAATGATAAGACGACTATGAGTTAAAATGTAGCTTGACCATTTGATATCTTAAATTCCATTGCATCCTTGATTTAAAGGTTTTCATATTTTTTACGTTTATAGGCTTCCTAATTACAGTTTTGATAAATTCAATAGTTTAGATCTAGTAACCCTCCCAAATTTTTAAGCTTTGCCAGTCCGGCTTTTGGTGCTCTGCCTATCCTACAGAAATAGGTTTAGATTTTATATATGAATTCGTGTAAGGTATGATCTGGTTTAGATGGGGCGCATTTTGTTTTAAGGACACGTCACTATCGGAAGACGCTATAATTAAATAGCTTAGTAAAAAAGAATTCAAGCTTATACCCGTAAATTTAAACAATAGCTTAGAGAAATATTTGTATGCCAAAATAGACCTTATACAATAGAAGAATTTGTCCAAGTGTACACTTTTGTTTGTAGCAAAAGTTGGGCACTCACTCAGTTTGATAGTTGACCATAGTAATGTTTCTCAGATCATATCCTCAGCAGTGTATGAATTTAAAAAAATATGATGTATGCAAAAACAATTTGATCTTTTTTTAGTAGTGAATTGGTTGGTATTTTTGTTTTTGTATATGTTTAACAATATACCTCGTTGAGGTAGTCGGGTAACAATCACGGAATCCTTACAGTAAACTCAACAATGAGAATATATAATTGCACCTTCCACACAATGAACAATGAATAACTTTTATCATAAATACATATATTTATCTCAAAGTCTTTTGTCATAATGTTTTATATAAATTGATTCATTCATCTGGCTACGGTAAGAAAACAAACAAATCGTAGTTAGCGCAGACACAACACGTCGGATATAACAGACTAAGAATAGCCTGTCCTATTTCTGCAACACTGGGCACAATGTAGGTTAACTGCCGAGGTAATCCATTTATGTTTAAACATCAATAGAAATTCGAGTTTTCAGTCTAAACAATGGGATCATTGGAATGTGGTCAGTTCAAAATGTCAAAAGTGCAATTACCCGAAACTTCTAATCCTGTTTCGAATCCGATCTGTTAGTCGAAAAGCACACATTACCAAATAACAACGGTAGACACCTTACCGTCTCGTAAAACAATGTACAACAAGTGCGGGACACTTTGGTTGCGTGGGGCCTACCACGTGAAGGCCCAGTCCTATTTGTCGTGGTGGTCGGGCGGGGCGCCACCGAAGTCGAGTTGATACCCTCCGGCTCGGGTCATTTCCTCCATGCTGGGTTCCTTGCACTCGTGGCCGGCGTGTCCGGCGGCGCCGCAGTTCCAGCAGGAGAGCTTCGGTGGGGCGTAGAGTACGGGGACGAAGCCGGCGTAAGGGGCGCCGGTCGCGTAGGGCGGTGGTTCGCCGTTAGCGAAGGGGGGTGGAGGGGGTCGATAGGCGGGCGGCGGGGTGGGGAAGCCGAAGGGCCGGGGGTACTGGAGGAAGGGCACGGGCGGGGGCGCGGAGGGCGTGGCTCGGCGCGCGGGGGGCGCCGGCGTGTCGGGCGGGGAGGACGCCGCCGACGAGCCGCTGTCGGACGACGAGCGCGGCACCGCGCCGCCCGCGCCGTACCCGCCCGTCCGTCTCCGCACGCCGTTCAGCTTCTCCAGCGACCTGTACTGCTGCATACTTAACTGCTCTCGTAACCTGTCGTCTGTGATGTGCCGTATCTGGAATGAGGAAACATTACAATGACAATGGAATCATGTTTTTGAAATTAAAACTTCTTTTTTGTGTGCTGTAAGTGAGCCTGACCTATGAAAATTTCAACTGTCTAGCTATTACTGTTCTTGAGATACAGCCTGGTGACAGACAGATGGACGGACAGCGAAGTCTCAGTAATAGGGTCCCGTTTTTGCCCTTTGTGTACGGAACCCTAAAAACAAACAGTATACAGCTAGAATGGTGAGTTTACTATATTCAAATTGATATGTAACAATCGTTATTATTAATTATAATGAAGTAATCATTTCTGCCGTGCCGTCTTAAGTGACTTATGGCACTTGGCTTCGTCTCTACAGCTTACTGGACTTTAGACTAGCGTAGAAATATTACGGCAATATTAACCTAATATAAACATACTCAACGACCTCGAATTGAACTGCCGCCGGTAATGAATATCTAGAAACGACATGGCTTCCCAGAAGAGGCTCTAGCATCTGCCGACTTGCAGCCGGTATGTAATCTGATAATACTATTTTTGATTAGTTTTTGATGTCAGCTGACTTGTTATTTGGGGGATTGCATTGTAAAAGATGTATAGTCCGATGAATCTAAGACTGATGAATGCCTGTTTCTTTCACCATGGAAGTGTCGGCTGATTGATCTTAATGCATCATTTGTTTAGTTATACCTCATAACAGTAATAAAATGAGCAGTCCGCCTCCGCAACGTAACGCATTATAGACTTAACTTAAAACCAAAAAACTTTAAATTTAAAAATACCGTCATAACAACTGGGTATTAGTTGTCAAAGTTATATATATTACAAGCTAGGGACTACCTCCTAAGAAAAACGGTCCTAGATCTCTCTTTTTTCTTTTCGATTGAAATTATAGACACAGAAATACCAAAGCCATCGCCGTTTTAGTCGGGCGGTAGAAGAGTTTGTCCGTCTAGGGTAACTTAAGAAACAGCATAAGAAGTAGAACAATAATATCAAAATTATGTTACAAACACATTATATTTATTCTTATGAATTTGCTAATTCATGGTTAGAAAACACAAGAACAAAATTAAAAATTTTGATTAACCCCCGACTACCTCGGATTTGTTATCTGTACAACATTCTACTAGTCAAGCCCTTTTTTTTATACCCATATTAAGGGAGTTGTGAAAAAAGAAATGTATTTCGCCATTTTGTCGAAGCGGCCATCTTGGATTTGAAATTTGTCATAGTGCAATGTATTCTACTTGTCAAGCCCTTTCGTTTGATACCAATATTGAGGTAGTAGTGAAAAAAAAATATAATTCGCCATTTTGTGGTGGCGGCCATCTTGGATTTGATTTTTTTTATAATGTATAGTATTTTACTAGTCAAGCCCTTTCATTTGATACCCATAAAAGATTGTAAAGAAATATTTTGTCCGCCATTTTGTGGAGGCGGCCATCTTGGATCGATATTAACCAAACATAGCTAAGAACATCCGCACGGATATTTACTTTCAAATAAAAAAAACCGCATTGAAATCGGCCGATCCGTTTGAACTCTACGGTGCCACAGACAGACACACACACACACACAGACAGACAGACATCGACGTCAAACTTATAACACCCATTTTTTTGGTCGGGGGTTCAAAATTATTACATCAATTCAGACAGACTCATATTGTTGATTCCGTTCCATGACAAATAATATTGATAAAATTCCACTGCATTTAATTGGAGATCTATAGGTGTGTCTGTTTTGCACTTAATCACTTCAAAAACAGATTGCTGGCTGGCTGGCAGATTACAGAGTGCTGGCTTATCGATCAAACTTTTTATAGTTACAGCAAATTTTTAGAGACTGATGGTATAAGTTCCGATAAAAATGTAAAGAAATAAATTTGACATGGGCCAGTACAATTGTAATAAAGACATATTATACTCGTTTAATGCTTGACAGTTTTCTGCACAATTACTATTGTAATACAGTTAAGTAGTCATTTCAAACTTTGAAAATGTATACAATTTGTATGCTCTTTCTTTTGATTTTATTTTTTATTAATTGACGTGTTAATTGTACATTTATGAATAAAGTACTTTGACTTCATATTTTAGTATTTGTTTTACAAAAGGGGAAAGGGTAATTAAATGGTTAATACTTACTTTGAATTTTAATAACAAAACTATTCATTTTTGTTAGTTTTGGGGAAACGCGAATTTTCGAAAATTTTAAGTCTATTAATTTGCTGAAGACTTGTGGTGCCACCAGTGCGTCTATGGGAGCAATGGGTTCCCCCGCGTAATATTTACCATGAGCCGGTGCATAAAACTCTATCGAAATATCGGGAACTCATTCCATTTATTTATTATCATTCAAAATTATTTGTCACACTTACAGCCACCCCAACGCATGCGACAACCCATTAGAATTCTTCATCCATCATCTACTACCGTAAATGGTTTGTAAATTATGGTGTTATGAACAGCCGTGATATGGTTATATTGACTTTACGATACTGTTCTGTTTCCAGCGAATTTTCCGAAAAAAAGTCTGTAATACATATATTAGACTGATTTACTATAATAATCAAATGGCAATCATAGGCAAAATGGTAATAAGCGGTTATTTGACAGTAAGGGCGGTCATACTGTAAGTATAGGCGTACCACGAAATAATGGCACTTGAATGACATTGTCAGGAGGGCGTGGGCATCGGGAAATCGGGCATCGGCAACCCTGGTTGGCTTGCCAACGGCGTTAGTTCCCATTTTGGGGACGTGCCTTCATTTCCATGTAAAGGTATAATAAATACTAGTAGCAATGTCAGTAAATCAACAAAGACTAGTCAATGCTGAAAATGTGAAATTAGGATATGGTCCTTGTACGTCAGACACGCATAGATTTTCAAAGTTAAAAACTAGACGTGACATCGAAGAGTAAAAGGGTGAGCAGTAGCGACGCAGACGATAGTCGGACATCAAACAAGATGTTTGCATCGACTTTGTGACTAATGGCGAATAGTCAGTGACGAAGAATAGGTAAGGGTTTTTTCTATTACTATAATAATAAACAATAAATCTAATGCATGTTTTTGAACAACACAGGAATGGGTATCGGATAGACTGGCAAAGTTAGCAGCTCAAGTGCTCAGGGGCGACAAATCAGAGACGACGTGATGTCAATTAGTGAATGAAATACAGCTAAAGAACGATTAATGTATAACTATGATATTATTTTCTTGTATTTCAGAAACGAATAGATTTTAAAGTTAGCAGCTAGATGGGCCATTGAGGAGTGTCCAGTGACGCGATAAAGTCGGTAAGTAAACAGAGTACAGCTAGCCCAGGATAAACCTGTAGCTAGGTTAAAATTTTATCATACCTCAGAAATGGATAGATTTTCAAAATTAGCATCGAGGAGTGGCAGACAATGCGTTAAGTTGGTTAGTGAACTGAGTACATAAACATACAGCTAGGTTATAAATTACAATTATTTCATAACTCAGAAATAGACACATTTTCAAAGTTAGCAGCTAGATTGGGAATCAAGGAGTGATCAGGCAGGAACTGAGTACAGCTAGCCAAGGATAACCATATAGACAGGTTATAATTTTCTCATACCTCAGAAACGGACAGATTTTCAAAGTTAGCAGCTAGATGGGGCATCGAGGAGTGGTCAGGCGGCGGCAGGGGCGGCGAGCGGTCGTGCGACATCCGACGGCGCGAGCGCGGAGACGCCGCGCGACTGTCGCCCGGTGAAGACACCAGTGGAGACGTCGGCGCCCCCGTCGCCGGCGGCTGGTAGTTTATCACCTGAACACAATGTTTATAATATTACTTACTTAATATTCATCCGCGTAGTACTCGTCCCCATTATTTTTCCGCGATGAAAAATAGGCTATGTGTTATTCCAGACTAAAATCTATCTGTGTTAGAATTTTTTAACCTGATCAATGGTCAAGACTGGAAGAAACTTTCGTATTAAATAACTAGTGAAATTTCGGAATAAACTAAAAATAACTTGTTACATTTCCTGTGTTTTTTTATAGTATGGAGTGACAAGACAACTAGGACATGTGCCTGATGGTAAGCAACATGCCTGCCATAACAGCAGTGACACGCCGCTATTAGAACATAGGAGTCCAAATCATCACCTACCACTGCACTGCGCTCATCATCTGGAGATATAAGGTGTTTTATTTCTTAGACCAGTAATTTCTCTGGAAACATTGCCCTTCAAACCGGAACTCAACAATGTTAGCACACTACAGCTTGGCGGCAGAATAACTGGCAAAGATGTGGTACTACCCCAGGTGGACTTGGCAAAGAGCCCTACCTCTACTAAAATACCATACCATAAAACAAATTACCAACAGATATTTCTTGAATTTGGTTATTGTCAACATAATTTATGGTGTGTTGCCAGCAATCAGATGAATAAATTAGGAAATCTTTATTTGATTTAATTGAAAATAGTGATTAAACAACTGCATCCATTTCTGTACAACATCACAAATCCCAACGAAACTTTGTATTGAAGTCTTTCCACATTTGTTCAGCCAAAGATTTGAAGACTTTCAAACCTGTTGTGTTCAAATACTACATGACATTCAGCTGCTGTTATAACAGCAGCAACATAGTGTCTATCAGAGGGATGTCTTGCTTTGGGCGTCCAGCCCCCTACCCAGGGTTCCCGAGGTGACGCGTCGGTGGTTTCCGGTACGTCCCTGCCAAATTTGGGGGTATCTCTGTCAGCCCGCGAGGCGAATCCGCAAGGGCGATGGCAGTGGCAGGGGCGTATTTGCCTGTGAGACTGGTCTCGCGACTTAGTCGCCAAGTCACGGCTAGAGTAACATGGGGGGGTTTCTCTACAGAAACCACACACCCCGCTGTGTCCCTGTATAGCGTACATGCGTAAATTCATTACCCACACGAAAAGGAAGAGGTTATCTTGCTTGTCTCATCACAAGATCTTAAAAAAATGATTACGCTGTACATTTATGTTGTACTTGGTTTACAAAAAGGACAATTATTTACAACTAGCATCGCCCGCGGTTTTACCCGCGAAGTTTCGGTTCTCGTTATTTTCCCCAGATAAAATGTAGCTTATGTGACTATAATCTAACTGTATTCCAAATGTCAACCCGTTCCATTCAGAAGTGCCGAGGTGATTGAACTTGATATTTATAATATTATAAGTAGGATTTTAGATACTATTGGATATTTGCAAATCAGCTTATGCTGCTCTGGTTTAATAAAAAAAATAACAATGTTATAGCAAATTTCTATATAATCAAATATACGAAATTACCTCTAAAGGTTGATTCAATTGTGATACAATAATATTTGCTGGCCACGGATGCTGCCCCATGTACTCCCCGATATTGTACTGTGGAGGCAGCGGCAGGCCGGGAGGTGGATGTGTCACTTCTCCTAGAATTGACATCACACCACCCGCAGCAGTTAGGACTGGGGGTGAGTTCAATTCAGGCACTGCATCTGAGCTTGGAGGCTGTAATTAAATGAAGACATAGATTTAGTAAGTATAGTATATTTTTAAGAATATAAAATATACATATCAAATTCCGATTATAGTACAAGCACTTCAAAATGAGATTGAAAATTTCATATTTGATTTTTTTTATCTTTGTATGCATGTTTTGTCATGCAAAACCACTGAACTAAAACGAAAGGGGAGTATGTACTATTCATCGTTATGATCTTTTACTATGTGATCAGCCCTGAAAAGAAAAGAAATCAGATATGTGGTATAAGTACATACTTAGAACTACACAAAATTTGAATTTAAGTTTAATGATTGGTCCAACATCTAAATGGCTTTCAGGTCAGTGATGAAGAGCATACATACAAAAATTGGCCCACCAAGTCCCATGGATTGGAGTATCGAGAAGGAGAGGAGAGGCTTTTGTCCAGCAGTAGAACAACTTAGGCTAATAATGATGAAGGAAACATGCTTCTTTTTACCCAACTGTGGGATGCAAAGGAGTGGTAATGTGTTTATTGGTTTAGTGTGGGTTTTCCGCATAGCTCTACACATTCATGGAGTATGACATATTTTTATTGTTAAGTAGTAGTATCACTGAGATAATGAATGACCAATGAATGAATGAAATTTAATTGCACCTAAATAAGCATAGCAGTGAATTAAACCATTAAATAAACTCAGCTATTCTATGCAGCCTGTGATGTCCCAATATTGTGCAAGGACCTCTCTTTCCACTGGCCTCTGGTGGTGGCTAATACACACCAATCCTTTTTATAAGAATTACCTAATACACCTTTCTTTCTCTATCTGAGCCTGCTATACTTTCTCTAGGCCAGATTCACAGATAACTTCAAATGTTCTTTTATACAACATTTTATTATGTGTTTCTACCAACAAGTTACAAAAAGCTTGGACAACCTTTTTAGTAAAGGTACTAATTTTATGATAAAAATATGATCATCCAAGGTGAGATAAACAAGGTTCTGACACTGATTATTTACCTAAGAAATATGTCTTAATAATATTGCAGAACTGGATATTCCTGAAATTGTGGGTACTTTTATTTCAATGACATTAGTATGAACAAAAACAGCAAAATAACCTACTTTTTATCCCAAATAAATTCTTAGCCCTGGGAAACCAGCTCCGCTAGTACTGATTAATTAATCATATGCAAAGATTTTCCATCACACCTTTTAAAGTCAATTACTATTCCTATAATGTGCATATGAATTTATGCATGTAATATTTCATTTGACTCATAAATTCCTTAATCAATTAATTATTTTTGGGTCTGATGGTGTCATCTATAACAATATTATAACATACCCACAAAGACTTGGAATTATAAAAAGGAGCAATTTTTGGTTTTTATACAAAATATATATATTTTTTTAGCGTAGAGTGAAGAGACGAGATGGACATGTCCCTGATGGTAAGCAACATGCCTGCCACATAACAGCACAGTGACACACAGCTATTGGAACATAAGAAGTCCAAATCATTACCTAGCACTGCACTGCGCTCGTTACCCAGAGATCTAAGATGTTATATCTCTAAGCCCTGTAATTTCTCTAAGCCCTGTAATTTCTCTGGAAATATTGCCCTTCAAACCGGAACACAGTAATGTTAGCATATTACTGCATGGCGGTTGAATAACTGGCAAAGGTGTGGTACTTCCCCAGTACTTCTACGGACTCTGCCAAGAGTCCTACCACTACAAGTTTGCTCATATTGCCTGCTGTAAAGAAATAATGCAGTCTTGGATGTAGTATGCAAAGTAGAAGGAAGCTGTTCACTTTAGATTTGAAGGCAGATCTGGTTACTATAGGGAAACACAGACTCAAGCAATGTACTCCAATTTCGCTTTACCTGCTTTGATATAACTTTTTTCTTATGGCACAATTTCAAAATAACAGTTGTCTGCATATATTGCTACTGTATGCTAAGAACACAGATGTTAGCTAAATAACCAATACATAAATAGGTAATACAAATGTTGTAAGAAATTATTCTCTGACCAAGCTCACAATATCTAATATAGCAGTATTTTTTTTCTCATATTTTCCATTTTATATTTTGAAGATAAGCAGTGTAAGAGTTTCTTAAGAGAAATAATGCATCCTTCCATAATGGAAAACTAAAAAAGACAGTAGAAGAAAGTACTGACAATTATTGGTCAATTTTGGTCCCTAAAAAAAGAAAAGGATATGTTATTAAAGGATGTTGTGGGAATGATACACAAACATAACATTATACAAAATTTCTATGATAAATGCAGAAAGTCTGTGTCTAAGTGTATCTTTGTATAAATAAGTATATATACATGTTTATATTTACAATAATTATTATATAAATATTATCAGCTATCTGGCTCCCATGGTATTTAAGCTTTGCTTAGTTTGAGCTTAGATGGTGTGAAATGTCCACCAATATTTATATTTCTTTTTTCCACTATTGGTTGATTCTATGATAGTCAACTATTGGGACTAGCCAAGAATCATAAATAAGTAGCATTGAACAAGTTGTTTATGAATGTGTGGTGTGAAAAGCATTTCATTTTTTGCATACACATCCATTCTGCATAGCCCGGTATTAGTACTAGAAAAATACATGAATTGAATGTATGTGAATGGCTTACATGAATGTGCTTACAAGCGTAAATTAAAGATAAGATATGACAGTTTGTTGTTGTAATGTGTGATGTCATAAGCAACATGCATGCTTAACCGCTAACAATTAGTTATTTTCATTGAACATGAGAAATCAATGTTACCAAATTTCTGCAAAAACTATCTACAAATCTACATACTTATAAGTGTTTAAATCAAATGTCTCCGAACTTTTTTTTTTGTGAATATAGGCTGCAGCTAAGTTTAAGTCAAAAACATAACAGGACATTATGCCTTGATTAGTAAAATATTATTTGAGTATGTTCTATTTTAATACAGTTTTGAATCAAAACTCAAGAATGCAAAATTTGAGCAAATTAATAGCTTTTATGGAGAAAATAGAAAGTATTTGAATAAATAATATTGCATACATTATGATATCATTTATTAGTCAATTTTGTTTGTTGTGTTTTGTTTTTTTCAAATATATCAAATTTATCTGCATTCTCGTTTCCCATTCCTATATGGCACATATTCTTGTTTTCTATTCAACTTCTTTCATTTTACCACTGATAGCATGATTTATATCATGCTTCTAGATTTATTAATTCATGTGGGATAAGGCTAATATTTACCATTAGTTTAGTCAAAGGTTTAAGTAAAAACAGGTCTACATTGTTGCTAAGAAACTTGTGGTTGTGCATGGCAGATATCTATTGTGTACAAAATTTTGGAATACCACAGAAGACCCTGGGTCTAACTAACCTAAACATACTAACAACCTACACATAAGAGCATACCTAAAAACTGATATCAAGCAAAAGAAATAGCATCTTTTTCTTTTTTTTTTTTTTTTTTTAAAGAGTGACGAGATGATCAGGACATGTGCCTGATGGTAAGCAACATGCCTGACACATAACAGCACAGTGACACGCAGCTATTGGAACATGAAGAGTCCAAATCATTACCTAGCACTGCACTGCGCTCGTCACCCAGAGATCTAAGATCTTATATCTCTAAGCCCTGTAATTTCTCTTCATATTATTTACATCAGATATAATATGATTGAGTTGGATGACTTGAAGTACCTATACACAGGATATGTTTAAAAGCTTAAATCACAATATAGATCAAACTATACTATATGGAGCATCCAACTAAGCTGTGATAGTGTTTGGAAATTTATCATAGGATTCTTTAAAGTAATTACTTAGACAAGCTATTGCAGATTTTTTACAGATAATGCTGGTCATTACTGTGAATATGAATAAGCAACATCAATAGACAAAGTATTAAACTAAACAAAATCACTGGATGTTTGTAAAACAATAAATCTATGAATAAATAAAATACAATAAAGAAATTTACAAACATAAAAGATACGCACAAAAACATAGCCCTTCTTGCAGTCGGTGTAAAAATAGCCATGAAACAAAACAAAAAATCACTTGTAGTAATAACTACTGAAAGATTTGAGATCAATATTCCTTTTTTCATGAATAATTAGATTAGAATCTTTTGATTTTGTATTGAGTTTTTGATGACATATTTTTAATTAATAAATCTTATAAGATTTTTTATTTCTTACTAAATTCTAATTGTATTGATTATATTGCATTGTTTACTCAAGTCATATGGCTATACATAAAATTGTCTCACTTGTATTCCAAATTGCCATCCAAAATGCAATTTAAGGGCTCTTAGCACAGCAGAATTAATAGCCAATGTCAGTAAAAGAGCTTTGACTTGCACTTTGGATTTCAACATTTTTCTAATATTTTACGTGACTCTTTGTCTTCTTGATTTCTACTTTTTAATGTTATGACTGCTGACATGAACATGTGTTGTTAGTGTTAATGATAGCAGTTATGAAATGAATGAAACATGACACTGACCTGAACCCCAGGCGTTTTGACATACATCAAACCAGGCGGTGGACCCAAGCTTGACATATTTGGAGGTGGAACTGACATATTGGGTGTAATACTAGGTTGTGTATGGCATCCACTCACAGGCACTACATTTATATGCTCTTGCTGCTCCTGGAATTGTATCCGCTGGTCTTCTAACTTTAATTTGTCTAAAATGTCACCAAAATGTGACTTTTGATCGAAAGTAAAGGCTGGATGATGTAACGCCATTGTATATAAAAGTAATATCTCCTCCAATAGATCACCATAAAGACCCTTTAGAAGACCACTTTGCTCCAAACTGACCATGGCATTGTACAATGTGGTAGCACACGCGAAATTACACGAGCGCAATAACGACACATAGAGAGCCATTTTCCGTCGTGTTCTGGGGTCTGTGTTAGCACCTCCGATGTCCGCTGCCAGGTCTGTGGGATTATTGGCCCTTAGTTCTGCTCCACGCAACTCCTGGAAGTCTCGTTTACCGAGCTCCTCCAGGTAGGTGCCAATGAAGCGTAGTTCGAATGGCAAGCACATATTTAACAATGTACACATTGCATCTATGCGTTTATAGCTTTCCAATTCTTTAAACCATGATACCACGTCCTCTTTGCAAACCATTTCCAGAACACATTGAAATTTTATGTTTAGAATCAACCGGTCCTCTGCAGCCGTAGCGCGTCCGTGTTTTATATTTTTTGGCACACACGCTTTCTGTAATTAAGTGATGGTTTTAATCCAAGGATATTAGATTGTAACATTAGTAAATCAGGGTTTTAATAGTATTTTCTTTATAAGTTTAGTGGTTAGCAACTCCACTACAGGCAAGTGTAGTTTTGTCTTGTCTATTCTATAGTCTATGGATGGACTAGAAAAAGCACAGACAATAAATTTTAAGTACATCAAACTAGCGCGAATCAAACAAATTGCCAAAACAAATTGAATTCTTACTCCTTGCAACAAGGTTCTATTTGAATATCAGAAATGATCTTGTTTACAGGCAACGAGTTAACATTTCCAGTCCTTCGTTGTCTATGGCAAGGGGATGTATTTTAGGTCAAAACTTTGGCTCAGGTGATGATTCACAATGCAGTCGGAATGATTCCGGCACGGAATAAAAATTCTCTCTGTCATTCGTCATTCTAAGCGAATAAGACAAACCACCATAAGTGTTGAGATCATTCTGATTGCGTTGTGAATTAGGGTACTGTAGTAAATAAAGCTTCATAATTATAATTTACTGTAATCTCAAAGAATAGCTTTAGGTAAGTTGGTTTGGCTTGAAAAAATTGTGCGGTACAGTAGGCTTAAAAAAAGTTGAGCCATTTATTTAAAACCAGCTAAAATGTTCATACACAGCAGCTTTTCCCAAATTGGGCGGGAACGCCCCCTTGTGGGCGCTGCAGACCTAAAAGGGGCGGTAAAAGAACAAAAAAAATAAATGGGTCCGTTGTGTAGAGGCTTGGAGTTCGTTGTGTACTTCCTACTGCGTTCAGGTCTCAAGTTAACTCTTGCGTATTACAGTAAAAGTCTAATTTAGAATGAGTGTTTAATCTCCCCTAATATAGCTCACTAGAATCAATTAATTTAATTTGAAGTTATAGTGGTTTTTATGTGTGTGACAAAAATGGGGGTCCTAAAAAATATTTTTTTTTTCAAAATGGGCAGCAGACAAAATATGTCTGGGAACCCCTGATATAAAGGGTAAGATTCTCTTAGTTTGGAGTTTATATCTATTTGCAGTACTTAGATATAAAATATTATTATAGAAAAAAATGTTTGTCCACTTGTCACACAATGTCATTTTTCATCAACTCACTCCCTACTCCATAACTCTTAATCAAATGCGAGAATAAAATAAAAAAGACATAACATCTCGGTAATTCCGAGTCACAGATTTAGGCGTTTTTAGACAATGAAAAACTGTTACTTAGAGTTTAGAATGCGACGGTAAATTTCGCGACGATGCGAGGCATTAGCTCGGTCGGGAAGATGGGCGGTCGAAATATGGCAAGTCCGGGTTCAAATTTGGAAGTTTGTATCTAAGCAACCGAGCAAAGCTCGGTCGCCCAGGTACTAATTTAATTGTAAGTGACGTTACCAAGTGTTCTTTTGAAATAATGGTTCGAATAAAGAAATTGAATTGTCCTTTACGGTCTGTTAATAATTTTAGACTAGTTGTTTCCCCTGACTACAGTTGTACGCTATGATGAACCAGGGATTGTGGAAATGAAGCTAAAAATTCAGTAATAATTTATACCTCTTAAAGTATTTGTCATCTTACCGTTGGTAATCTAACCTAAATAATGTTTTAATGATGCGTAAAACCCAGAATATAAATTTAATCATCATTTTTATTATTTTAACTGTGTACAAAAGATATCCAAAATATTCTTAGAACACGCCAGTTTTCCCACAATTTTTGAAGTGAAAACTTCTTTTGGCGCGCCTAGAGATAATTTTTCGTGAGCTATGAATTGAATTCTAGTGTCAGGCTCACCTGGGTGTGGCGATGATAAGAAATTTTCGGGTTAACTCGGGATGCTAGAGCAAGAAAGATATACAGTGAACAAGTGCGCCAGAGGAAAAACTCCTTGTGTTTAGTTTTATACTCATGTTTTTTTTTTATCGCGGCTTTAACTTCTAGGATATATCTATAGCTTACCACATTAATTATGTCACGAAATATTATATTTGCATTTCACATCCCTTACAAAAACGTTTTAGTCGTAATATATTCCTGTTTTATCACAACACTTTCACTACGTACACACACAAAATGATAACTATTTTCATCACAGTTCTATAGTATACATATACTCTAACAACATATTTATTTCGCATTTTTAGCGAAATAGCTATAAAAGAAATAAATAGCAAATACTAAAAAATTTGCGAGTCAAACGCTATTTCTGACCCGCGTTTTTATCAAATTTATTCTTGGCCATGGATACTAGTCATTCAGCCGCATGTTATTCTCGTGTTGTTGTGATTAGATAGATAGATTATTATAGATTACTCTTTATTGTCCACAATACAAAAAACAACATACAAAATGATATATCCTTAAAGCTAGTGAAACAAGTAGCGACCGTATCGCTAAAAGCGATATCTTTCAGGCAACCGAAGGATGTGATTACTAGGTATATTCTATTTCAATTTATAAATCGTTTTTATCTTTTAATTATTAAAAATATTTTGTACCTAGTGTTTATATAGTAAAATAAGTGTAATAAGTTTAAAGAGTAGAAAAGTATTTCTTATTTTAGTTTTTACTTCTGCCGTGTGGTATTAAACGCACACATTTTTTATTAGACGATTTTATTGACGTTAAATTCGATTAAGACTTTGACGTCTGTTCGTCTACTTGTATCTATTCGCCTTTTCGATCTTCCCGATTTTTACAATACGATGTATAGTATTATTAGCGGATTAACTTGTTAATGTGTAGTCGTGGCTGAATAACTATTTACATATTTAAAGATACAGTAGTAGTTTTTACAGTATAGAGTGAGTATAGAGCGTGATGTGAGTGAATCATTTAGAATTAAAATAAATTACAATAAATGTGAATTAAGAGTGTTGAAGTACGGCGCCTGATAAATATTCTGAACCGAATGAAATCAAAAACGTTACGTTCAGTATCACTGTATGTGTAGATATTACTAGATGTCGTAGAAGAAGTATCACTGAGGTTTCTTTTATGGTACCTAGCATCGACGAAATAGGTAAATCAAAAGATGTGGCCTGAGCACCTTAAAATTGTTAACAAACTGCGTCTTTGTGTGTAGCGTGAGTGGGGTACAACTACCAATATACTTGATCCCTCTAATAGCTAACGACCAGGCACCTTTGGTTGTTGACAATGAAAAGTGATAGGTATAAGCGTCCGGCGTTCACCGCTTCCTACAACAGACTAAAATGAAAAAAGTGAGCTCATTTTCCCCAACGATAACATAATTCCGTACGCCTGAAATTTGCGAGTGCACATCCATTGATTTATATCGATGGTACCTAGTGGTACAATACTAACTAACAAACTAAGCGAATAAAAGTTGACAGGGTACAATCGTAATATTTTTGTCTCGTTTGAAAACTGCTAATTCAAAAATTTTTATGTTAAAATTAATTCTAAGTTTAATATTTTTTTAATTTAATTAAAAATTATCTACAGACTAAGTAGAGAGATGATCCACTTTTATATATAGTAATAATTAAAATATTTTCACAAATCATCAAAATAACAGACTGATGTCAGTTATAACCGATATCGGTGATTGTGACGCGGCAAAATAGTTTTTCCTTCACTAAGGATTTTTCAGAACGCAAATATACCTTTTAGTAAGCCAAACAATGGCAAGAAATAGGTAATCGCGCGTCTACTAATTCGCGTGGTTGGCTTGCTACGTAGAGAACGCAAATGATAATTAATTTATATATATCTAACATTTATTCGTAACACTTTTTTATGTACTAATCAAAAAGTTATTTTTGATTTAGCTATTGCCATTCAGCGTAGTAATGCCGCCCGCATGCTGGGTACGCTTCCGATTGGTCCGCTTGAACATCTTGATTATCTGTAGACCTACAGCGGTTTATGGATAATTCAGGTGTGCTTAGTGTAAGTAGTTAGGTAGGTTTGTAGTGTAGTGTAGTTCTCATTGTATTTTAGTTTTGTTAATAAAGGCTCTACCCAATCAAAAAAAAAATGTTTAAAAAAAAGTTATTTTCAGAACTGCTTATAAATAAGTTTATTTTACCTGTATTGTTATTGTTCAGGTTTTCTCGCGCTTCCTACATATTATTACATTAAATTTATTTCATTTCTGTTACCTCGCGATGTTTTTTTTCTCCGTTCTAAATTAGTGGCATTACGCACATGACTTAGAAAAACAGTGATACTCGTATAATTTGAGCAGGGGCTCTGGATTAGCAGTCGCTGTTCTGCCGACTAGACTAGCCGAAACTTATGAGGGATATAGGTCATCCCGAAAGGTCTTCTTTATCCTATCTACTAAAGTAGAATAAAACGGATCATTAATAACTACGATGATGTGACGATCAGAAATCTAGCTGTGTCAATAGATTCAATAAGCAGCCCACTAAATATTCCCACTACTGGGACTCGGGGCCCTCTCTCGCAAGGAGAGAGTCAAGTCCCTAATCCACCACGCTGGCCCAGTGCGGGTTGGTGGATGACACATGACCTCGAAAGATTCTAAGTACATGGCGGTTTCCTCACGATTTTTTGAAGTGAAAACTTGTTTTGGCACGCCTCGATAGAATTTTCATGGGCTGTGCATTGAAATCTAGCGTCACACTCGGGTATGATAATTGTTTTCGGATAAACTCGGGATGCTAGAGCAAGAAACAAAATACAGTGAACAGGCGCGTCAGAGCGAGAACGATAATAATTATAATCCCTGTGTACCTGTGTTTATTATATTTATGTCTTTTTATCATGACATTAACTTCTAGGTACTTACCATATTGATTGAACTTGTCACGAAATATTGAATTTGCATTTCACATCCATTGCAAAAAAGTTTTTGTTGTAATAATATACTCGTATTATTGTTTTAGCACAGCACTTACACTACGTAAAGATATAAAATTATACCTATTTTTATCATAGCATTTACACATACATTATAAACACAACATATTTATTATTATATATATTTATTTTTTGCGAATTACCTACAAAATAAGTAAATAGCAAACACTAAAAAAAGTTGTTAGTCAAAAGCTATGTCCGACCCGCGAATTTTTTTTTTAAATTTATTCTTGTCCATGAATACATTTGTCATTCGGTCGCATGTTATTCTCGTGCTGCTGTGCTTACCAGGTATATTCTTATTTTCATTTTTTTTTACTATTAAATTTGTAGAGTGATCTTTGTGTATAAGTATTTCTTATTTTAGTTTTCACTTCTGCCGTGCGGTCTTAAGCGCACACATTATTTTCCTTCACTGTTTTAAGTTAGCGGCATTACGCACATGACTCCGAAAAGACAGTGGTGCACGTGGGAATGGAACCCGGGACTCCGGATCGGCAGCCGCCGTTCTCCCGACAGACCAGCCATAACTATTTAGTACATATTTAGATCTAAACTACTTAAATACCTACATTTTAATTAAAAGTAACCAAAACATTGTACATCCATAAGTAGGTAAGTAGGTGACATTAGCGGATTTTTAGCACAAAATTACAACGATGGAATATTTACTGATACATATAATTTATTATTTGATGCGTAAAAGTGGACGGGGAATAAAAATGACGCTAGACACACCTAAAACTAAAACGTGTGCATGTAGCAATTTAAATAGGCATAACGTTTTCAGGACTAATGATAATATACCATAACAACTAACGCACAACTGTTCGAATATTTTTAATAGCATAAACAGTTATTCTACCGCCAAGCAGTAATGTGAAACGTTACTGTGATCCGGTTTGAAGGGCAGTGTTTCCAGAGAAATTACAGGGCTTAGAGATACAACATCTTAGATCTTTGGGTGATGAGCACAGTGCAGTGCTAGGTAATGATTTGGACTGTTCATGTTCCAATAGCTGCGTGTCACTGTGCTATTATGTGGCAGGCATGTTGGTTACCATCAGGCATATGTCCTGCTCGTCTCGTCGTTCCTTATTAAAAAAAACATAAATATCTTAGCATAATGTTCAAAAGGCACACAATGAGAGAAGCATAACAATACCTAAACGTAATGATCAAAGACTCTGTTTTGTCAGTGAGTTTTGACAATTGGTCCTATTAAGGTCTATCACTGAAAATTGAATCCGGGTGGGCTACCGGAGCCAGAAGCTCTATGGTCAGCCCTGAGACATTTGTATGGAGAAGTCTAGTCTTCTATGGATACGACATATGATCCGCTACTTAGGTCGCCGGCATTTACGCTTGACCTCGCTTGGCTCGCTCCTCTCAGGACCTTCTTTGAACGCCTGGCTCCCGCATTTTTTATAAAGTAAAAATAAAATAAAATAAAAAATAAATTTGCCTTGGAATATTACAGTTAATCTTATAAAGTTAAGTAGGTAAAAATGTGCATTTTAGCTAACAAACAGATAATTGTTTGTTTTGTCAAAACCAGACTTGGTCGTATGTCCTAAGCATGGGAAGTGTTAAATGTTATAAGTCTAATAATTTTTTTTTATACTTATTTTCCATAATATCCGTGCGAAACCGGGGCGGACTGCTAGTAAATTAAGTAAAAAAGGGATTAGAAATATTTAAAAGGGACCACTATATAGATCAATAAACATTTACAACCATATCCCAGATCGAATAAAAAAAGAAACAAATGATAACACGTTTCAGAAAAAACTTCGTAGCTTCTTTATAAGAAAAAGTTACTATAACGTCTGCGAGTTTTTCAAAGATGAGGATAAAAATTTAAATTATTGCAATTAGACTTGTGATATTTATAAGGTACTGTAAAGTAATGCTAGTTTAATTTTAATATTAAGGCTTGGTCTGCGACCAAATTACTGTTGTTGCAGTGCCCTTAATGCAGGGTCTACTACATTTTTGTTCTATAGTTTTTAGATACAAACAAATGTATGTAAGTGCAATTTATAATTAAATAAATGGATAAGAACAGAGACCGAGAGGTTTGATTTCGAGTCGAGATCAATCCGATTGCGTTGTCCAATCGTCTGTCGGCGAATGATACGATTGAGTGAAACTAAACATTGTGTTTGTTTTTTCTACTCTGTCTGGTCTGTCTTACTTTTACTGACAGTAATTTAGCATAGTTGAACAGGCGAGAAAAAAGGATTTTGACGTGTTAGATTGACTGTAATGTTGAAGAGGAACAGAAAAACTAAGGCTAAATATACAATTTCAGATCTGTACTAGCAACACTTGGTTACTCGGCATTTTTTGACAAGCTCAAACTCAAACCTCAAACGAAAATCAATTTTCATCTTGTTCTCATTATTTTTCACTTATTCCCGAGATATAAATTGGAAACGTAAAATAAATAGTAATAATGGCCCCGGCTGAAGATGTGGAAATGAAAAGTGTGGAAAGCCCTGCCGCTGCCAGCGATGTAGAAACTACGGAAGTAAAGAAAGATGCAGATGTCCTTTCTGTGCAAGATCTTCGGGAACATGTTCGACAAATCGACAAGGCAGTTTCATCAAAGGAACCTCGGTTTGCGATGCGCGTTCTGAGATCCTTGCCAAGCACACGGCGAAAGCTTAATGGTAATGTACTACGCGCCATTATTAACCAACTTTACCCGTCTAGTTCTGACAAAGAGACATTGCTTAACTTTGTGGAGAATCCATTACCTGGTGCTGTAGAGATTGAGCCCCCTCGTTCACGAAGTGCCCCTAAACCACCAGCGCCTGAAGTCGATGTGTACATGCACCTATTAGTTCTGTTACGTTTGTTGGATACAAATAAGTTAGAAGAAGCCACTGATTGTTCTCAACAACTCATGACCAAGGTGACAGCGCAGAATAGGCGAACCCTGGATCTAATTGCTGCCAAATGCTACTTCTATCACTCAAGAGTTTTCGAGCTTACCAACAAGTTAGATCTCATTAGAGGACTTCTGCATGCCCGTTTGCGTACATCAACTCTGCGTAATGATTATGAAGGACAGGCTGTGCTTATTAACTGCCTTCTGCGCAACTACTTACATTACTCTCTGTACGACCAAGCTGATAAATTGGTAAGCAAGTCAGTTTTCCCAGAGACTGCTAGCAATAATGAATGGGCCAGATTTTTGTACTACCTTGGCAGAATTAAGGCTGCTCGTCTTGAGTACAGTGATGCTCATAAACATTTGGTCCAAGCCCTTCGGAAGGCACCTCAAACTGCTGCTGTTGGTTTTCGCCAAACCGTACAAAAGTTGGCAATTGTTGTTGAATTACTTTTGGGAGACATCCCTGAGCGTGCTATTTTCAGGCAAGCTCCTCTCAGAAAAGCCTTGGCGTCATACTTCCAACTTACACAAGCTGTCAGATTGGGTAATCTCCAGAGATTTGGAGAAGTGCTAGAGAACTTTGGGTCTCAGTTTCGCAGTGATCATACTTTCACATTAATTCTGCGTCTTAGGCAGAATGTAATCAAGACTGCGATTAGATCGATTGGACTGTCTTACTCCCGTATATCTCCAAAAGATATAGCCAGGAAGCTGGGTCTGGACTCTGCAGAAGATGCGGAGTTTATTGTAGCGAAAGCAATTCGTGATGGAGTTATTGAGGCGACTCTAGACCCTGAAAAGGGATACATGAGTAACAAGGAGAGTTCAGACATTTATTGTACAAGGGAACCCCAACTAGCTTTCCACCAGCGAATTTCG
The DNA here is from genome assembly GCA_017562165.1 of Ectropis grisescens. Classification (NCBI taxonomy): domain Eukaryota; kingdom Metazoa; phylum Arthropoda; class Insecta; order Lepidoptera; family Geometridae; genus Ectropis; species Ectropis grisescens. The sequence goes on from CM029770.1 coordinate 17,638,686, forward strand.
TTTTGTTTGGAGTTACACAATCAAAGTGTGAAGGCTATGAGATACCCACCCAAGTCTTATGGAAAAGAATTGGAGAGTGCTGAAGAGCGTCGTGAAAGAGAACAGCAAGACTTGGAATTAGCCAAGGAAATGGCTGAAGAAGACGATGATGGTTTCCCTTAAATTTACATACTGTTTGTATACTAATAACATAATTGTTTTCTTGTAATAGATGTAATACTAATTGCATATACTTTTAATAAAATAAAATAAAATGTATGTATCAGTAGTTATTTGTGTACTTAATTCCATAATATTTGTCATATACGTAAAATGCCCTATAATTTATCTACTATGATCATTTATCTTGTATTTGGGGTAATACCAGAAATGTAAATCCTTAAATCAATGGGAGGACTTATATGAAATGCCATTAACATGATTCAATTTGTTATTGTGTTGTTGATGTTCAGAGAGATGTTCGAAGATTGTTGTGGAATATACAGGGTTATTGGTAATCAGCCTGAATTCTTTTAAGGGGATGCTAAGTACATCCAATACTTCAACTTTTGTTCTACAGTTATTAAAAATTCGTAAAAAAAAATCATACCAACACTCGATAGATGAAGTGCCCAAGTGAATAAACACTAAACAACCGTTAAACAGTGCTAGAGATGACAACAAACACATTTTTTTTTGGGATATGTATTGAGTTATAACAAAAGTTGTTTATAACATACCCTAAACGGAATGGAGGCTGATTACCAGTAACCCTGTATTAGGTTTACTTATTCTTTTATTGCTTAGTAGCTAGATTAGAGCAGTAGAGTACCTATAACACTATGATTTTGTAGTGGTAGGGCTCTTTGCAGACTGCCTGGGAAAGTACCACACCTTTGACAGTTATTTTGCTGCCAAGCAGTAGTGTTTGCAAATATTACTGTGTTCCGGTGTGAAGGGCAATGTTTACGGAGAAATTACTGGGCTAAGAGAAAAAAAACGTCTTATATCTCTAGGTGACGAGAGCAGTGCGATGCTAGGTAATGTTTGGATTCGTCATGTTCCAATAGCTGCGTGTCACTGTGCTGTCATGGATAGGGATATTGCTTACCATCAGGCACATAACCTGATCGTTTTGTCACTCTATAATAAAAAAAATATGATTTTCTGGGACAAACAAAAATAATATATTACTGACTTATGTACGTCAACAAGGCGCCTGGCGACGACGGAATTACGACTGAGCTTCTGAGAGCGGGTGGAAAACCGGTACTTAAAGTCCTCCAGAAGCTTTTCGACTCCGTCATACTTAACGGTAATACGCCAGAAGCGTGGAGCAGAAGTGTGGTGGTGCTCTTCTTCAAAAAAGGTGACAACACCTTGTTGAAGAACTACAGACCCATCTCACTTCTGAGCCACGTTTATAAGTTGTTTTCGAGGGTGATCACGAATCGTCTCGCACGCAGGTTTGACGACTTCCAGCCACCCGAACAAGCCGGTTTCCCGAAAAGGCCACAGACCACATCCATGCGCTCCGGCAGATTATACAGAAAACCGAGGAGTATAATCGGCCACTATGTATAGCGTATGTGGACTATGAGAAAGCTTTCGATTCCATCGAGACCTGGGCAGTACTTCGGTCTCTCCAGCGATACCGCATCGACTATCGCTATATCGAAGTCTTGAAGTGTATTTACAGCAAAGCCACAATGTCTGTCCGATAACAGGACCAGTGCACAAAACATATCAAGCTACAGAAAGGCGTGAGACAGGGAGATGTTATATCTCCGAAACTGTTCACTGCCGCGCTGGAAGATGTTTTCAAGCTACTGGACTGGAACGGATATGGCATCAATATCAACGGCGAATGCATCACTCACCTTCGGTTTGCCGACGACATAGTCATTGTGGCGGAGTCGCTGGAGGACCTTGGTGCTATGCTCAGGGACCTCAGTAGAGTATCAGTAAGTTTGAGGATGAATATGGACAAGACGAAGGTCATGTCAAATGTTTATGTCTCACCTGTACCGGTTATTGTTGGGAATACCACACTCGTTTTAAGTTGTTGACGAATACGTCTACCTGGGTCAAAAGATCCAATTAGGTAGATCCAACTGCGACAAAGAGGTCTACCGAAGGATCCAACGTCGACAAAGAGGTCCAGCGAAGGATCCAACTCAGATGGCCAGCGTTCGGGAGACTTCGGCACATCTTTGAGTCCAAAATACCCCAATGCCTAAAGACGAAAGTCTTTAACCAGTACGTGTTGCCAGTGATGTCATATGGAACTGAGACGTGGTCCTTCACTGTGGGCCTCATAACGAAGCTCAAAGTCACACAGCGAGCTATGGAGAGAGCTATGCTCGGAGTCTCTTTGCGCGACAGAATCCGTAATGAGGATATTCGGAAAAGAACGAAAGCGGCCGACATAGCTCAAAGAGTAAGCAAGCTGAAGTGGCAATGGGCAGGCCACATCGCTCGCAGAACTGACAACCGATGGGGAAGAAAGGTTCTCGAGTGGCGACCACGAACCGGAAGACGCAGTGTTGGACGGCCTCCCACTAGATGGACAGATGACCTCACAAAGGTCGCTGGAAACCGCTGGTTGCAGGTTGCGCAGGACCGTTCGTTGTGGAAATCTAGGGAGGAAGCCTATGTTCAGCAGTGGACGTCTTGCGGCTGATGATGATGATGATGATGTACGTATGTATGTACCTAAATACAGGGTTACTGGTAAGCAGCCTGCATCCATTTAAGGGCATATTCTGTATGTTAAAACAAACAATACTACTGACATATTTTAATGTACTTAACATGCCCTTCAAAGGATGCAGGCTGATTACTAATAACCCTGTATAACATTACTAGCAGCGCACTGCTGTTTTACTCTGATTGCCTCCGACTTCCGTTTCTTTCCTGCATTAAAAAGTAGCCTATATTGTGTTATTACAGACTGTGAACCTGTGTTCTGGATTTCAATCCAATCGGTTCACGCGTTCCGACCTTCCGACATGATTGTGTAACAAACAAACAAATATCCAAACTTTCACATTAAAGGATTTTATAAAACACACAATAGTTTGTTTACTGGTTTTAATGGACTTAAGTGTCTTTTTTTTTCGGAAAATTATGTTCTTTGGCTTCTGATTGCCTCTACTGCGTACCGAAATTAAGTCGCATAAAGACATCAAGTATAGAGAAATAGCGAAATAATAATTATTGCACGCCTTAATTATTATTGTATTGAGAATTAAAACAGTATCCCAAATACGAAAGACAGCGCGTCGCGTAGCGTGTTATTATATTACGTAAAATGTAATCCTGTAATGTGCCTCATAGAATTTCATGATCATATCAGTTGTAATAAACGTAATCGTTCACACCTCTTTATTCATCGATTTTGAGTAATTCCTAGATAATCACATCGGGTCATGCAATTGATATTTAGGTACTATATTTATTTAATATAAAGAGGATTATTTTAAAATAGCTCGTTTTTTGTAGTGTGTACCAGCTCTCTAATAGGTATTAGAGAGCTGGTATTAAAGCGCTGGGAAGACCTAAGTGAAATTCACGAATGCAAAATTAAGCCCCGCCCCTTTACAACTCCGATAAGACAGCGCCACACGAAGTTGCGTGCACTTAGTAAAACTATTTGCATTGATGGAAACAAACGGCTTCCATGCTCATGCTCATAGATGGCGCTTTTCAAAATTTTTAGTAATTAGAAATGCACGTCTTTTTGCAGTTTACAAATGTTTTTCGTCTGATTCTCTTATTTTTATCTAACGGACTAAGTAAAGTACTTTTGTATATTAAAAAACAATTTGCATAAATTAGCTAAGCCAGGAAGATGAACCATTACATATTAAGTAATCCATTTCTTTAAAATTATTGTACGAATTTTGAAGAAAACATTCACTGTTAGTGAAGTACATGTGTAAGTACCTGGGTGACCGAGCTTTGCTCGGTTTAAACACTGAATATATTTAGATATTAGTGGCGGCCCGGCGGCATTTTTCAGATTTTGCCCCGCCTAAAAAATATTGAAGGTCCGGGGCTGACTAGCAGCACTCTGCGGGTTTACCTTCACTGTTCCCGTTCCTGTTATTTATTCAGGATAAAAGTAGCCTGTGTGTTCTTCCAGACTATAATCTTACGTGTTTTCCAAATATCAGCCCGATCCGTTTATACGTGACTTGATGTTTGACGTGACTGAGCAAAAAACATCCAAACATTGACATTTACAATATTATTAGGATTGGATACTAATATATAATCATCATCATCATTAGACGAGGCTACGAGTAAATAATCCACCATTATTGCATACTACAACACGGAAAACAAGTTTTTGAAAATAATACAGCGACGCCATTTCGCTGCTTTGTAACGAAAGGTCCACAAACATAACAAAACCAAAATCATTTTTTTATCATTTTAGTTAAGGCATTATTTTTTTATTAACAAGTGATAAAAGTTTTTTTTGTTGTGACGGGATGAGCAATACCTGATAGTAGGTAGCATGCCTATAATAGCGCAGTGACACGCAGGAATTGGAATATAAAGAATCCTAATCATTATGTTGCATTATACTGCGCTCGCCACCCAGAAAGCAGAGCCCCGGAGTTTTACTTGCGTAATTTCTGTTTCCGTTGCTCCCGTTATTTTTTCAGTATAAAAATGCCTGTGTTCTTCCAGACTATTATCTACATGTGTTCTAAATTTCTGCCCGACCCAACGTTACGACGTGATGGAGCAATAAACATCCAAGTATCCAAACATCCATATTTTTCAATATATTTATATCCATATATTGAACATTTAAAATATTAGTAGGATTTAATATCAAAGCCACCAAACCACCGACCAAAAAAAGGTTAAAGGTTATAAGTTTGACATCGATGTCTGTCTGTCTATCTGTCTGTCAGTCTGTGTGTGTGTCTATCTGTGGCACCGTAGAGCTCAAACGGATGGGCCGATTTCGATGCGGTATTTTTTTATTTGAAGGCTAATATCTGTGCTATTTTTAGCTATGTTTGGTTGATATCGATTCTAGATACCCGCCTCCACAAAAAGGTGGACAAAATATTTCTTCACAACCTACCTCAATATGGGTATCAAATGAACAATAAGAACAATATGGGTTTGACTAGTAAAATATTATACATTATAACAAATCCAAGATGGCCGCCACCACAAAATGGCGAATTAAATTTTTTTCACTACTACCCCAATATGGGTATTAAACGAAAGGGCTTGACTAGTAGAATACTATGCAATATGACAAATTTAAAATCCAAGATGGCCGCTACCGCAAAATGGCGACATACATTTCTTATTTCGCAACTCCCTCAATATGTTCGTATTCGTATTAGTATATACATTTGTTTGTAAATCTTTATTGCCTTGTCCAATTTCCTGATAATTTTTCAATTTGAAAAAAAAACATGATTTTTTTCTCGAAATTTACTTATTTACCAAGTAAATTTATTATAAATTATTTTAAACGCTATATTTTTAATCGTTGTCACGTGACTGTAAACACCAATATGGTTTATTACGTCACTAACCTATTCAAGTAAAAATAAGAAAAAAATCATAAAAAAGTGGTGGTGGAATTGATAACCTCTTCCTTTTTAGAAGTCGGTTAAAAATAAAACAAACTAATAAATAAATCAACATAAAATCATTATAAATCACTAAAATTTAAGAAACGTGAGCAAGTTGGTTGGTTATAGTCTTGAATTGGTGGATTGATGTTTTGATTTCGGTTCTGAAGTACATTTGACGGGCGTGATTCTCGAATTGGTAGGGAGCGTGTATGTCTAGGGTCAACTATCTCTGGAAGGAGGCACTCTTTGTAGAATTTTTCCAGTTTTCTTTCCATTTTGTCTTGCCAGAAACAGTCATCTTTTGAAATAATTTCAGTCTTTATTTTATTTTGCTCTCCAGCCCATACCCCAAACAAGCATGTTTTTTTATTTGCGATGTGTAATTGGCCTTGTATCTGGTAATACCAGTTATGATTTTTATTAATTTCTAAAAGTCCATTTTTATTTTTGACCCAGAAATTTACCTTTTTTTGTCTTATAGCTTCATCTAATCCTAGTTTGAAAGCTGTAGTGGGACACTTGATTTCTATAATTGTATCTTCACCACACAAACCATCTGGAGTCGCTCCAAGAAAAGGTAACGTCTCGTCAATGTATAATCCACAAGGATCTATTTTTATGCCAGTTTCTGAAGCCAACTGTAATAAAGCTGTTTTTTCATTTTGCTGGCCATGTTTAATCGAAGAAACATGGTCTAAATTGGATTTATATAAAATGTCTTTGACCAAATTAGCGCAATTGGTGTCTGCTCTTTTCTTTATTACTCGGCCAAAATTAGAGGCCGTCAGCAACGACCGTCGCAGCTCCATCCACTCGCTGCTATCTCTTTGAAGTATAGTTTGTTTTTGAATATGGTCTCTTTCTTCTTTGGTTTTATGCAATGAAACTATGAAGTTATGCTTCATTTTGTCAAAGACATCTACAGGCATGTCGGGCTTCTTACATTCCTCGCCATAATTTTCGTCTGACTTTTAAATACTATTCGCCTTTTTATTTTCTTGTATCTGTTGTTCATAGCTTTTTTCTTCAATTTTCTTAGTTCTAACATTTTTAAAGTCCCTTGTGGACTTCTCAAAACTATTTCTTTGTAGAGACGTGATAATGGCTTACCAGTGTTAAAAGATACAGCCGCAGCGTTGCATCGCATAGAATAAGACTGTTTTAGCGAGAAATTTACTCTCTTGCCTCCTATATATTTTGCTATGATGCTATGATAGCGTTCCACAATGTTACTGTCGACATCTTGAATGAGACTTCGAGCATGTCCTGCTAGATTTTGAATTATCAGACAAATTCTTTGCCATAATGAGCCCGAAAAGAAGTCGTTCGCAACGTTTTCGAGTTCACCATGCTTTTGACAGAAGTAAATTTTGCATCGGGCGTGATTGCCAAATGCATGATGATGGCATAAAAGAATATCATCAAACAGATATTGCACGTCTGGAAATTTATCATTTTAATTTTTTAAAACGGATTTTTTAATTGCTGTTCTCATATTCATTATTCTACTTTTCGTTATTAGTTTTCGGTGTGCTACGAGGTAGCGCGTATCTGTTTGCAATGCTTGAAGTTTATTGCAAAAGTTTCTAAGCAAGTGGTTTCGACATTCAATTTTCTCGACTGTTATACCTTTATCTTGGTATGGTCGACACTGAAGAATTTTGTTGTAGGTATTCGAGTCACCATCTGAAATTAGACGTCCATAAATGAGGTTGTGTGTTTCAACAGACTTTTTGAACCCTTCCACGATAATTTCGCTCTCCATACCAGTTGATAGACCTGTATAATTTTTAAAACACACGTGTTCTTTCGCCGTTACTTTTTTTTTCTCTGCACGGTCGCAAGAGTAACAGTATTTATTTCGCACACCTAAAAATAAAACTTCACCGGTTGCTTTTCCAACGATGGCGCCTGCTCCTGACAAGGCCGAATATTGTTTTTTGTATGACCTCTTGGAATAACACCCATCCGCAATTACATCAATGATGGAATTCCATTCTTGCTTACTTTCCTAAAGAAAGAGCTATATTTCTTTCTTTCTCTGCTGCTTCATTCATCGTTTCTTGGGCAGCTGCTTGCCACTTTTCAGATATTTCATCGTGAATTTTTTGGTATGATTTATTTGATATTAATGGTAGATTTAAAGCAGATGATAACTCTTCTAAATTGGAATGACCTCCACCAATGGAAATCATTCCAGCTACAGCACACCTATTGATAGATGGGTAATTATTTTCATAACTGCAATCATTTTCGACGTAAAACTTTGAATTACACATCTTGCACAAAAATGTGAACTTTGAATTTAACCCATTTTGCTTTTCACCTATAAGATCAATAGATATTAAACCACACCCAAGAGCGCCATGGTTGGAAATTTCTTGTAAAAATGTGAGACTTCTATGATTCGCCGACCAACATGCGTTTCCTTTACAGGTTCACTCACAGCAATCTAAAAATTAAATCAGTTATTAATAAAACTAACGATGTAGAAGTAATCCGAGAGACAGCAGGAATGGACGGAAAGCGCTTGAGCAGATTGGAAACTTAACACAAACCTGACACAATAGAGTTTTTTACTTATGATTATATTCGTTGTCGGCGGGCAATGTATAAAACAAAAAAAGTTGACATAATAATCTACCTCAAGTTCAGGAAGATCATCGATGACTTCAACAGCATTGGATAAACTTGGTTCTCGAATAGGCATAGATTTGACTTCTTGAAGCTCAAATTGCCCCTGGGTCAGTTGTCGTTCCTTTTCAAATCTGTGATGGTAGAGAATAATTATAAATAAATAACGTTTAAACACACAGCTGCACTAGGATTTTCCATGTCGCAGACTTGATGACATAATACAAATATTAAACACCTGAGATTAGACATTTTAGCTTATCGCATCATTACTTGCCTCAAGCTAAGGATTGAACTCAAGACTCCGCGCTTCATAGGCAAAGAGACTATTTCGTAAATCGATAATTGAAAAAAAATTAAATCGATCGATAGGTACTTAGCTAAATAGATAACTCTTTATTATAACACAAAAACGGAAATATTACAGTAAAACACTTATGAACGAGCACCACAAATGGTGGCCTTATTGCTTAGAGCAATTTTTCCCAGGCAACCAGAGCACAAGCTAATCAACATTTCGGTGTTTCTATGCATAACAAGTGTGTTTTTAAAAACTATATCAGTATCATTTCAGCTTATCATATAGCTTGTCAGTTTCAGATTCAGATTCAGATCATTTATTCACCATTACAACATGTTAGTTATACAAGGTACGTCATGGATACAGGAATAATCAATAATAGAAACAGATATACTTAGTACACAAGTTATTTGAAAATTAATAATTGAAATTTACAATGTTGAATATTTTGTACATCAAAATATCACAAATTATTTGTCTATAGATAAATAAAGTAATATTTTTGTTTTTGAAGTATACATGATACGTGTCAAATGTTATCTAATTAACATTAAATTAAACAAAATTGTTAAATAATTTGTTAAATTTTAAAAGTCAAAGTTAAACTATGTGTTAAATGTCAAGGAACGCAAATTTTCAAAGAAGTCAATGAACAATAAAATCAATAAATAATGTCAACGAAAATACAATGTCAAAATGAGTACAGATTCATAAATATTATCAAAACTCTATCATGATGTCAAACAAATTCCTCATAATTCAAAAGAAATTTGACGTTATAATCACCGCATAATATCACACATCTGAAAACGATTGCTCCCTTAATTTTAACTGCATAAACTCATTTAATGTATAAAATGCATTATTACTACAGAATTGTTTTATTTTCCTTTTGAAATCCAAGATTGGTAGATTAGCAACAGATTGCGGTAATTTATTGTACATCATGATTTTATTGCAAACACCTTGCTTTTGCGTTTTACATAGTCTTGTACGAGATACATAAAGTTTTTCTTTATTTCTTAAATTGTAACTATGCAAGCACTTGTCCATGTTCTTGGGATGTACATCTTTTTCGGTATGTATTTCGAGTAGCGATTTATAAATATACAGTGATATTACAGTCACAATTCCATTTTCCAAAAAAATATTTCCTAGCAGATTGTTGTCTACGAATTCCATTTATGATTCGTATAGAACGTTTTTGACAAATTAACACCTTTTTGATATCAGTGCCGTTACTCCAGGTAGTTATGGCATAGCTTATGATTGAATGGACGCATGCATAGTAGACTGATATTAAAGACTTCTTGTCTATTATAGGTTTGAGTTTAAATAGTGCATAATTTGCGCTAGACACTTTTTTACAAATTTTATCTATGTGCGCGCTGTGAGTAAGGGTATATTCTATATTGTATCCTAGAAACAAATTATTAAATGCAGTAATCACATCTTTTTTACTCTTTCTTGTGACATATTTCATTATAATACTTTTTTTCAGCGTTCAAAATTATCCCGTTAGCTTCAAACCATTCCTTTAAGCAAGACATAGTAATTGCTACTTTTTCGTCTAGATGATTTGAATTTTTATCTTTGATACCTACGTGTGTATCGTCTGCAAAGAGATTGACCGAAGACCACTCAGGCAAGTTCATTGCAAGGTCATTTATATAAATAAGAAACAAAAGGGGCCCCAAAACAGAGCCCTGAGGTACGCCGATATCCACTTTACCTACTTTTGATTTATATTCGGCTAAATTGACAATTTGAGTTCTATTTTTTAAATAAGAAGACATCATGTTTAGCTCCTTATCATCAAAGCCATAGTAATGGAGTTTCATGATTAAGATATCGTGTCGCAAACAGTCGAATGCTTTTGTCAAATCACAAAAAACACTAGCACATTTATTTGACTCATCCATCCCTTGTAGGAGATACTGAACTACTTCTTTAATTGCCATTTCGGTAGATTTATTTTACGAAATCCAAATTGTGCCGGAGTGAACAGGAATTTTCTTCAAAATATTTTGTGATTTTCATTTTTAAAACGGATTCTAATAATTTAGATATAACAGGGAGAATACAAATTGGTCTGTAGTTACTTAATTCACTTAATTTGCCTTTTTTATAAAGGGGAATAACACGGCCACATTTTAAAGCGTCGGGAAAACACCTTCATCCAAGCAAACGTTTATTACTTCACATAGTAACTCAAGAAAAATTTCATTGTGCATTATAAGTTGTTTTATTGTTTTGCGTTCATATCATAAATGTCTACCGCTTTTTATCCTTCATCTGTTTAACAATTTTTCGCAATTCTTCTTTAGATATACTATTAAATGCAATTCTGGATTCAGGTTTTTTTACTTTACATAAATATTCATAACATTTCGCTTCATCAACATTTGTATTTATCGTCAAATTATGTGCAATATTAAGAAAAAGTCATTAAAGATATCCGTCATATTATTCTTGTCATAAATTTTATTACCCTTATAATTTATTTTATGTATGTGAGATTTACTTCTAATTTTTTTATTAACCTGTTCATTGATAATGTTCCACATCTCTTTAATTTTATTATTAGATGATTTAATTCTTTGAGCGTTTTGAAATTTCTTTGCGGTTTTTAAAACTTTGCGAAATATTTTCCTGTAATTACGTATTTTAATTTTTTGTTCATCACTAGGATTAGAATTTTGTATCATTTCCAAATTTGCCAAATTATTTTTTGATATTTCTATTCCCGTCGTAGTATATTTTTTATTTCGTTTATGCGGTACAACTTTTGCTATCTGGCCTCCATATACTTATCATATAGCTTATCTGGCCTCCATAGTATAAGCTTTGCTTAGTTTGGGGTCAGTTGGTATTTTGTGTGAATTGTCCACCGATACTTGTTTTTATGGAACAATATGTATTATTTCTCTACAATGAACGTAGATAAATAGATACGGTAATAATGAAATAAAACTTACCCAGAAATATTTTCAGAAACAGGTACATAAATGCTCTGTGTTTTTTCTGGTAATGGTACTATTTCTAATCTGCAAGAAATATGATCATTTTTATGATTCGGTTTCTAATAATCTGGGTACATACTGGATGTTTTATACATTGTAATTAGGGGGCTGATGACTCATGCGAATATAGATAGATATATTGATTTAAATTTCCAAGATAGCGCGGGCTTGGTGCGTGACGTCATCTGTCCTCTCGATCCGTTACGGTTGTTTAGGGGGCGGTTCCACTAAGGCGAAGCGGAGCAGAGCGGAGACAAGCTGTGCCGCGATTTACCAACCACATGGCGTGGTTGCGATATGATGATTAGAAATCCACATATCATTATTTCGCGCCCTGAGAATGAAAGTGACTCAATCGACTGGCCTCGTGGCTTAGTGGGTAGTAACTCTGCCTGCGAAGCCGAGGGTCGTGGGTTCGATTTCCAGTGCAATTATTTGTGTGATGAATTCAAATATTTGCACTGTGTCTGGGTGTTTCTATGTATAATAACTATATAAGTAATATATCAGCTATCTGGCCGCCATATTACAAGCTTTGCTTAGTTTGGGGTCAGATGGTGTTGTGTGTGAATTGCCCACCAATGTTTATTTTATTTATTTATTTAATTACTGATTTTTGAATAATAAACAAAATGTATCATAATATAAATCTATGTGGAATGAGCTTCCGTTAGAAATAAAGCGTGCCCAGTCGTTGGATGTTTTCAAGCTTTGTGTTCTATCTAAATTCTTAGTTGCTACTACGAGTATCCTTTTAGTTGTGAAGTGTATGCCAGTTCTGGTACTTATTTATTATCTTAATTATAAGTAAGTATATGTAGCATTTCAATGGTGTATTTATTTTTATTCTATAAAAAATGATATGTATGTATATTTTACATGCATTCTTAATACAAATAGTAGTTTATTTTTAAGTGTAGTTATTAGTTACTTGCTGTTATAATTTGTTGTCTTTTTTATATTAATTTACAAACATATTAAGGGCCGCGTTGTTGTTGTTTAAAATCCTATCCATGCACGGTTGCCTGGAAGAGATTGCTCTGAGCAATAAGGCCGCCAATTAAAATGTCATGCTTGTGTAATAGTGCTAAGTCTCTTTTGTATTTTTTTTTCTGTTGTGGCTTTTAGTAAAGAGTTTTCTTATCTTATCTTATCTTAATGCTGTTTAGTCCGTTTTTTATTTTGCCGTGATAAAATACTGTTTTTTAAGTCAGTCTATGTACTAAACTCAAAAACCAAAATTTTTGAAATAAGTCACTTTGATTCTCTTGGTGCGATATGTGCATTATGAATCGGCACAGCATGTCTCCGCGACATCAGGTACCAAAATCAACACCACTGAATTTGAAACGCACAAATGGAAAAAATATATTTTTTTTGTTTGTAACGAATAAACTCAATTTTAGAAATTCTTTTAACTTTTCAATTCGAAATATCCCTAAAGGAGAATGTGCCACTGATCTATATGATCTGGACTACCTCTATCGGGGTTCTCGTAGCTCGAAGACGCGGCACCGTTTCATGGTTTATGGCATATTAACCATGAAACGGTGCCGCTTCGGCAACACACGGACGAAGAAGTTTGACGCTACTTTTGTGATAAGAACGTCTAGGCTGTGGAATACGTTGCCTGAGAGGGTTTTTCCCGATAGTTACAATCTTTGTGTCTTCAAATCGAGAGTGAATCGGTTTCTTCTAGGTAAACACGCTCCATCGTAGACCGCATCATCGTTTAACATCAGGAGAGATGGCCGTCAAGTGTAAAATCTATAAAAGCTTAAAAAAAACCTAAGGTAATGTAAATAACCTTCATTTTTATAAAATTTTGACGTGATGGTGAACTAATAAGCAAACATCAAATTTTGCAAGTAATATGTGTAGGTTATTAGGTCCTGTTCCCGTTCCCATTGTAGGTACCTATCTATTCCCTGGATAAGAATGTGGTCTATGTATACTTTCAATCCGATCTGTTCAGACGTTCCGACGTGACCGTGACCAAACATTGACATTAACAATATTAGTAGGAATTACATACTAAAAAAATCAATCTTACTCATGAAAAGATGAATTCGACAATTCATCTGCATCTGACATGTTCACCAACCGTCTCCTTTTACTGAAAAAAAAAAACAACATGAAATTACAATAGTCCAAAACATTCCGCGTGACGAGGTTTGAACGCCACTATCTAAGTTTCAAGGGACCGAGTGTCTACGCCAATAATACACTAACTAGGCCTCATAGTCCCTGATGTAGGAGTTTAGCGCCGTAGGAGATGGCGCTGTAGTTGGTATCTAGGTTATTACCCGAGCGAAGCCGGAATGGGCCGCTAGTAATATGCATAATGTAATAAATAGGCGGACTGGACTTACTTTACAATTTCCATCATATGTTTTTGTTTCTTCTGAGAGCTTCTCTTCGCGGGCCTCGTTTTATTTTTTTTATTCCCCATTATACTCGTTTATCACAAATTCTATCCACTATTTATTTACACACTAGTAACAACCTAATGACTACAATATATTTATAAAACTGAATAACGTAACTCTTATTTAAAAATTAATTAATTAATATACAATATCGGTATTTAGCAAGTGTCTAGTGTCTAGCAAGTAGCAAGGCGCTTCAGCGATCACTGCACTCACTGCAGTGTTGCAAAAGTGAACAATTTGAAATTGGTGAATTTGCCACCTACAAAACGAGAGAAATCGGTAGATTTTTTTTTTCGATATAAAACCGTAGTATTAATATTGTGATAAAATCATGTATAACCAATAATAAATCCACATCTTTTTTTAATTCTCATCTTCGTACCAACCCTTACTCGCTATTTCAGATAACATTTTGTCATGAATATGGAAACTACTTCTACGTCTTTTAAATTAAGATAACAGATATGGGATTATTGTCGTGAATAAATATGACTAGTACAAAGGTAAATAAAGTGTATGGGATGCTCGTATTTTATCGGGTCGCTAAATCGGTATATCGGGAGATGATATCCAAAATCAGTAAGTCTCCCGATAGCTTGGGAACTCTTGCATCACTGAGTCACTGTCCGACTTCATAGTAGGTAGTGAACGAGATGCAAGACACAGGCCGGTTCGGTCGCGTTAGAAGTAAAGTAGTAAGAAACAAATAATTGATGTGAATTAAACTTCTTATATCATGGCAAGCTTCCAGCTCCATCATCAGACCAGAATCATAATATCATATAATTGTCTGGAAATTTAGACAAGTATTATGCAAAATCTCACGCAATCGGTAACGGGGAAGTACCTAGATCTAATTTGCAAAATTTGATGACAAGCCTCGGGTCACGTAGTAACAAAGAGTTTACATATAAACTCTTTGCGTAGTAACTATTTTCTCATAAGTGCCTCTGGGTAGGGGAAACTAAAAAATAAAAGCTTGAAAAACTTAAGAGAAAATAAACAACAAAAACAAAAATATGAAAAAAACATATAAAAAGACTGCACTGTGCTGAGATTCGAACTCAGTGTCGTACCCGTCCACTGCCGCTGTGTTGTACATTGCGCCAAATCTACTTGTATCAGATGTGTTGAATTTTCAAATCATATGAACGCTGTAGATGTTTCTGCATCAATTTGTGAGAATTGTTTATTTTAATTTTTTTAAATTACGAGCGGCGGGCGGCAAACCGACGTAGCGTCCTCCTAGCAAGGCGCATCAGCGCTTTCTGCTGGACTTCATAGTAGTGAGCGAGAAGCAAGACACGGGCCGGCTCGGTCGAGTTAGCTTTTTAAAAGATAATTAATTAATACGAATTAAACTTCATAATCCAAAATACAAAACAGCTCGTCCCTTTAGTATAAAATAATACGTTTACCTATAAAATTTGAAATATGTATGTTTATTTATGACACATATATTTACACCAAAAACTCATTATAGAGGTTAGTTTAGGATTTTTTCTTATCGAGATTTTTTTTCCAAATCTTGTTTTGAAATCATAGGTGACGTAATAAATATGTTCAAGAATAACATATATTTTATTTAAAATCTGAATCCATTTACATTTTGTTAGACATATGTTTAAAAAGTGGCACTTGTCTCTTTTCAGCGCCTTAAGCGCCAAAAAGTTATTTATTAAGCTAAACGGCCGACGGAAAGTGTCTGGGAGTATCGGGGCCTTAATTTTAAAGATACTGCCTATAACATACGTGAAAATCAGTTATCAGAAAATACGTGAAGTGAGTAGTAATGTATCCATATCTCAAAATTGGCCGTCTAAGCAAGTTAGCGGGTAAGCATGTGTTGTTAGTAGGTACGTACTAACTCTACTCAATCGTCCACATTTCATCCATCAGAAAATACGTGACGTCTGGCGGCCCTGGGATCTTTACTCTACCACGTTTTTAAGCGAATTAAAAACCCGAAATAAACTAAGGGTCCTCGATAAATGATAATCAGATAATCTTCACCTTGTCACCTGAAAAGTGAAAGAAAATTATTAGGCTTTCAGTATAACAAAACTGCCAGGCGTTTGTGCAGCGTGACCATTTTGTGTCTGATGATTTACCATGCATTAGTACCTAGTGTAAAACATACTCGTAGATGTAACTAATTACTTATTAGTTTATGACTTCTTACAATAATCGTAAGCATATAAATTCTACTTATATTATAAATGTTTTGATGTTTGTTGCTCAGTCACGTCGTGACGGCTGAACGCATTGCATTGAAATTTGGAACATATTATGTTTTATAGCACACAGACCTGTTTTTCTCGCGGAAAAAATACAGGGATGGGAATTACGCGGGTATAACCTTGGGACACGGATTTATATTTTTGACGTGACAACGTCTAATAAATCGATGAACGCCGGCTGCATGCATGAAAAAGTGTCCTGTTATGTCCCATTACGCTCATTGTACGCTTGCGCCGTATCTATCAATGTTAATTAACTAGACATTAAATCTTTTTGCTACTATGACTTACAGACATACATTTGTGTGTTCCGGTTTGAAAGGCAATATTTCCAAATTGATTACCTACAGAACAAAGAGATAATCCTCCGTTCAGGAGCTACAATGCTACAACAGACATACATACACACACTCCCTCTCACACACGCGCACGCACCCTGATGTACAAACACAGAGAACAAGAGAGACTACAATTCAAATTTCTAGCACCCTGGCGTCTTTCCATCGGGGGCTAAAAAATAAATTATGAAGCTTTATTGAACAGTTCCCTTTTACATCAGCATAAATAGTGAAACTCTACGTTAATAGTAGTCACTTTCGAACTTTCGAACGGTTTGATTTTCATGTTATGTAACCTTCTTGAATCGATTATACACAATTTACACAATTATACAGGAAATTATTTCTGTTTCCATAGCAACCGCTGTTGCTATTTTTTGTTTAGTTTCCGTTCATTCATGTTATGTCAATTATTTACGTAGCGTCAGTCGATACAAGTGTTCCTAAAACATCTTTACCTACTCAAGAAGAATTGATTTATCGAAACAAAATAGGAAAAACCAGTTCCAAGGCATTCTCAAACATTTTTTTTGTCGATCTCATTCAAATTTCACACCATTGCTTGAACAAAAAAGTTAGCCATCAAAATGGTTGAGTTCACTGTTGGCACTATGCAGAAGCTGGCAGAGCTGCTACGGGCTCCAGAGCCTGAGGTCTTGCAGGGTGAAGACTTACAGTCTTCAGGTAACTTATTTTTGTGAATAAATATAAGTCACAACCCAATCGATACATACAAATGGCTCCTAGGCAACGATACCGTTGTTCGAAAAGTACTTCAAAGTCTTGAACACCGTCGCAAAATTGCTAGCTTATCGGATTTTTATCGGATACATTTCGGAGAATGTGCCACTGATCTGCATGGCCTAATACCACATAGCCGTTTTTTCTATCGGACTCCTCAAAATCAGCGACCTCAATTCATGGCTGATGTTCCAAAGACTCGAACGAAGAGGCTTGACTCTACTTTTGTAATAAGAACGTCTAGAATGGGGAATGGGTTGTTTGAGTGGGTTTTCGCGATGATTACAATATCGGTGTCTTCAAATCGAGAGTGAATGGGTTTTTAGGTAAGCACGCCCATCGTAGACCGCATCGTCGCTTAACATCAGGCGAGATGGCGGTAAAGTGTTAACATATATAAGTGGAAACATATATAATAATAAAATAATAAAAAAACACGAAAAAATAATTAAAACTTATTTGCTATCACGGTTGTTCTTTACACAAATATTATAACCGGGATAATGCTATGTACCTACCATTGTACCTAGGTACTCGGTACCGTAGATATTCGACTCGTGAACATGTTGCAAGAAACTGCATTCCATGATCGGGACTCACATTTTACCACGGTAAATATTCCGCAAATACTAGTGTAAAAAACGAAGAGATAGCAAATGTATGGAACACTAAGCAGCGCCCCGCGGTTTTAACCGCATAGTTATTTTACGGTCATAAAAAGTAGCCTATATGTTATTCCAGACTTAGAATAGTCTAAGTATTTATGTACCAAATTTCAACCCGATCCTTTCAGACGTTACGATGTAATTGAGCAACAAAAATTCAAACTTTGAGATTTATAATTTTGGTACGATTAGAACAGGGTACCTAATATATGTAATACATAATTCTAATATTCTATGTTGCAAAAAAGTGTAGCGATGTACCTACTTTGAAAACCGCCAAATCCTCCTAATAATAGTCAGCCGACACCAGATACAGCCCACAGAATTAACAAGCTGAAGTGGCAATGGCTGACCAAATCTGTAGAAGAGACGACCATCGCTGGGGTAAGAAGGTACTGGAGTGGAGACCGCGAACGGTAAGCGTAGGACACCCTGCAGCGTGGATCTGCGAAAGGTCGGCGGTCGAAAGTGGATGCGCAATTCAGAAGACCACACCTTATGACGGTCATTAGGAGAGGCCTACGTCCAGCAGTGGACTAATACTAAATAGGCTGATGATGATGATGACAACAGATATTAATAATCAAAAATAGTATATTAGCTGTATGTAGCAGCTACAAGTCGGCAGGTGCTACACTCCAGGGCCTTAGGGCACTCCTGGGATGCTAAGGTCGTTTCTTGATCTTTCCTACTGGCGTGGCAGCAGATCATGCCGAGGTCGTACCGTCTGCGTTTGCGCTAGTCATCGTGCGAGATGTGGTACATACCTACTCTTTGAGTAGATACGGTAAGGTTAGGTTAGTAAGGCCCGGTGTAGTCAAATGCGGGGCGCCTCACGAGAGGAGGGTCCGCAAGGGTGGTGGCAAGTGGGTCAGGGTCGTTGACGGGAGTGCGAAAAGTGACCTTGCGACCCTGACCCCAAGCCATGTAGGAGAAATTTGTGGGGATTTAGTCGATAGGGGCACCATGTCTGTCGTCGTCATGCTGTCGAGGCCTACATACCTCACCATGTCCTTGCATGGTGGGGATACGTAAATGCTTAAATAAAGTTTAAACTCTTTGCGTAAATAAATCTATATCCCCACACAAAATTAAGGTTAGTAGGGCCCTGTGCCTTCTGCTCTACATCAAAGTTCAGAAGGCAGCAGAGGCCACTAGAGGCCAACTATCATAGGTACCTTTGCATAAAAAGGCATATTCTATACAAGCTCTCTTAGCGAACGCGAAGGACTGCCTCGTCTCACTACCCCGTTAGCAATTTGGACTTGCATCCGACGTTACAAAAATATGATGTGTTTATAGTGAGGGTATGTTACCGATCAGGTGTCCTATTACCTATGTAGATACATTGTGCCCATTGGGAAAGTTATAAGAAATTTTCAACAGCAATATTAAACGAGCATTTTGAATACAATCAAATAATTGTTGGTATGAATGAAAATCTTAATTATGCAGGTTTAATTTTTAAAGAAGATGCAGTCTAAATGCTTGACGCCTTTTCGTGCAGTATCCTGCAAGCAAGTCTGTAAGGTCATAAAAACTTTCCTACAGAGCTGCGGAGAAAAGTTTTCGATTTCTGATTAGATTTTTTTTTGACGTGTAAATTTCTTTTGGCGCGCAACAGACAGATTTTATCGTTGGCTGTGAATTGAATTCTAGGGTCACGCTCGGGAATGATAAGAAATCTTCGGGTAAACTCGGGACCATGGCCATGCTCATGGCCACGCCCTCCGGTTTCACCCTCGTAGTTTTCAAAGTAAGCTTTAAAATTCTGAGTTATAAGTTTTCGCTTCTATCGGCAGTTTCTATGACTGCCCATATTTTTTTATGGTATAGAGTGAGAAGACGAGCAGGACAGGTGCCTGATAGTAAGCATCATGCCTGACCATAACAACACAGAGACACGCAGCTATTGAAACAGGAAGAGTCCAAATCATTACCTAGCACTACACTGCGCTCTTCACCCAGAGATATAAGATATTCTATCTCTATGCCCTGTAATTTCACTGGATACATTGCCCCTTCAAACCGGAACACAGTGATGTTTTCACATTACTACTTGGTGGTTGAATAATTGGCAAAGGAGTGGTACTTCCCCGGGGGGGTTCTCCAAAGAGTTCTACTAATACTAAAATCTTAATCGAGCGTGGCTCTTTTGGTGAAAAAATCACATGGTGTGATATCCTGCGACCTGAGTGACCAAGCCAGGTCTCCAAGTCGGCATATCAGTTTCTGAGGAAAAATCATCTAAGGCATGGTTATTGTAACCCTCGCGGTGTGTGCGGCAGGCAGCGCTATCTTGTTGAACCATGTGTTTCTGTTAAAGCGTGAAATCTCTTAACGTATTAACGTTCTCGTAAAACGATAGGACGAAAATAAGCTTTTTTTTTTTTTTTAAAATATAAAGTGATGAACTCCTGCACGAGCAGGACATGTGCCTGATGGTAAGCAACAAGCCTGCCACATAACAGCACAGTGACACGCAGCTATTGGAACATGAAGAGTCCAAATTATTACCTAGCACTGCACTGCGCTCGTCACCCAGAGATCTAAGATGTTATACCTCTAAACCATGTAATTTCACTGCAAACATTGCCCTTCAAACCGGAACACAGTAATGTTTGCACATTACTTACTGCTTGGCGGTAGAATAACTGACAAAGGTGTGGTACTTCCCCAGTCGGACTCTGCCAAGGCTCCTACCACTACATAAAGTACACTACATACACTACATTTTTCTTAATTTAATAATTAAGAAAAATTTAGGTACTTTAGTTATTATTACTTAAATCTATTAGTTCTAAATTAGTAAGTTACGGCTGGTCTAGTCGAGAGAACGGCGGCTACCGATGCGGAGCCTCGAGTTCAAATCCCAACCGCACCACTGTCTTTTCGGAGGCATGTCTTCCGCTAACTTAAAACGGTGAAGGAAAACATCATGAGGAAACCGCTATGTACCTACTTAAAATCTTTCGAGGTCATGTCTCATCCGCCCGCACTATGTCAGCGTGGTGGATTATGGAATTGGCTCTCTCCTTGCGAGAGAAAGCCCCGAGTCCCAGCAGTGGGAACAGTTAGTGGGTTGATTATGCTATATCCCTTATAGAGACTACCTCATATGATATTACACTCATTTACACATAGAGAAAGCATTAGTCAAGTTTAACATGTATATTTTGCGTTGTAGATAAAATCATTCGACTGGCTTAGAACGCTGTTTCCTAAACTTCAATTGTGATAATTACTACACTCGTTATAACTTTTGAATGGTACGTCCGATTTAGATAAATCAAAAAGTAACTTGTAGGTATTGAAGTAGTAGTAAGAACATACCAAGTTACGAATAAAGACCTCTAAGTTGAACTGGCGTTACAATTGCATATTTTAACGTAAAAAAGTAGTTACTACTAACCTTGCGCGGTCCGATGAGGGGGGGGGGTCACAGGGGTCATGACCCCCCCTCCCAAAATCGTATACTTTAAACTAAAAAAAAAGTCTAGTAGTACATTGACTATTTTTAAGACGGGAAAACCCTTTCCGCGCCAGGGGTCTACTTAGCAAATAGCCTATTTATCATTCCGACTACTTCTCAAAGTGACTATGAGCAAACAGCCCACTTAGCAAACGTCCGATTTCTCATTCTGCCTTTTATCAAGTAGCCTAATTCGCAGACTGTCTACTTGTCAAAAAATTAATTAAGTACAGTCAGAACCCTAAAAACAGTTAGGTATCTAAAGAAAAACGTAATACCTATAATGAAACAAAATGACGAGTTTATTCTTAAAATATAAAAGTTTAATCAATTAACCAAATTAATACTTTAAACGCATATATATAACCGATTGCAAGTACTGCATAGTAGTTATTTCTTTGGTTTGTAATAGTTTTATTTTAATTTTCAGTTTTTTGTCATGCTGTATATCACAAGGTTTGCGATTACTCTTTAATGGATGGAACATATTCCGTTTCATTTCGTAGTTAGTTGAGTATTTAAAGGGCGATAATTATCTTCTTTGCTGCGAACTGTCCAAAAATGACATTTCGAAAAAGTAGGCAATCTGAGAAGTAGTCACTTTAAAAAGTAGGCTGATTGAGAAATAGGATGAATGAGAAATAGGACGTTTGCTGAGTAGTCCAGTAGCGAAATAGTCACA
The DNA here is from genome assembly GCA_017562165.1 of Ectropis grisescens. Lineage (NCBI taxonomy): Eukaryota > Metazoa > Arthropoda > Insecta > Lepidoptera > Geometridae > Ectropis > Ectropis grisescens. Next base: position 17,660,808 of record CM029770.1, read on the forward strand.
TTAATAAAACGGTTATTTGCTAAGTAGACCCCTGGCGCGGAAAGGTATAAAACTGTAGTAGGTCGGTACAAAACTTTGCTCTGCTGTCTATAGGTTCCGCAGCGTACGCGATATAATTTTTAATTTTTTCCCCGTCTTGGTTTCCATTATCAAAGTTTTCATGCATATCCCAACTTTTTTGAAAAACATATGTAGCCTATGTTCATCACAGATAATGTAGGATTGTAACTGTGAAAGAGTTTTTGAAATTGGTCCTGTATTTTCGGAGCCTATTCGATGAAAACAAACAATCAAATCTTTCCTCTTTATAATATTAGTAGTAATACATAATATATGTATATTTGTATGTGAACTACTTTTTGACACGTTAAAGTTAGTGGCTTTACAGGGATAGAAATTAAATAATCATCAAATTTTATTGGAGTTTTAAATATATTTTTGTCTGCTTTTTTTTTCTTTTTCTCACATTGTGTTTCGTAAAGAAAGCTGAGCACAATTAATCCTACCTGTTTTTAGTAATAAATCTATTCTAAATAATCAATTAAGTCTATTTGTAGTAGACACCCAAGAACCTTAGATATTTCTTACCTGCAGGTGTCGAAATAACATCGAACAGAGATAAAATAAAGCCCAGCGAAAATAAGACCCCAAAAACCATCGAAGAGTTTGAAGAGCAAGAAGCTAAAGCGATTGAGGAATTGAGCCAGACTGGTGGTGGCTTAGACGACCGAAAATCTCCAGAGTACACTATGAACTACCAGCAGGCTGTCACTGCGGAGGATGTGTTCCTACAGGTAAGTCCTTTTTCGCACACTCAAACACGCTCATCAGACTTACTTACGTACAGCTTATCCAAATGCGGTTTTATTATTTCAATATTATTTTCAGGTAATAAGTAATTTCTACAATCTGTGCAGACCGTCGACAAACGTGATTTTTAACCCCCGACCAAAAAAAGGGGTGTTATAAGTTTGACGTCGATGTCTGTCTGTCTGTCTGTCTGTCTATCTGTCTGTCTGTGTGTGTCTGTCTGTGGCACCGTAGAGCTCAAACGGTTGGGCCGATTTCGATGCGTTTTTTTATTTGAAAGTTAATATTCGTGCGGGTGTTCTTAGCTATGTCTGATTAAAATCAATTCAAAATGGCCGCCTCCACAAAATGGCGGACAAAATATTTCTTCACAACCTACCTCAATATGGGTATCAAATGAAAGGGCTTGACTAGCAGAGTACTATACGCTATAACAAATTTGAAATCTAAGATGGCCGCCACCACAAAATGGCGAATTATATAATTTTTTTCACTACTACCGCAATATGGGTATCAAACGAAAGGGCTTGACTAGTAGAATACTTTGCACTATGACAAATTTCAAATCCAAGATGGCCGCTACCACAAAATGGCAAATTACATTTCTTTTTTCACATCTTCCTTAATATGGGTATCAAATGAAAGGGCTTGACTAGTAGAATGTTGTACAGATAACAAATCTAAGGTAGTCGGGGGTTAATCAAAATTTTTAATTTTGTTCTTGTTTTATTCTACGATTGTTGAATCTATTTGTTTTATTTGTAAACTATATTCCGAGAGTTGGTTGCAATTTTTGATTAGGTAGTTGAAGCAAGCTGATGATGAATAAAAACTACTTAACGACATATGGCTGGAAAACTATTCTTTTTCTAACCCCCGACCTAAAAAAGGGGTGTTTAAGTTTGTTTTTAATAAGTTTGAAATCGATGTATTTCTGTCTGTCTATGTGTTGGGGTGACTCTGTGTGTGTGTGTGTGTCTGTGCCACCGTAGAGCTCAAACAGGTGGTCTGATTTCGATGCGGTTTTTTAATTTGAAGGTTAGTTTCCGTGTAGAGATTCTTAGCTATGTTTGGTTAACATCGATTCAAGATGGCCGCCTCCACAAAATGGGGGACAAAATTATTTTTAACAACCTACCTCAATATGGGTAACAAATGAAAGGGGTTGGCTAGTAGGATACTATACTTACACTATGACAAACTTCTAATCCTAATAAATCAAAAATTTCAATTTTATTTTTGTTTAAAGTATTCATTAGTCTAACATCAGATTAGGAATTGAATGCCAGACGTAACACATCTGATATCGAAGTATAAGATGCGCTAGACTATGAAAGACGTCTCGTTCTTATATTTCAACGTTTCACAGATTGGACCAAAAACTCCGTCGTCAGCCAGCTGCGAGAACCTCATCGTCAGAGTAAAGCTGCCAGGAGACAAGAAGGAAAACGTAGATCTTAATGTCACTACCACGAATGTTACCATTAGCTCTTCAAGATATTATCTGAAGCTTCCTCTACCTCATGGCATAGACCCTGACCGCTCTAAAGCAAATTGGGACTCTGATGTGGAAACATTAGTTTTGACCTTGAAGTTGGACAGAGAGTTCGATTTTGTCAACTTTTAATCTATACTTACTATCTATGTACCTACAAATATTATAAATCTGAAGAGGTATTTTGTTTGAACGCGTTTATCTCAAGAACTACTGGAACGATTTCAAAAATTCTTTCATGGATCGTGATCCAACGATGAAAGAATTTTATCGTGGATTGTGATCAAACGTGATCACTGACCCTGAGTTCTGTAGGCAAGCTATATATTTTGTACCACCCGTGAAGCCGGGACGGACCCCTAGTTCTTCTAATAAAATAGTGCTGCCACCAAAGTTACTCCTAGAGTATTAGTGAAGTACTAAAACTTTAGTCAATAATCGTAACACCGATCGCTTTTTAGGGTTCCGTAGCCAAATGGCAAAATACGGGACCCTTATAGATTCGTCATGTCTGCCTGTCCGTCCATATGTCACAGCCACTTTTCTCCGAAACTATAAAAGCTATACTATTGAAACTTGGTAAGTAGATGTAATCTGTGAACCGCATTAAGATTTTAATACACAAAATAAAAAAAACAAAATTTTTAGGGGTGTCCCATACATAGAACTGAAACTCAAAAAAAATTTTTTGATCTATACCATATGTGTGGGGGTATCTATGGATAGGTCATCAAAAATGATATTGAGGTTTCCAATATACTTAACTGAATAGTTTGCGCGGGGGACTCTTCCAAAGTGGTAAAAAGTGTCCCCCCTTAACCCCTTAACTTCTAAAATAAGAAAATGACAAAAGTAAAAAAAGTGTATGATGTACGTTACCATGTAAACTATCAACGAAAATTGGTTTGAAGGATATCTGGTAAGTAGTTTTATTTTAATACGTCATAAATTGACTATTGTTAAAACACTGATTAAAGTAACAACGAAGTACAAGAACTTTTGTATTATTTTACTTGCTGCTACGGAAGTCTTCATGGGCGACCCCGACTCGCACTTGACCACTTTTATTTTGTTTTTGTTAACGTTTTATTTGGTTTTAGGATTATTTGGTAAGACTATAACGGTTCTAAAGTACATAGAGTAAGTGTACTTAGTCACAGAATAAATATTAGTACAGAACCCTCACTTAGCGAACAATTTTATATAAATAGCGACTCTTGCTGGGGCGCAACAAAGTGCAATTCAGCTCGCATCAATGCCTATCGCGATTTTCACCTAAACATTTGCGCTCTCTTCTAAGGCGTAACTCTGTCGCTGACTGGCGCGGAATGATGCGCATCGAAAGGGTTGTCGACATATCTAGTAAAAAAATTAAATTAACCTTTCGTTATGTAGGTAGTCAGCATTGTAGCTCAGATTATATATTTTAGTTACTTACTTCGTAACGCGCAAGACAGCTAGAAGCGGCCGTAACATAGGGTCGGACACATTGAAATTAAAACAATAAAAGTATACTTTGACTGTTTTTATTCTACTTGATCGTCAAAATGTTGTTTAATAAATATGTTACATATTTTAATGTACCTACACTAATACGTACAAACAGCTTCGATTACAAGCTATTTTATAATGTCCTGTACTTTTTGTACGGTTAGGAGAAAAATATAAAAAATAATGGTATTTTTTGTACAACTAGGAAATAGGAAATATTGACTTCCGAATCGGACTACATATTAAGTTATAGGAAATATTTCAATGTAAGTATACGGTATGAAATAACTTAACACACATCAGATTATGTTCACATTACCTTAACATCAACCAAATTATTTAAATACACAATCAAAATCTGTAAAAAACACCTATAAAAGGCATAACTTCAATATGTACCTACAGAAAATAACTGATGTACATCAATCAAATAACTTACCTTTCTTCGTCCTTAGGCAATACAGAAAATGATCATTCTTTGTTTGTTTTTTGACTCGTGTATCCAAATACAGCACAATATGCACGCGACGTCATTTTGCGTGGGGAAACGTGTTGCGCGAGCGCTGAGCCGTGCGTTCGACAACCGCCTGGCACTTGTTCCGTGCGAGGAACGGTCTAGCTGTAGGCTAAAACCGCGCGACCTTGAGCGAGTGAGGATGCACTGACTTAGTATAGTAATGCGTAATGTAGGTAGTCTTGATGATACGATAACAAAATGTTGAATCGATGTGTTCACTCTGCAAGGCTTCCCCACGTGGTGCCTTCAACATAACATTTTAAAAGAGTTACTTATATAAAACCATCTTATCTCCGGATTGGCAAAGAATCGTCAATGTTTTTTAACTTAAAAAAAAGAGGTTCTTCATTGTTTGTTTTTTTATCGCTTTTGATGATTTTTTTGTTTCGTAGGTAGATAAATATGTCAGAGGTGGTCCCATTTACATACTCGTATCTTATTGTATCCGATTGGATGTGGCGGTTTTTGAAATAATTTCAACAATAATTATAAGTAGCTCACAGTATCATCGTAAAACACGCGGAATTTGTGTAAACCTAACGGAGGAATACCAAGATACCGGCCTGGCCGAGTTTGGGTTCCACTTCCTATTTGTTAGAGTCCCTTCGCACGACCAAATAAATGCAACTGACAGCTGGGGACATCCTGTTCCTAATTCGACCATCCAAACCGGCTCCGAAAGAGCACAGCAGAGGGCAGCCGCGGAGAAAGCCGCAGCCAATCAAAGCGGCAGCCGAGGCACTATCACGGCCTTCGTGACTGCCTTCAACGCAGCAGCAAGGAGCGTACTCCGAATCTCATCCCCTTCATCAACCCTTTTGACGTCAAAAACCCCCAAAGCAGCTTCACAGCAACAAATGAGCCGAACGAGAGCTGACATGGGACAGGTTGAACCGCCCCGCTATGTTACGGCTTCGGAGCCGCGGAGTCATGCACGTAACGCCTTCATCGAATTCATAGCCACACTGAGAGCGACACGACAAGTCAACCTCAAGACCTGCGAAAACATCATGCAGTCATATAGGCTAGGAAGTGAAAGCCTCTTAAAGGCGAAACTCGATGAGGCCGAAGCAGCCATTTACAATAATGTCACTTCCCGGGTCATCAAGGGAACCATGACAGGACAGTACATGGCAGCTTACAGTGCCGAAAATGGCTTCGTAACACTGAACGAGAAAGAGACAGAGCGCGCGGGAATGCCTGTTTACAAGTATGCGATACCACCAAACGACCCTATTGTAGTTACCGCCCGATGCACCAAAATTATGCTGGACGACAAGATCCTAGAGATGGCCAAGATTATCGAAGGGAACTCAAGTGTCACAGCGGGTTGGGAAAATTGGGAGGTACCGACAATACAATGGGTCAATGGAGTTCCAGGATGTGGAAAGACAACATGGGTGATTAGGCACTTCGACGTGGACAAGGACGCTATCATCACCACAACAACTGAGGCAGCAAAAGATCTAAGAGAAAAGCTATCGCACCGTATCGGAAACCTGGTCAAAACCAGGGTGCGAACCATGGCTTCTGCTCTGGTAAATGGTTTCGGAAAAGAGAGTTTCAGTCGCCTCATGGTGGATGAAGCCCTCATGAACCATTTTGGAGCCATTGTAATGGTCTCACGGCTGTCTGGTGTTGGCGAAATTGTCCTCATCGGAGATGTCAATCAATTGCCTTATATCGATAGGGAAAATCTCTTCGAAATGAGGTATCACCGCCCGAATCTGGTAGCAAAGATCAGCCAGGAGTTGCTCTGCACACATCGAAACCCAATGGACGTCGCATATGCGCTGAGGGAAATATACTCCGGTATGTACTCCTCGGTGCCCCGTGTAAAGTCCCTAGAGCAGAGAAGGTATAAGGGAGCGCAAATACCAAACACCCAACCAAACACCCTCTTTTTAGTTCACACTCAAGAGGAGAAGGACACCCTGATAAACCAGGGTTATGGGTCAGGCACCGGGTCACGCATCCTTACCATCCATGAAGCTCAGGGACTGACATACGAGTCGGTAATCGTAATCAAAACTAAGGCAAACATGAAGCTGCACGAGCGTGCCCCATGCGGTCGTCGCAATCTCACGGCACACAAGGGACTTCACGTACTACGCTGACGACACCGACGACGCCATCGGTCGGTTCGTTCGGCGAGCGTTGGCTGCAACACTCAAGACCATCCGAGAGTTCAATTTGCAGATGGCCATCAAAGATAGAAATGCAGTCGTGGTGGAGGCGCTGAGCCGGGAGGAGGCGGCTTAGAAAATAAAATAGGCCCAGAATTAGAATGAAAATGTTCCCTACTCCCCCCTATTTCCTTTTCTTCCTAATCCAAGATTCATGTAAAAAAAAAGAAAACAAATGACAAAGGTCACGGACCCCGGAGTCTGTGGAGTTGCTAAATTTAATAAAAAAAAAAAAAAAAACTTCCTATTTGTTAAATTGTAATTGTCAAACATGTAAACTGAAAAAAGATTTTTCTTATCTTACCTTTTCTTTACCTGGACGACATAAGTACTCGTAGATTTCACAAAAAATATGAAAGTTGTTGGTGTGTCTGAGTTTAATTACAAATTGAAGTGTTTCAGTTGATTTTTCGGAGAAAAATATTGCAGATGTCCATTAGCAGCGCTGCTGACCTAACTTACTAGCTTATTTAGCTTGTTTATTGATAATTCTATAAAAACAATGGCCACCAGGTTCTTGATAAGTTGACAATCATAATAGATTTCAATGGATATCAATGAATATTAATAAACAGTGAGGATGGTCCTTGCTTCGACAAAGCTCGAACGCGCATAAAAAGGTTTTGGTTGACGTTCCGAAAATTCGAATAAAGCGATTTGATCCCATGCTCGATTCGTTATAAGTACGTACTGCCAAGCAGTGGAATATGCTGCCCGTGTAGACTTTCTCAAAGGATTCTGAATGTCGCAATGTTCGGAATCTGGATGTCTTCATATCGAGAGTAAATCGATTCTATGTAAACGCGCTCCATCTTAGACCACATCGTCGTTTTACATCGAGCGGCAGTCAAGCGCAATCTATCAAAAATAAACGGTTAAATTAATGCAATTTTTGTTCCGGATTCAGAACAAAGCCACTAGGCGGAATAATTAAAATACCTCCGGGTTTATGATCTAGCATCAACTAATTAAATACACCTATACTTCGCATTTTACCTGTATGTTTTTTGTCTGCAAATTGCTGCGATAGTGATGGAAAACAATTATTTGACTAGCCAAAGTTAATATGTTTAATGGTTATAGTATAATTCACCTTCGCCGATGAATGTTTTTTACTAGTAGGTATTCATGTTATGTTTAAAATGTCTTAATTAACTCTTTTAGAAATAAATACAAAGCGTATTTGTCTATATGCGTATGCGTAGCGTTTTGTATGTATATGCTCGTACCATTTGTATTTCGTTAAAATTACAGAGTATTTTTAGTTGACATTTTTATTTGTGGATTTTGATAAAGTTTATTACTTAGATAAAATGTGTAGAAAAATAGCCACACCAAAAGTTTTACTGAAAATCGTAAATTATATATTTTTTTGAGCTACGATCGGAATGCAGTGCAGCAGAAAGATTTGAAAGTTTAATGTTTAAATAATTGTGTAGTTTTAGGCTGTTATGGGCAAACGTGTTGATACCATCACGCACACGTCTTGTTCGTCCTGTCACTCTATCTAAAAAAATACCTAAATGTAAATTTATGGTTTTATTGGCAAATATAATTAATAGAAATAGCGTTGAAAGTACGAGTAAAACGTAAAGCGAAAAAAGTGTTTTTTTTTAAATTTTACTCCATCTAATTACAGATTGAAAATAAAAAAAGTAATCCAACCAAAGATAAACTTAAACCTTATTTTTACATAAAAAATAAACCGGCTCTAAAACCACAAACAGGCACTCAAATGCGGAAAATAAATAAATTATTAAATGTAATATGCGCAACTCCTACTCAGTCATCTACTTGAAGTCGGTGCCAGTCTAGTCAAAAAGCTGAAGCTAGATACCTACTATGTACCTACCTACCTAATAAGTAGGCAAAAAATACTTGGTAGGTAGGTACCTAGTATCTTTCTACTAGCTTTTTGACTTGGCTGGCACCGACTTTAAACAGATGAGTGAGTAGCGTATATGATAATTATCTAATTTATTTGTGGTTTTGAAGCCTGTTTAATTTTTGTGTAAAAATAGTTTATTTACCCTTTTTAGTGTAAAACAAGTTTTCAATAATGCATTTACACAATTTCGTTGTTACTTTGATCAGCGTTTTAACAATAGTGAATTTATGACGTATTAAAATAAAACTACTTACCAGATCTCATTCAAACCAATTTTCGTTGAAAGTTTACATGGTAATGTACATCATACATTTTTGACGTGACAACGTCTTATAAATTGGTTTGCCGGGTGACACTTCAAGAAACTGCGTTACGCTCCGCTCACGTTATGCGCTCACAACGAGAGCGAGTGAGAGGCACGCGTCCCTTCCACTCGGGCATGGTTAGCCCGCCTAAGAGCGAGAGAGACAGACATAAAAAAAGAAAGGCACGCGTCCCTTCCGTAAAATTATTTTACCACTCAAAGTCGTTGTCACGTAAAACTTTCGCCCGTGTACCGTCTTTACAGGCAACCATTTTTTTTTAGTTTTGTCATTCTCTTATTTTTTATTTTAGAAGATACAAGGGGACACACATCGCTACAACGCTACGCAACGCTAGTTTTCTCTTCAAGAAGCTAAAAAAGTACTAGCTTGCTAGCTTACTAATACTAGCTTGAAAAACTAGCCTCGTATCGCTTGGGCATACCTAATAGCTGTAATTATCATTGGTATTATGGCCGTATATTCTGCTAATAGTTTTTTTTCACCCAGTACCTACTCTGTCCTCTTAGAAATATAATAATAAAGGGATACATAAAGCTTTGGTTTAATCGGTCACTTTGTATTCTTTGTATATCAAAAGAACGCGAATGATGATTTAAATAAGCGATGATAAATATGTTGTGCGTACTTATAGATATTATTCTACGTAAGTTATACCTACTTACGAATGTTTTTGTATTTTAAGCTAATTATGTGCAAATAAAGACTTTTAAAATGAATGAATACTGTTTGCTGAAACCAATTGTTAGTATTTCTATGAGAGCTATTGAAGTAAGTAGAGAGGATTTTGTCATCGACTCATCTATATTAATATTATAAAGCTGAAGAGTTTGTTTGTTTAAACGCTAGGATCTCGGGAAGTACTGGTCCGAATTGAAAGATTCTTTTTCTATTGGATAGTCCATTTATCGATGAAAGCTAGGCAGGCTATAGAACATAACGCTACTATCAATAGAAGCGGAGCATGAATCAAGAATGTAACAAAAACGGGGAAAAATATTCCTTTTTGAGAGTTTCCGTAGCGTGCTTTGATATGACAGCATGTGTCTAAGATTGTGTCATTGAATATAAACCTTTGCTAATCAAATTTGTTTCTAAATCTGAGTTGGACCAATTTCCGACAGGTGGCGTAGCAGGTAGCTGAAGAAGTTTTCTGTTTGATAGCGATAGGTATATCAGGAATGAATGAACCGATTTCAGTTATTCTTTTACCGTTGGAAATGTACGGGATCCCGATGAGTGCTACAAAATGTACCACGGGCAAATCCGGGCTGGACATCTAGTTCATTATAAAGCGCCAAAAAACTAGCGATTATACGACGTTCATTCAAATCAAATGACATTAAGGCGCTGGGAAGACCTGAGTGAAATTCACGAATGCAAAATTAAGCTCCGCCCCTTTACAACTCCGATAAGACAGCGCCACACGAAGTTGCGTGCACTCAGTAAAATTATTTGCATTGATGGAAACAAAAGGCTTCCATGCTCATGCTCATAGATGGCGCTTTTCAAAATTTTTATTAATTAGAAATGCACGTCTTTTGCTGTTTACAAATTTTTTTCGTCTGATTCTCTTATTTTTTCTAACGGACTAAGTAAAGTCCTTTTGTATATTAAATAAAAAACAAATTGCATAAATTAGCTAAGCCAGGAAGATGAATCACTACATATTAAGTAATCCATTTCTTTAAAATTATTGTACGAATTTTGAAGAAAAACATTCACTATTAGTGAAGTACATGTGTAAGTACCTGGGTGACCGAGCTTTGCTCGGTTTAAACACTGAATATATTTAGATATTAGTGGCGGCCCGGCGGCATTTTTCAGATTTTGCCCGCCTAAAAAATATTGAAGGTCCGGGGCTGACTAGCAGCACCCTGCGAGTTTACCTTCACTGTTCCCGTTCCCGTTATTTTTCAGGATAAAAGTAGCCTGTGTGTTATTCCAGACTATAATCTTACGTGTTTTCCAAATATCAGCCCGATCCGTTTATACGTGACTTGATGTTTGTCGTGACTGAGCAAAAACATCCAAACATTGACATTTACAATATTAGTAGGATTGGATACTAATAGTACATAATATAATCATCATTATCATTAGACGAGGCTACGAGTAAATAATCCACCATTATTGCATACTACAACTCGGAAAACAAGTTTTTAATAATAATACAGCGACGCCATTTCGCTGCTTTGTAACGAAAGGTCCACAAACAAAACAAAACCAAAATCACTTTTATATCATTTTAGTTAGGGCATTCTTTTTTATTAACAAGTGATACAAGTATTTTTGTTGTGACGGGATGAGCAGTAAGTATATGTGCCTGATGGTAAGTCACATGCCTATAATAGCGCAGTGACACGCAGGTATTGGAAAATAAAGAATCCTAATCATTACGTTGCATTATACTGCGCTCGCCACGACTATTATCTACATGTGTTCTAAATTTCTGCCCGACCCAACGTTACGACGTGATTAAGCAATAAACATCCAAGTATCCAAACATCCATATTTTTCAATATATTTCTATCCATATATTGAACATTTAAAATATTAGTAGGATTTCATATCAAAGCCCTGTAATCATACTGTATTTTTTTTTCCTTTAAACCGGAAAACTGTGATGTTTTTAACCCCGACCAAAAAGGGTGTTATAAGTTTGACATTGATGTCTGTCTGTCTATCTGTCTATCTGTCTGTCAGTCTATGTGTGTGTCCATCTGTGGCACGGTAGAGCTCAAACGGATGGGCCGATTTCGATGCGGTTTTTTAGTTGAAGGTAAATATCTGTGCTGTTCTTAGCTATGGTTGGTTGATATCGATTCTAGATGGCCGCCTCCACAAACTGGCGGACAAAATATTTGTTCACAACCTGCCTCAATATGGGTATCAAATGAACAATAAGAACAATATGGGTTTGCCTAGTAAAATATTATACATTATAACAAATCCAAGATGGCCGCCACCACAAAATGGCGAATTACATTTTTTCACTACTACCCCAATATGGGTATTAAACGAAAGGGCTTGACTAGTAGAATACTATGCAATATGACAAATTTAAAATCCAAGATGGCCGCTACCGCAAAATGGCGACTTACATTGCTTTTTCGCAACTCCCTCAATATGGGTTTCAAATGAAAGGGCTTGACTAGTAGAATGTTTTACAGATAGCAAATCCGAGGTAGTCGGGGTTACTTAAAATTTTTAATTTTGTTCTTGTCACACTACTGCTTGGCGGTGGAATAGCTGGCAACTTGACTAGTAAAACATTACACACTATGACCAATATAAAATTTAAGATGGGTGCCACCATAAAATCCCGAATTATATTTTTTTTCACTTCTACCTCGATATGGATAACCAAATTTTCCTAATTCTTTTTTATTTCGTAAGTGAATATGTCTTAAAATACAATACATGATTTTATTAAATCGAGTAAAAATATATATGTAGTTCTATATAGTGTCTAGACATAAGTGAAAATAATCTATACTAATATTACAAAGCTGAAGAGTTTGTTTGTTTGTTTGAACGCTAGTATCTCGGGAAGTGCTGGTCCGAATTGAAAGATTGTTTTCTATTGGGTAGTCCATTTATCGAGGAAGGCTATAAATCATAAAACATAACGCTACTATTAATAGAAGCGGAGCATTGATCAAGAATGTAACAAAATCAGGAAAAAATATTCCTTTTTGAGAGTTTTCGCACGTTTCGTGCTGTGACATGACACATGACAGCATGTGTCTAAGATTGCGTCATTGAATATCACAGATTATATACCTCTTGAATATAAAACCTTTGCTAATCTCCGAGTTGGTACGACCAATTTCCGACAGGTGGCGTAACAGGCAGCTGAAGAGATATTTTATTTCCAAAATCTCGGGTTTCGATAAGAGATGCTACCACTATCGGTCTTCAGTTTGGTCAGCTGAGTTTGCCCAAGAGACTGATTTCTTGCGAACACTTTCGAGCCTTTGTTCTGCTTGATTGCTTCTTCAATACTCAGTATTGAAGCAGCATACGTCGCATATCTTGTCTGTCCGCCATAAGATCTAGAGTTTGATCGGAGAGCTTTCGGTTCTGTTTTGGCGTCGGCTCTTATAAAATTTTCTGCCAACCGCATGAACAGTTTCCACTAGCCTATCGTTTATTTCGTCCGCCGTTACGCATTCATCTAAGGATTCGAAGTGATCTTCGATCTGAGCATAATTTGGTCGGAGCATGGACTTCATTAGACGTGATCTTTCGACCTTAATGTTTAGATTCAGCGTGCCTCTTACAATACGGTGATCACTGCCGGTCTTAACCTTGCTGATCACAGAGACATCGCTGAATATTTGCCGTTTAGTCGTCATAATGAAGTCGATCTCATTTTTGTGGAATCGTCTGGGCTAATCCAGGTTCAATTTCTTTGTGGTTGTTTCTTGAAAAGGAGTTCATCATAAAGATGCTCTCCTTTCCAAGAAATCCGCTAGACGTTGCCCTCTTGGGTTCCGCTGCCCATATCCGAAATCCCCACTCTCACTCATCTACGTTTGCTCAGTTTTGCGTTGAAGTCTCCCATCACAACTTTGAAATGTGTTGGCGGAAAGGTCAAAAGAGACGTAACACTTGGGCAATACCTAAAACAAGAACCGGTTTTGGCCAGGGTGCATTTTCCTTTACTGGACCATACCTTTACCAACCTATTGACAAAGAGTTGGACATCATAGATACGTCAACATTATGAGTGCAAGAAAAAGGTCTCGGCTTGGCTATCTACTCAGGGCTACTGCTCGCATCTCGAAAAAGCGACATCGTTTCATGGTGGATGTTCCAAAGGCACGAACAAAGAGATTTGACTCTTTTTTGTTTTCGTCTACGCTGTGGAATACGTTGCCTGAGTGAGTTTTCCCGATAATTACAATCTTTGTGTCTTCAAATCCAAAGTGAGTCGGTTTTTCTAGGTAAACACGCTCCATATCGTAGGCAAACATATTGCATGCCTCTAGAAGAAGAGGCCAGTTTGTATGGGTCAATTATTAAAATGTTTTGTATCACCTGCAAACAGCAATAAAGATTTTTGTATTTGTACCACATTGTTGTTTAACATCAGGCGAGATGGCGGTCAAGTGTAAACCTTTGAAAGTAAAAAAAAATGTCCTGAATTATTTTGGTTATATTTAACACAATGTTGAAATAATCATATACCTAAAATAATCAAGTTGTAGCTAATTAACATACACAGAGAATGATAGAAAACATCAGAAATAGAAAAATAGTTGAAAAACAAAGATAAAATGATTTTGAGTTGTGGCTTTTTAGTTTTAAAGCACCGATTTAGGTAATTTTAATTCATCGCTCAATCGAACAAGAACAAAATTAAAAACATTGGTTCGACTACCTCGGATTTGTTTTCTATAAAACATTCTACTGGTCAAGCCCTTTCATTTGAAACCCATATTGAGAGAGTTTCGAAAAAAGAAATGTATTTCGATATTTTGCGGTAGCGGCCATCTTGGATTTCAAATTTGTCATATTGCATAGTATTCCACTAGTCAAGCCCTTTCGTTTGATACACATATTGGGGTAGTAGTGAAAAAAAAAATTTGATTCGCCATGGTGGCGGCCATCTTGGATTTAAAATTTGTTACAACGTATAATAATATTCTACTAGTAAAGCCCTTTCATTTGATACCCATATTGAGGTAGGTTGTGAAGAAATATTTTGTCCACCATTTTGTGGAGGCGGCCATCTTGAGTCGATATTAACCAAACATAGCTAAGATTTTATGCAAGGACTCTTTTGTACACCTACGTCCGAACACCTCGGTGATTCAAAGCTAGTTTGTTTAATTACTGAGCCTTGTAGGTACTAATATTTATTCTGTTACTGAGCATTGTCTTGCAATGTAGGTAGTGTGATGTAGGTAGGCTAGAGATTAATACTATACTTGTGGGTAAACCAATAAATGTCGTTGTGTCACTCGGCTGTTTCAATTACTGCTCCACGTTAAAATATCGTAATATTCAACTATACAATTATTATTTTTTAAAATAAAAAGTGCCTGCCAACATGCCTGCCACATAACAGCTCAATGACACACAGCTATTAGAATATTAGAAGTCCAAATCATTACCTAGCACTGCACTGCGCTCGTTACCCAGAGATCTAAGATGTTATATCTCTAAGGGCAGTAATTTATCTGGAAACATTGCCCTTCAAACCGGAACACAATTTCAACTGGTATCTATAACTTCAGTCGGTAACTGAAGGTACCGACCATACCGACCGAAGTTACAAATCTATCTGGGAAGTAGATTATTTGATGATAAGCCTCGGGTTCTATAGGAACTATTTTCTAATCTGTGTCTCGAAAACTAAATACAAGCTTGAAAACAACGGACAAAATATCCAACAACAACGATATCAAAAAACATGCAAAAAGATTACACAGTGATGAGATATGAACTCGAGAACTTGAACGCGGTTGTACCACCGAGCCAAACTGACAAGTTACAGTAGGGTCCAAAATTTCACATCATATGAACTTTATTACCGTTTGTAAAACTTCTATAACTTCAATCAGGAACTGGGAAGTAGATTTAATTTTTAAGATTTGATGAAAAGCCTCTGGTTACTACTTAGGAACTATTTTCTAATCTGTGTCTCAGAACAGACAGAACTAAAGAAATAAAACCTTGAAAACAACAGAGAAAATATCTAACAAAAACAATATAAAAAAAAACGCAAAAAGATTTCGTAGTGCTGAGATACGAACTCAGGATCGTAAATCGTAACGACTTCATCTGCCGCTTTAAACATTGCGCCAAATCTACAGATATCTGTAGTGTCGAATTTTCAAACCACATGAACTTTATAGATGTTGCTGCATGAATTTGTGAGAATTGTTTATTTTATTTTTTGAATTGCGAGCGTCGGACGACAAAGCGACACAGGTCCTTTTAGCAAGGCGCATCAGCGCTTTCTGCTGGACTTCATAGTAGTAAGCGAGAAGCAAGACACGGGCCGGCTCGGTCGAGTTAGCCTTTCAAAAGACAATTAATTAATACGAATTAAACTTCATAATCCAAAATACAAAATCTTCCATCCCCTTAGTAAAAAAATGATACGTTTACCTATAAAATTTGAATAATGTATGTTTATTAATGACACAGATATTTACATCTAAAACTTATTTTAGAGGTAAGTTTAGGATTTTTTCTTATCGAGTTTTTTTTTCCAAATCGTGTTTTGATACAATAGGTTACCTAATAAATATGTTCAAGAATAACATATATTTTACTAAAAGCCTCAAACCATATACATGTTGTTAAATGTGTGTTTAAAAAGTGCTAGTTGGCGATATTCAGCGCCTTAAGTAGGTACATACATGTATTTAATAATCTTATGGGCCTAATTTACTCAAATGTTGTATTTTTACTGTCAAGGAGTTACGGACAAATGTTGAAGTCCGGTTTGAAGGGCAATGTTTACAGAAACTCCACAAGCGAAAGAGATGAATCATTTTACATCTTCAGGTGACGCGCACAGTGCAGTGCTAAGCAGCGATTTGAATTATTTGTATTTGCAACTTTGAATTGCTGCTTGCACTGTGAAGTTATTTATTTTTTATTATTATGGGTAGGCGTGTCTGTTCTCTGTTATAAAAAACCTTATTATAAATAAAAACTGAAAAAAACTGGAAATACACACCACACGGCTACTTGTCAATTTTAATAACATTTAGCATTAGTCTTGGTTAGCGTGGATCTTACTGTACAAAATCATTTCCAATTGGGTTAGCAAGGTATTTCAGCCCTGCGAATGCCTGTCTGAAACGGTTTTGGTTTTCTATTTGTACCTTTCTGTATTCTAAAACCAAAATATAGAAAGTATAGAACATTTGATTTTGATGAGAGCTAATATTTATTTATTTGTAACCATTATCATTCAACACACCAAAATTCATAAAAGTCATTGGCATTTTAAAGTTTTTTACTAGGTCATATACTTACCTACTTTAAACAGTAAAGGAAAATATCGCGAAGAAACAAAAAAAGAAGAAAAATAGCTCTATATAAATGTATAAAGTAGGTAATTATCATAATAAAACCATACACCATACATTACTTTCGATACTTTGTGATACTATCAATCACAACGTAGTCACTTATATATCGATTTAAATATATTATATGTTTGTGTATTAACCCATTACTATTCTATTATAGAATTTTTTTTTCTTAAAATATCATCTCAACCGCATGCATTCCCAATAGTTATCATTTTTCTTATTACGGTGGCTAAATTGTTATGACAGACAAACAAATTCATTACTAATGCACGTATACAGTAGGGTAGGTAACGTTACATGTTATATTCTTAATTAGGTTGTTTTACGTAATTACGTAAATTTGTACATGTTATTGCGGCGCTATTTGGTTAGATGGTGCGGTATCTATATCAATAAGTACTAATGTATACCTATGTATATGAATGATTTACGCATAAACCTATGTCAGTATATATATGCCATGTAATAATAAAACTGAACGAATAGTTTAACATACTTTAAGAAGAGATCGTGTCTGCGCCGTTATTTTTTTCTGCCAATATTCTCATCAAGGATCGTTTGGCTGGGCGACGGCGCATGCCATTTATTCCAATACAAACACTCGTGAAGTGCACTAGTGGTTATTTAAAATATATTTACTTATAATCTCGAGAACATACATGATAAAATAATTGAATGTTCGATGAGAAACCGACTGTTTAAAATGCATTGGTTTAGTCGTAAGTGAACATTTTTTGGTGGTGTGTGAACTTAGATTTTCGATTAGAAATTTTGGATAGAAACTTTTTTACAAGTAAGTTTTTATGATTTATTTTATCGTTAGGTTTTTCCTCAAGTTAATTTATTTATGTTTGGTGTATACTGAGTATTTAACGACGATTTGTTTATATAGGATATTTTTTTTATTTAATCAAATATATTATTACAGTTCCACAATATTCATAATTTCAAATAAGTTGATATATTTTTTTTTATTAGCTGCATGTTTCATCTACTGTGTGTTTTCCAAAACATTAATTGTGATGAAAAAGCAGCCTAATTGGTAGTCGATCTGAAATTGGCTTACTATAATATGGAACGCCATCTAATTATTTTGACTAACATAAACCCTTATCGCTGAAAAAAATGCTTCTTTTTAAAATAAATAATTCAAACACTCTAGATTTCCATGTTTTAAATTTGTAATAGACTACGGAGCATAAAATGCTTCGAATATAAAATTGATTTGATGTGCAGGATCATTTACATAAAAATTAAAAACAATTTTAGTACCGTTGGTGGTAAAAAAACTTGGTGCACGAAATTCGTCCATTCTCTCATTTTATGTCTATGTGCTTAAGTATTTACACAACGATGCATTAAGTTTCATACAAGTTCAATGAACCTCTTCCCCATTGTTCATATTGTACAACCAGTCTAATAAAATTCGCTGTCCAATCAAAAATGATTCAAGATTCGCTCTACATATGATCATAGGATACATTTGGTGATGATTCAAGCGCAATCATTTCAAATATTAATTTGACCTATTTACGAAACATGTATCAGATTCCATATTGTTCTTATCAGTTGACCAAAACTATAATTTTTTTCCAAATTATCTAATTCTTGATTTATGCGATATTAATAATTTTGCCAATCAATAACCAATAAGAGTCAGTAATATTGTTTTCTTACAATGGAATATTAACATGTAAGTATAACATGTAAGTACCTATATTATGTTACTAGCTTTTACCCGCGACTTCGTCCGCGCCACATATTTATTAAAGTAATTGAGGCAGTACCTACTCGTATGTCTACTACCATACAAATTCACGTTTCCTAATCAAAATCGGTCTAAGTCAAAGTTTTATATTTATTAATAAATGTACAATTTACACGACAAATTACAAAAAAACTATGTTCTCAAAAAATTAATCAAAAACAGACTATAATTTTAAATCATATTGGGACGGTCCACCAAATTTTATTAGAGTCTATTAGTAGATATTAGTAGATATATCGTCTGATTACATGAACGCAAATTTTAGTTTGTTGTTCATATTTCAAAAACCGCCGCACTGATTTCGATAAAATTTATATGACCACCTCTGAACTATAATCTACCAACCAAAAAAATAACCATCTAAATTGATTCACAATTGGAAATACAACTGGATTGATAACCTCCTCCTTTTTTGAAGTCGGTTAAAATAGCATACAAAGAGTGCAAAGATCCTTCCATGCACACTTTTACTCCTCATTTCCACTCTTTTCAACTCTTTTTCTGTGATAAAAACTCGCCGTTGTCCTTTCCTAAGTCTAGTCTATCTTTGCACCCAATTGTAACAAACTCTTTAAGTGACTTAGGCGTTAGACGGTAACGGACAGAGAGAGTTACTTTCATATAATTATATAATTTCATATTAGAATTGAAAACAGGTGTTCCTGATCATTTTATAGGAGGCAGTTGTAAAAGATTACCGAAAAGTAATACGTTTACTCCTCCAAAAAAACTCATTTTCACAGTTCTTAATTTGCCTTAATCCAGCGTCCATCATGCATAACATTTGATAAGACACCATGGAAATCTCGTCGACTATAAAAAATTCTGTCTGATACGCCATTTAGTGGCTGCGCCCATCTATAGTGCACTGTATTCTTCTTGTCAAGCCCTTTTATATGATACCTATGTTGATGGGATTGATAAAACCTAAGTTATCCGCCATTGTGTAGAGGCCGCCATCTTGGATTTTAATTTTATATAGTACATTGTATTCTACTGGTTGAGCACTTTCATTTAATACCCATATTGATGGGATTGATAAAACCTACGTTATCCGCCATTTTGTAGCGGCTGCCATCTTGGATTTAATTTTTTTATAGTATATTGTATTCTGCTTGTTGAGCCCTTTCATTTGATACCCATTTTGATAGGATTGATACTCATACTCATACTCATTTATTCATACTTTCTGTACATGTCATACTTATGAAAAATATTTCGTAAATTATATTAATTACATCATTCAGTTATATAGTATGGTTATTATAATATTTCAGTCAAAATAATAGTGATGATATAAAATATACAAATTGAGACCAATTAAATATAATGTCAAATAGTAGTTAATAAATGTCATGTCAAAATAATTATCCAAATACAATATAATACAATACAATGTAACTTAGAAAAAATTCAATTTACAATAATCAAAACATACTATAGCTTAGCTATGTGATTTCTTTCCGTGTCATAAATTCTTTTTCAATATCATAGAACGCTTGGCTGATAAGCCAGCGCTTTAACCTATTCCTGAAAGCATTAAGATTCGGTGCCTCAATTATGTCCTCCGGCAGTCGGTTGTATACTGCGGTGCCCATGACATGTGTCAGTTTGGCAGACTTCTCAAGAGACCGCGGAACGCATTTTAAGCGGTGCTTAAAGCGAGTGCAGCGTACGTTAAAACCTACGTTATCCGCCATTTTGTAGCGGCCGCCATCTTGGATTAATTTTTTTTATAGTATATTGTATTCTGCTTGTTGAGCCCTCTCATTTGATACCCATATTGATGGGATTGATAAAACCTACGTTATCCGCCGTTTTGTAGCGGCCGCCATCTTGGATTAATTTTTTTTATAGTATATTGTATTCTGCTTGTTGAGCCCTCTCATTTGATACCCATATTGATGGGATTAATAAAACATAAATTATCCGCCATTTTGTAGCGGCGGCCATCTTGAATTTATTTAAGTACATTAATTATAAATAAATGATACCGCTAGAAGCGTCTTGAAACGCTCTTGAGAGTAAATGGCTCAAACGGGTAAAAGTAAGGCGGCACTTCATATGCCGAAACATAAACACCGCACTTATGTAACCTGACACCCGTTTTCCCGCCAAATTTGTAAAACGCGAAAAGCGGCCAGTGTATCAAGCGGTTATATAAGTATCCCCGTATAGTTAGAAATTATAAAATTGCTGGAACAAACGTTTATCGACTCCATTTCAAGTGTCTAGATACAAAGTTTCATGGTTTTATCTTCAATAATATTGAACTTCCAGACTTTCACCCCCAATTCCACCCCGGTAAGTACTACAATTCGAAACTACAAAACTGCTAAAACATACATTTTATGGTTTCGTGTTAAATATCTAGACGTAAAGTTTCATAGTTCTTCAACAATGACGAAGTTTTCCATATAAACTTTCATCCCTTATTTTAACCCTTTCAACCCTTTTTTCGGAACAAAAGTAGCCTATGTCCTTTCTCGGGATCTATTCTATCTATGTATCAAATTTCATCAAAATCTGTTGGTTGGTTTAGGCGGTAAAGACGGACAGACAGACAGACAGACAGACAGACAGACAGACAGACAGACAGACAGAGTTACTTTCGCATTTATAATATTAGTATGGATAGGCGCTGCGAAAATGTAAACTCTTTTAGTTTCCTGTTACCGACACCGAACACTTTTTGATCGTCTTTTGTGTCCACTTATGGACACAAAAATCTTTACATTTACGCAGGGAGTGAATGAAAACAATGGTTTTATAGAAAATAATTATTTATCGGTAGCTTGTATCTGACGCAGGACATAAAAGCGTTCTGCCTGACTCTGAAAGATATTCGAAGTAGAATATTGACAATTTTATAGAAGTGTCGTCACATACTTACTAGTCAAGAAACACGGTAGTAGCCAGCCAAATTCATTCAAGTAAACTGGTGAGCTGCACCATGTGTAATAAATATTACACGAACCATTTGGAGCTACTTTTGTCCTCCTCCTATAACATTTCACATAGTTTTACATTTATTTTCCATATTATTATTACCTACTTAAATAAAAGAGCATAAACATGAAAATTCATTAGCTTACTACTTCTTCTTCACACTTACTCAAACTGTTTTACAACACTACACGCACGAACAGTTGACTTTAGTGCCAATGTTTACTTAATTAAAAATGTTAAATTGTAATGATATTTCATCGGTTACACCATAGGTGTTGTAATTATAATGGTTTTTCTTGCAGAATGTTACTTCGCGGTGCATTATGCGTTCAATTATTTGTTATTTTGAATGCTGGCGACTCACTAGAGACTCTCAGGTCATGGGGAGAGAAACGTGAGTATGATTTTATCGGAGTTCTTTGGAAACGTCGTATTTGTTGACGTTGGTAGTCTTCTCTTTTCTTTTGTTTTTATGCTATTTCCTTATGATTGAGGTATTAATGTTTTAAAAACCAATTTGTAGCACTTTGACGCAAAAAAAAAAAAATACTGTTGTACATATATCTGTCTATAAATATGTTTAGTAGGTAGGTACTTATTTAAGTAAATCATTACATAAATAAACAATACTTTTAGAAAATCGCTACACAGTTGTGTTCTATTTGAATGTTTATTTATTAATGCATTTTAAATAGGTAATGTAGGTAATGCAAGCATATATTCCACAATTGTTCTGTGGTAGCAGTGAGTGAATCAGCAACGTCTAATTAATGGAAATAAATAAATAAACTACGTTGCTATTTTCACGTCAAAAGCAGAACTCTAAGGAAGTACCTATCTTATTATCTCACTCTCTTGTTCTCTTATTTTGCTCAAAATTAAATTTAATAATGCCAAAAGTTATTTTGTTATGTGGTAAGCTCTCTGGTGTTACTAAAAAGTAAAAACCGACATCTTCTAATCAATTAGTGTATTTTTTTAATGTGTCCACTGTTGAATCGATTTTGATTCAATTTTGCTCCAATCGAAGGTTTTTTTAATACGTCTTGTTTTGCGGAGGAAGAAACTTAAAGTGGGAAGGTACTTTAGATGTAAGATGGCGTAAAGTACCACACGCCAGTTGCTCTATAGAAACACATTTGGTAGACGTTACGTTATCGGAATGCTAATCACAGGAAAAACTCATCGAGTAACTCTGCTATGCTAATGTTTTTCCGAATTCTTTTTTTATTGTATAGAGTGACGAGACGAGGCAGGGCATTTGCCTGATGGTAAGCAACATAAAAGTGCAGTGGCAGTTTGTTGTTGTTTGTCGATTTTCTCCAGTTGCAATTACAATTGTATTTATATTGTATTTATTAGTATGTATTATATGTAGGTATTTAATTATTCTATTTAATTTTTATCATAATTCTTATTTTCTTTCCAATATATATGTTTATGCTTTGTTTAATTCTTATTTGCACACCCCGTATACTTGTCCAAATATTATTTTCCATCCTAAGGTTGCCTGGAAGAGATCGCTTTCAGCGATAAGGTCGCCCATTGTCGCACTACTGTAAAATGTATTGTTCTTTTTTTTCTGTGTTTAATTTTATTTGGTGTGTCAATAAAGAGTATATCTATTGGAACATGAAGAGTCCAATACATTACTTAGCACTGCTATACTTCCACTGTTAACGCTCGTTACCCAGAGATATAGGAAGTTTTATCTCTATGTCCTGTTATGTCACTGGAAACATTGCTGCTTGTCTTCACATTACTGCTTGCCGGTTGAATAATTGGCAAATGTGTAGTACTTCCACAGACGTACTCAGCAAAGAGTGCCTACCACTACAATTAGAAATAAATTAAAATTAAAATGTTAAATAAAAGTATGAGTTCAATACGGACCTACGAGTTTATTTATTTATTTATTCAATGAGCACATAAAACAGAATGTAATAAACACAAACTATAACATAAGAGTAAGTATACTGTACAGAACTGTATTACATTCCAAACTATGTGGGCCTAGAAACAGCATTTGTTTAAATTTAGTTGGTGTTATTAATAATATTTCATCGTGATTTTTACAGACCTTTTAATGCCAATTTAACGCTTGTTTTTTTAGTTTATCAATTTAATTTTATATTGTTTGCAGAGTTATTTCCACCTCAAAAAATTCCCGATGGTGCATTAGAGACATCCAGAGCTGTAGTCCGTAGAAAAATTGTACTCTATCACAACTTTTTTCGCACTAAAGTTCGCCCCACCGCATCTAATATGCTACTGATGGTAAGATTTTTAATTAAATATAAGATTTCATTGCATGGCATTATTTGATTGATGTAATCCACAGAAATCTAAATAATTATTTGTATTTCGGTTATGTAATCGGAGTGTCAATATATTGCGAGTGAATCTATTTTTAGCCCCCGACCAAAAAAAGGGGTGTTATAAGTTTGACGTCGATGTCTGTCTGTCTGTGTGTGTGTCTGTCTGGGACCGTAGAGCTCAAACGGATGGGCCGATTTCAATGCGGGTTTTTTATTTGAAGGTTGATATCCGTGCGGATGTTCTTAGCTATGTTTGGTTAATATCGATTCAAGATGGCCGCTTATTCAAAATGGCGGACAAAATATTTCTTTACAACCTACCTCAATATGGGTATCAAATGAAAGGGCTTGACCAGTAGAATACAATACATAATAACAAATTTCAAATCCAAGATGGCCGCCACCACAAAATGGCGATTTATATTATTTTTTCACTACTACCACAATATGGGTATCAAATGAAAGGGCTTGACTAGTAGAATACTTTACACTATGACAAATTTCAAATCCAAGATGACCGCTACCACAAAATGGCGAAATACATTTATATTTTACAACTCCTTAATATGGGTATCAAATGAAAGGGCTTGACTAGTAGAATGTTGTACAGATCCGAGGTAGTCGGGGTTAATCAAAATTTTTAATTTTGTTCTTGTTCTCTCGCTTGTTTTACCCTTATAATTGTGGAATTATTTAGATAGGTAATATTGACCTTTCTCAAGACGTGGAAGACACAGTAGGTACATAACAGGGACTGTAGGATAAGGACTCGACGACAAAAAAGATGATTTCTTTCTGAATTTAACGTCTGTAGTATAATATTAAATTTAAAAAAAATAGACAGATATTGTGCCTGTTTTAAATATTTTACACTTTACTTTGATACCAATCAATGCTGAAGAACAAGTAGGTATTCTTTTATGTGTGCATTTATGTTCACTAAAAATACAAAAATTTTATTGTGACTGTAATTGTTACACTTATAGTGTTGCAACATTTATTTTAGTTAATGATGTGGTCTACATAATGGTAGTACCTACATTGAAGCGCTGCCTAAATTTTGAAAATAAAACAATAATCACTAGTTTTGTCATCGCGTTTTAAGTAAGGAATTTTATAGATTTTTATAATCTTTTTTATTTCTTCAACATGTCCAATAAAACTGTAAGAGGTTTTAGTACCTAATATCTATTGTAGTTTACATCAAGTGGCCTTTACTGCCTAAGTTCAGTAGACGCAAACCCAAGTCCAAGTAGGAGGTGCAGGACCCTAATTAATAAACTTAATGCTACTAAGTAACTTTACTTATGGATATACGTAAAGCATACATCAAACCTTTCCAAATGTTTACCATACCGAAAATGCTGAATCACTTACCGAACTCAACGAGTTCTCATATACGACTAGCGCTAATAGATCAATGGAAAACAAAGTTTCCTTTAGTTCTATAAAAATTACTAGAAATTATAAATGTAATTTCACAAGACTGTTGCTATTTCTGAACTGACTTAAAAACAAGCTTATCATTTAATACGTATGTATACGTATATTTTTTACTGCAAAATATTTAGACACGGGTATTTGCGCACGAATTTATTCGCATACATTGAAACAATTTAAAATACTGTTCTGTATGGATTTATTTATTTACCTAATATAAACTATGAAAGCAGGTATACGTATTTTTTATATTTCAGCCTAATCTTCCTGTATTCCAAATTACAACCCAATCCATTTAATAGTTAAAACGAAAATTTTAACATTTACATTAAATTTGTAATATTTAATTAGTTTGAAGAGTTAGCTTTTAGCGATAAGGTTGCCATTTATTTTATTTTTGTGTTGCGGACAATAGTTTCTACTCCTCTCAATACATTAGCAGCATTAAGGCAGGGCGCAGTCGTTGACATATTTCGTGTTTTGTGGCAGATACAAGCGATTAATATTTTTTTTATTTTGCATAGAATCATTATGAAATCATCCACTTCCAACGCAAAGGTAATAATATAATAAAAATAGGTAAATATTTTTGATGTCCGTAACTGGACACAAAAGACAACCAATAAGGGCTCGGTGTCGGTAAATGGAAACTAAAAGTGTCTACGTTTGCGCAGCGCCTAATAATATATGTATATTCCAGATAAATATGAATACAGATTAAAAGTCTTAAATGTAAAAAAATGCATTAGGTATGTGTTTTCCAAGTAAATCTTCAATTTATTTTCCCTACGTATTTTTTTTATTGATTCGCATCTTTGATAACAAAGCAAATTTCCTGAAAATCGATCCTATTCTTGTACATGTTACTTTTAGCTTTGTTAATCAGTTTAATCACGTGTAACGTAGTCATCACAATGACCAAATTGCAATAAGTACTAAGTAGGTACATTACCTACATACTCGTTCCCTTACCATGTGTAACTTGATTAGCAGTAGGTATAATATGACCTATTGCAGGAATGTGAATCATTTGGCTTAGGTGGTATAGGTAATTTGATTAAGTACAATAGGGCATGCGTCATAAGAGAAGTTTTGAATGTTTGATACGACTATAGTTCTCAAAAAACAATAGGTGTTTTCACATTTGCGAAAGATCCTAAAACGAAACTGAGAGAAACAATTTCTATTAATTTCATAATATGTTTTTCAACACGGTTCCTCATAGAGTGGCTCTAATTTCACCGCAATTAGGTATATAATAATACCTGTTATCAAACTGTGACTTTTTCATAGCTATTATTCACAAGTGAGTTACAGAGTTTTTTTTAATTGGTTGAATTGCTTTATTCAAAAGTATTGATACAAAAAAGGTCGTGTTCAACAGAACAACTCAATTAACGTACTATTGATTGGTCATTTCATGTAACTTCGCATTTAAATAGATAATTTCAGTTGTAGGTACGAGTTTAAAAGTAAAACTTATCGTTCACATACAAATTTTGTCTTCTTTGTAATAAAAAAAAAAACTTTTAATTCCACATTTCATACGAGCCAAAATCCGCAGAAAGGAAAAAAATAAACCTCATTCCTTTAGTCTGTGGCTGATCGCCATTGTTACTTGCGCGTACATATGAAAACTGATATTTTTTCCTACCATAAAGAATTAACGAAAAAATTTTCAGGACCCTTTTTAACCGTTCAGATTATTTTTTATTATTATTTTATTCATATAAGTGTGTTGAAAAACGTCGTACGATACACGCGTGTACCTATTGATGATTACCGTCCTCGGCTATCTTAAGACCTCACCAAGGCTCCGGTCTCAACAGCGCCTCCCCGGAAATCACCAACATTACCTACACACCTGTACTATAATATAATATTGTTGACGTGACAACGTCTTATAAATTGGTTTGCCGGGTCACACCACGGACACTCCACTAAAATTCCATACAAGCGCCGCTGTGGAGCTACCTACTCTTCACACAACTACGCAGATGTCGTTCGTACACACGCGTGAATGTGTGCGTTAGCGCTAGGGCTGCTGAATTGTTTTATTGAATAGTTGTGCCCCGTGAGTTCACCTGGTGACGTAAAGTAGTCTATAAACTTGCTAAAATGTTGAATTACATAAATGGAGCCAAATTATACTATTCTAATTAAAAGGGTGTTTGCACAGATTTCAAAATTGTTTGTTCAGACTTAGAAATCTGTGGGTGTTTGTATTGCCGCGTAAAATGAAACGAAACATAAAAAATAAAATGATAGATTAGATCAGGTACCTAGATATCTCTTTCCGTTAGTAGGTACACATTCGCATTTTATTTTACACTTACCCATGAAGGAAACTTTATTCTGTAACTATAATTATTCCTCCAGGCATTATCAATCCGTGCTTGGGCACATAAGTTACTGGCTGTGTAAGTTACGAACTTTGAGTTAAAATGACTTCGTTATTATAACTAAATAAATATTGGTAGACAATTCACACACAACACCATCTGACCCCAAACTAAGCAAAGCTTGTAATATTATAAAGCAACGTTATTGAAAAGTTTCTAATCTTACGTTATTTTATCATTAGGAAATTAAATAAAGCTTTTAATCTTGTCCCGTTTAGTTGACGGACAGCCGTAAACAGCACAACAACCCACCATGATGATATTTCGTTAGAATTAGATGTTCGATACCAGCCCTTCGTTGAGTGCTCCTAGCGTATCCGAAACGGCCTGAGGGGTGAGGAAGCTTGATATTGGCGGGGGGTGGGGAGTGTCCGTTCTATCTATATTATTTATTCTATGGCCGGGTGACACTTCAAGAAACTGCGTTACGCTCCGCTCACGTTATGCGCTCATAACGAGAGCGAGTGAGAGGCACGCGTCCCTTCCACTCGGGCATGGCTAGCCCGCCTAAGAGCGAGAGAGACAGACATAAAAAGTGAAAGGCACGCGTCCCTTCCGTAAAATTATTTTACCACTCAAAGTCGTTGTCACGTAAAACTTTCGCCCGTATACCGACTTTACAGGCAACCAATTTTTTTTTTTTTAAATAAAACAAGTACATTTTTTTTTTGCGTGCTAAATCTTCACGATACATAAAATCATAAAGAGCATAATATGTTTTAGTCTACACAAGAACGTTGCTCTAATTATTTCAGTCATGGCACAACGGAGCAGCGCAACAGGCACAGAGATACGCAGAAAAATGTGTATATCTGACACACAACAGTCCACAAGAAAACACTGTGCAAAACCTGGGCTCGTGTGGACAGAATCTATTTGTGGCTGCCCAGAAAACTCCTTGGTGAGTATTTATTTACCAATATTCAACCTTATTTCTTACCCCACCACAGAACAACTCTTTGCTAAGTCCGCCTTGGAAAACAACACGCTTTTGCCAGTGATTCTACAGTATATCATGTGCAATATCATCATCAATAATCATTATTGTTTTGAAGTGTACCTATACTCCGTGCAGTCCGTGCTTCCAGAGTACTTACTGGGCAAAGAGATAAATAGGACATAATGTGCTAGACAGTGATTTGGATTTTTCATGTACGAATAGCTACGTGGCATCGTGCTGGCCTATTTGTATTGATTACCATTAGGCGCACATTTTGCTCTTATTTTCTTTGTGAAACCGGAGAGCGTGGCCATGAGCTTTCCCATCTAGAAATGCTGACCCATTTCAAGATGGCCAATGGGAAATGCTGACGTATTTGTAAATGCAAATTGTAAATTGCATTGTCTGGAGTGGTCATGGTATGGAGTTTACCCGAAGATTTTTTATCATTCCCAAGCGTGACGCTATAATTCAATTCACAGGTCACGAAAAATTTGTGTGTGGCGCGCCAAAAGAAGTTTTCACTTCAAAACGGTTTATCAAAGGATTTAAATAGCGGATGAAAGTTAATATGACTTTTGTCTTTATTATCGCTGTCTAAGTTACTCAGTTGATCAATTATAGACAAGGAAAAATCTTTCCTGAATGATTATTCCATGAGCCACAATCAATTAAGCCTCGCTGTTCTCCAAATCTAAAACTTCAATTAACGTTGGCTTCACCTACGATTACGACTATTCTGTCTTCGGAATAGGCTTACGTTTTTGTTTATGTGTATTTAAGTTGACGTCTAACAAAAAGTGTAAAGCCGTGATGGCTTCGTGGCTCGAACGTGCGATTCCCAATCATGAGGTCGTAGGTTCGAATGCCTCCTGCACATCTGAGTGTTTTCAAGTTTATTTTTGTCAATTTTTATAGGCTTACACTTGACCGCCATCTCGCCTGATGTTAAACGATGATATGCAGATATGCAGACGTTTGTCTCCATCGCTGAGCCTTAACGGTGAAGGGAAACATCGTGTGGAAACTAGCATTTTGCAAGTATCTTTCTTGTGTTATTTATCAACTCTCACAAGAAAAGATATCATAGTGGGCTGCTTATGATACAAAGTCTGAATAGTGAAATAGAAATATAAAAAAAGAACAAAATTATGCTGTTGAATTAACAGTAATGTAACCTATTTGCACTTTTTTAAGCACGCAAAATAGGGAGTTTGATTGAACCGAGTTACTCGGCCGGGTACTAGTTGAAAAACAAATGAACCGAGTAAAATTCGGTGCTCGTTACCCTGCGCATCTCTATTAAAGTCCTTGTTAGGAAGGAGAATTTTCTTCGGCAAATTTTGATATTAAGTAGGTACTATTCTTAAAGCTCATTCAGACTCTTTTTGCTCAGCTTAAAGCTTATACAACAATGATAACAGGTTTTGCTCTAGTATCCCTAATTACGGAATATTTACCGTGGGGATAATGTGGACTATGTTCTCGTATACAGCCCGTGAATATGATGCATCAAAACTACATCGAAATATTGGCGACTTAATTCACTATATTAACATGACAAAAAAATCCGTAATTCATTTCTGTTGTTAGTAATTAATGAATTAATCCGTATTGTTCCTGGTGTAATTAAACATTATAGCTTAAAACAATGTTTTACGAGTTCTAGTAAATATTACAAGTACAACAAAATTATTTTTAATTTTATTGTAGCTGATGTTTTTGCTAATACAGCGGAAGTACTCATACTG
This sequence comes from Ectropis grisescens, assembly GCA_017562165.1. Taxonomy (NCBI): domain Eukaryota; kingdom Metazoa; phylum Arthropoda; class Insecta; order Lepidoptera; family Geometridae; genus Ectropis; species Ectropis grisescens. The sequence continues at coordinate 17,691,149 of CM029770.1, forward strand.
TTTCTATATTTTAATTTATAACTAAAAACGATTTGTCCTGTGAGACTGACTCACACACTTCTACCTACATACACGCTCACCAACTCAATTCATGATGACGGAACACGTATGTTTATTTTTAAAATTAATATAACTGGACCCTAGGACTCGCTGAAATAGTTCCTAATCGGAAGTCAAGATAAGCTGGTCTATAAATATCGATGTTATTATGGACTATTCGTTAGGAATACTCATATTCCCAACGACGAATACACTGTGGGAATACTCTAGTTTAAATCAAAAAACGTAACTTCAAATGAGAGCTTTGGAGTATTCATGTGATGAATGGGGATATGGTATTCTGAAACGAAAGCGAAAGGCACTAAGGAAAAAAAATATGAAAATCGACATTTAACTGGGCTAAATCAAATAAATCAAACATATTTTTTGCAGCGGTCTTCATGGCCGAAGTTTGATAATAAAAATACTTTAACTAATTATAGGAGTATCATCCGACTAAACAGTCTCTATTAGCCGTAAATGTTATTGCCATCTTCTGGGCATAAATTAAAATTTTATTGTGTCTAATACACGATTTGGACAGATGTTCGTACATCAAGGTCCATTGTAATTGTTGATGTGATTGTGTTGAATTGACGATGATATGTAGCCTTGTTACTCTTTACTCAGTTTTTGTGATTTGGCCTGACTTCCTCTTCCTTTGAAATAAATAATGGAGTAAGTTATTAGCTCGTAGAAAAACTGATGACGTCTCTACAACCATAAAAACTTGGTAAACAGAGGCAACTACGTTTTTTATTTACCTAATTGTAATTTTTGTGTAAGTGAAGTGAGTCATGGTACGTGTGGTTTGTTAGTACTTGGAGTGGTATTCCTACACGTGCCTACGAACTTTGATGACAAAGCTTCAAATGATTAATAATTCTTATTTTCCGAATTTTGTGTCCGTAAAAGAGGACAATGACCCAAGTTGCGGTTTGTAATTCCTTCTACTTAGTACCTTTCTTCTAGTTTCCTCATATTCTTCAGTTATGGCGTGTACCGATTAATGACAGAAAAGTATTTTATTAAATCAAAAATTTTCACTTGATAACCGTCTCACTCGATGTTACCGAGCGTGCTTACCTAGAAAAAATGACTCCTATTCATTTTGTCAATATGCTTGTCAAGATGTTACATATTTCATTAAGGAGTTCCGTTTTTCTATAACTTTCAGCCACCTATCATCTATTTCGCTGCGGTAGTGTGTGTGGATGGAAAATATATTACTTGGTCGTGCTTTATGTCTCTGACGTAGATGGTATTGAAGGGTCTACTTGGGCTTTCCACCAACGCGGCATTATTTTCGAAGGGGAATGCGGAATGTTCGGAATGTTTGAAATACAAAAAAGTGTTGTATCCCATGCAATTCACAGCATTGAAAGCTAATTTATGTTTACACTAGCTGTGCTTGCAGTTTCGCTCATGGTTTAAGGGGTTTCTATTTTTTCACGGAACCCTAATTATTATCCTCAATTAAGTGTGGCCTATGTTATGTTTTAGTAGATCAGCTATCTGAAAGTCCCGTCATAATCAATCCAGCCGTTTTGGAGGTTAGCTGGCCAGACAGACAAAAAAAATAGAAATAGTTTTTAGATGTAGGTTCCATACACGGAGGCTAATACAAAGAGGAGGTGGGGTAATTAAATTTCCATACATAACGACGCGTGATAGTTTGCGGGATGAGGTGGCACTGAGGGCGTGTTAAGCTCCGCCCACTTCTCAATTTTCCATCTATCGGCTAATAGCAAAACTATTAGCTTAGGTTGATGTTGATATTACTACATAGTTCAGCTACCTTACACTAGATGTCAAAAGATTTAATGAGATGGGACGTACTAAGAACGTAAATCTTCAAAAAAAAAAATTGGTTGCCTGTAAAGTCGGTATACGGGCGAAAGTTTTACGTGACAACGACTTTGAGTGGTAAAATAATTTTACGGAAGGGACGCGTGCCTTTCACTTTTTATGTCTGTCTCTCTCGCTCTTAGGCGGGCTAGCCATGCCCGAGTGGAAGGGACGCGTGCCTCTCACTCGCTCTCGTTGTGAGCGCATAACGTGAGCGGAGCGTAACGCAGTTTTTTGAAGTATCACCCGGCAAACCAATTTATAAGACGTTGTCACGTCAAAAAATATTATAGGCAAATAAATAAAATTAAGATATTAAAAAAACATGCTTTTATTAATTGTAAATTAAATGAACTAAAAATTTGAAAATAATTTAAACATGATAATAAATGTATAGGCACTTACATAGCAACCTTGAACGATAAATTAAGCTTCTTCGTTTACGTCACTATAATCATAAATATATCGTAGAAACCTAGATGTATTTATTTATTATCAAACTCCAAAGTGTATAACAGTTTTTAGTATTTACGTATTATTATTACAATATAATACTGCAAGATCATACGTAAGCTTATGTATTTTCTTCCCAAAAATGTCGCCATCTAGTGTCAAGTAGTAGAAATTTAACACGGAAAGCTGAGAATGTTCTAGAACTTTTATACTTATTTAATTACTTTTAAATTACTTACAAATGAAATGTGATGCCATCCATATTATCAGAACGTCTGTCTGAGTAACTTTGATATAGTAAAACACGACACTTCATCCTTTCTTGTTAAAAACTCAAAAAACACACCTAAAATGCGAATCTCGTCACATGTGCACCTGACGAACGCTGATAGCATACTAACTTAGACTCTGCCCCCCTATGATGACGTCAGGACCTAGTTGAATATCACAGTGCACAGTTGCTTAGGGCAGCTCCTCTTGGTGTTAGCTCCCTGGTTCCATATACTCGTACTTTCATTTGAACTTAGTAAAAAGCGTACATACATACACTCCAATGTTTTTTATTTGAATAGATAGACAAGCTAATACACTTGTATTATGTGGTATACAATTGGTTGTTTCGAAAAAATATTCCTTTATAATAATTACGATGTGATATTTTTAAGAAAAATCAAAGGGTTTTACTTAGGTGCAGCAAATGACTCAGACATACATGTCAATGATCCTCATAGGAGATTGTTGCACGATTGTGCGGTTAGGTATATTCTTTAATGCAAATAACTACTATAAAGGGACTTTACAGGGTACGTACATTATGGAATTTGTACATCGTATACAATAACAAAACGTGTGCGTTTGTTTCTTGTAATGATAGGTTTAATTACAGAGTAGGCCTGGGTAATCACATCTTTGCTAGTTCTTCCACCGCTGAGTCGTAGGAAACAAGCGTTACTGTGTTCCAGTTTTAAAGGCAATGTTTCTAAAGAAATGAAAGGGCACAGGCAGTATATGGTTTTACTGCTGGAACTCGGAGCCTTCTCTCACAGGTAGAGATTCCAGGCTATATAATCCACCATACCGGGCAAGTGCGGATTAGCGGAGGAAACATGTCCTAGAAATGTGTTTTTCTTTGAACGAACCGGTTTTTTATTATGGGTTTGACCTTTAGTCTCTGATTGTCTAAGTTAAATCATCGTATATCTGCGGGGGACGAACACAGTCCTGCTAGGCAGTGATCCGGAATGTTCAGTTTGAAATGGCTTTATGTCGTGGATAGGCGTGTTGCTTACCATCAAGTGCATATTTTGGCCCATTACTACATATTAAAATAATCCTTGGTGACTAAACGAAAAAAACCTAGTCCGTCAGTTAGATACTAATATATTTTGATATAGTATCTTTTCTTTTATTTTACAAACAAAATACGTGTCCCATATTTTAGATAAATACACGGGTAACTCACGTTTGATATAGTCAGTCCAGTCCGACTCAAGTTTTGATCGCGTCCGGCGATCTTTTTCAAGGAGAGCGCGTGAGCGTGATCGCTGTTCGTTTAGCACTTAAAAATTTTAAATGTGTAATAACCACGTTAGTTTTAATACTAAAAGTGCCCCATATTTTCCATAATCAGACTCACTGACTAAATGACTAGATGGTATATTTTTGACCCGACTGGGTAAATTCCGATTCAGTAGGGAGAGCGGGGTTCAAAGTACCGATTTTGACGAATCCTTTTATCATTCGGATAAAACAAGTGTTATGTCAGAAAGTAGTGGTTCATCCTAAGCCAAATTTAATCTACTATACGAATTTACCTAGAGATATTGCATATTTTTAATACTTTTTAAGAAGAAGTGATTTTTTTATGCAGCGGCGGCAAGGCACTTTTAACCCCACTTTGAGGCAAGTTGTGCCGTAGCTGAGGTCAGTTGTGCCGTTGATAATGCCAGGTGATTTACAAGATAGAAAAATAATCTAAAGTTTAAAAGACATTTATCTTTTTATCTTTGAACCTATAGTGCTTGGATGATAGTATTCTTGGAGGTTCAGTGGAAGACATCTACCAGTATCTAGATACAGTTATACCTCTGCTGAGGGAACTGGGTCTAGAGCTGAATCCTACTAAGTGTGAGTTTTATCCTTGCAGCGCTGGAGCTCATGCCCACTTCCAACGGTGAACTGGTACATTATTTCCTGGCCTCTCGGAAGTTTTTAATGGGTATTTTTCTCTATCGGGGTCCCATATCTTCTTGGATGGAGTGCAAGAAGCAGTATCGTCTCGTAAGAGGCTTCTTCTTACCTCTCAAGATCCTCTCAGTGATAATTCGGCTCATGTTGCGCTGGTGGTATTTCTCATGTATTCTGCCCTTACCTGGCTTTGTCCTGAAGAGGTCTCTTTGTTTGACGAAGTTTTGCGATCAAAGGTGGAGCAAATCTTGGATGTTTCTCTGGGTGACATTCAATTGATTCAGTTGGCTCTTCCTGTCAGGTACGGGGACCTCTGGGTACGATGCGCACGCGATGTGGGCGTGCCAGCTTTTTTTTGGCATCTGCGCATGGGGTAACGGACGTCGTCACTGTAACCCTTCATTTTGATGTTGCTCTGGTCCTCTTGTTCCTCAATGCTCAGCATGCTTGGATTGATGTCACGTCAAACAAAATCAGGAGAAGCTGCTGGAGGGAGCTATAGGAGCCAATTTGGCAGAGTTCATTCAGTGACATAACCAGAATTGGGAGCATGATTGCTTGCACGGGTTGCCATGGCGCCATTTGGGCACTTTGCTGGATGGCGATTCTTTGACGATTCGCTGAGTGGCCCTTCCTGGGTTGCAAGGTGTGTGAACCTCATATATGCACCTACGGTTATAGGGTGACCGATGGGTAGGGGTAGGCCGATGACCATCACGCATTGAGTTGCCGTCGCTGCACAGGCAGATTCTTGCGCATTTGAGCCACCAGGCCTTAGGAGGTCTGATGGGATGACTTTGGTGCCCTGGGAAAATGGCAGATGTCTGGTGTCACTGATGCCACTTGCATTAGCACTTTGGATCCCAGTCATTAAATTCATCCTTGATAACTGCATCAACAGCCCTTTCTAACAGATTCTGAGATGTAGTTCCCTTTAGAATTTTTCATTTGTATGTCCTCATTCTGTCATAGATAATACATTCAGTGTAAAGCATCCTGCCAACAAGTGTTCTCTTTCTTTCATAAATGCGAGCACTTATAAAACATAAACAATATTGAAACAATAAAGATTGCTTAGGGGTTGGTTGTGCCGCGGCACAAGCAGCCCCAGATGAACGGCACATTTTACCCCGTTTATGAGAATGTGATATTTTGTCTCACATATAAAAATCACTGTACTCAAAGCATTAAAATTATACGCCATAACAAACTAGGATAAATAACAAACATTTTACTAAAACTCTCACTTTAAAAGCGCGAAAAATGCTAGCTTGCGACCAAAAAGTATCGAAGCTAAAATATTTACCTCCGTACATGCACTGTCACTTGGTCCGCGCCGCTGACGAAACTCAAATAGCAGCCAAATGTGCCCGACTGTTATGCATCATGCGACACAATACGATCGTATATCTATCTCTTTTTGTTTTCGAGATATTCGCGTTGGAACAATTTACCCCCGGCACTTTGAACCCCGCTCTCCCCCATTGTAGGTCAAGTAGTACCGTCATGTTGGTGTTTCGGTTTTAGTATCATAACCGAAGGTTCAAAATCGTTTGCTAGGTCCAAACATGGACAAGCTTCATCCATCATGCAACATACGATTATTTGACAAGCTCGTGATTTACGAGTTTGTATCTAGATAGGCACGTATTAGGAATCACACAAGCCCTAAATAGCCTAGGTCAGGGTCGGGTAATTGGCCTAGAATAATCATAGCTACTGTATAATTCATATCTCGGTAAAAATAATCGTGGTATCCATTTATAAAAACGTGTTTCACGATTCGTGACTATTATAATTATATCTCGTTTATTAACTTAAATTATTAAACACGATGTGGACCTTTTAATTTGTTTTTTGTCTGTAAAATAAATATAGAAGATCGGCGCGAATTCCTCGTTTTTGTTTCACTTGATAAAACGTTTAATCTTTGACGTTTAACGCATTTGATTGTCTTCATAGCATAGTCAAGCATAAACAGCTCTTTTTATGTTTCCCACTTAAGTAGTAGGACTAGGAGGTTTCTCTTACATTGCTAAAGTCAAGTGCGGGTTGGTGGAAGTCGGTTTTCCTCGAATGATGTCATTGTAGGAACATCCCGGCTTCCTCACGAAGTTTTCTTTCGCCGCTAAAGCTAGTTGTGATGACAGTCTTGTACACATGGAATAAATACTCGAGAGGTGCACGCGGGATTTGAACCTATGTACGATTGTAAATCGGACATTCTCGCCACTAACGGTGTCCGTCGCTTGCGATTGCCTTAACCCACATTTATTTGTAAGGAATACGTAAAACTTATAGATATTGTTATACGATACTGTTGAGATACTATGACCTATTATCACAATTGAATTGAATCAGTGAAGCGTTTCACATTGTCCATTGGATTCCTTTCATTATAATACCAACGTCATTCGTATAACGTTATTTTCTGGAATTTGTAATCCACGTAGACCGATCTATTTACATACATATTTACCTACTCTTTACTTACGGCATCACGTTACGTTTGATTTGTTTTATATACTTTAACCTGACGCTTGACCGCTATCTTGCCGGATTTTAAGCGATAACTAAACCAAATATAAAGTTCCTAACCAAAACTACACGTAGCTTGAATTAAGTATTTACCAAACTTTAGGTTTTCTGGCTTCAACAGCACGGGCCACCGAGCCTAGTGCGGGGCCAAAGGTTAAGTCTGAGAACAAAAAAATATGCATTTTCTTGTAAATAACATTAAGTATTTTTGTTCCATTGATGTTTCTTGATAATAAAGATTTCAATACTCAAAACTCAATAGTCAATTGTTTATTGCTTCATTATGTTACAGATATAATTAATTAGGTATACAGATAGAATTTAGTACAAAATTAAGTCGCAACACAATGTACCCAATCGGGCATTGCAATTTAATTATTGTTTTTTGGAGCGAAGTGTTATGTTTCACAGTCAATTACCAAGTTTTCATCCTCGAAGGTTCTCAGGTCGTCAGTTAAAAACTCGGATATACTATAATAGGCTTTGGACAGCAGCAGATTTCTCAAAGTCCTAATAAATCTACGCTCATCTTCAATTTCCTTATTTGTTTAGTAATTGCTCATGGAAACCTCTGGGTTTCACCTCCGTGCATCTTCTTAGTTCAGATTACATCTTATCCTCATGTTTCCAATTTATTTGTGATGAAGTCTTAGTTTCTTGAATACAGTTTAATTACAAGAACAAAGTTAAAAATTTTGATTAACTCCCGACTACCTCTGATTTGTTCGCCATTTTGTGGTGGCGACCGTCTTTGATTTGATTTTTTATAATGTATAGTATTCTACTAGTCAAGCTCCTTTCATTTGATACCCATATTGAGGAAGGTTGTAAAGAAATATTTTGTCCGCCATTTTGTGTAGGCGGCCGTCTTGAATCGAGTTTAACCAAACATAGCTAAGAAAATTTGCATTCATATTAACTTTCAAACAAAAAAAACTCGTCGAAATCGGCCTATCTGTTTGAGCTCTACGGTGCCACATACAGACAGACAGACATCGACGTCAACTTATAACACCCCTTTTTTTAGTCGGGGGTTAAAAATAAGTTTCTTTATGCATACGTTTAAGGCGATTTCGACGTGATTGAGCAACAAACATTGACATTTTTAATATTAGTTCGTGGGATAGACGTAAAATATATTTTGATACATCGGTACTACTGTCGGCACGCCCAGAGTTGACACTGCTACTGTTTTTTACTCTTTTTTTAAACAAATATGACTCTTATATTATTGGTTCTGGCCATTTCTATGTCTTTTCATATTTTTAATAAGATATTAAAAAGATGAAATAAAAAATATGTCCTAATTTTTACAGGTTCTTTGCCATAAAATCCTGGTTCCTCGAATACCGTAATTTCACATACGGGGATCCGAACTTGGACCTAAAGACAGTGGGCCACTACACGCAGATGGTGTGGGCTACAAGCCACAAGGTTGGCTGTGGCATCGCGCACTGCCCCGGTGGACCTTGGGGTCAATTCTACAACTACGTATGTCATTATTGCCCCGGGTAAGTTATAGTTAATTTTCAACAAGTTATTTCGTATTAAGTATGTGTATTACATGTATTTGGATTTCTAATGATTTTTAAATGTTTGGTGGAGTCCTGTAATCCATGTATGTGTTTTTTGGATGTATGAAATCTTGTGCGAACTTACAAGAAACCTATTACTGTATTGGTTGATACACGTGGCGTATTGTGCAACTCTAATGCTGTTTAAACTAAAATTCTAAGTTTTCGTTTCTATCGGTAGTTACTGTAGCTGTAATTATTTTTTCTGTAAACTTATTGTCGAGTTCAAATTCAATTTTCATGTCGAATAAAAATGCAAAATAAAAAAGACAAGCCATTTATTAACTATGACTATTCCAGCATTAGTGCCATAGTAAAATTTGTCCACAACTGTAAGTAAAATAGATAATAATTTTCCGTTGAGTACAAAAGTTTTACGTAGCATTTTCTAAGTTTAGTTCATTAATCATACTATGGATACAATTTCCATCCAAGACAAACATGAGTTTGATGAATATGAATGTTTATTATCTTCTTGTTCTATGCCTAATTGACGCATGGGCGTCGCCAGAATGATTTACGGGGAGGATTTTCTGCAACTAAACATATTTTGCCAATGTAATAAAATATAAAAAAATACCAATCAGCGGCCCGTTCTGGTTTAGCTCAAATATGGTCATATAAAGATCGAAATAAAAGTTCTCCTCTGTTCTGAAGATGGAAAGTTCACTGGGAACAAACATTATGACACTGGATTTTTTATATTGAGATATGTATAGTTGCATAGTAGCATTCAATTAAATGTATTTCGCTAATCGGATAATTCGTAAAGTGACCATTTATACATCCAAATATATAATACATATTTTAAAAAAACATTACTGCTCCCGCTCGTATAATCGGGTAAAAACATATATTTATTACTTAGTACCTATTTTCTTTCCTGTGCCAATCGAGGAAGATGGCAGGGGAAAAGAGAGGCCTATACTTACCCAGCAGTGGGATAGAGAAGGCTGTGGATGATTATGATGACTTTCTTTCCTGACAGGTGAATACAAGTGCGGCCCATTGCGCTCTTCTGCCTGCGCCTATGTTTCTATGTTTCATAATTTATGTTTAAGTACTCAAAATTATACTTATACACATATATTAATTACGCGTTAATATCTACAAGTAACGTTTTATATTTTCAGTGGCAACTACGTTACGAAAACCCACTACCCATACAAGAAGGGTCAGCCTTGTGAGGACTGCCCAAACGACTGCGCGAACAATCTTTGCACGAACAGCTGTTCTCGTAAAGACGTATTCTCCAACTGTGACGAACTATTTTCTCTTACCCAGAGTATTTGCTCGCAAGGCACGTGTAATGCCACTTGTGAGTGTGGAAACGAGAGAATACATAAGAACTATCCTTGGTAGGAAATTCTTGTAAAACAATATGAAAAAGTCGGTACGTTGTTTTCATAACACGCGATCTACTAACAGTAAAAAATAATAATTTTCATACAATTTCATTTCGTTTAGAGTTTAGAAGATTTATTTTGTAATACGAACATAAATAACGGAACGACGCAACGATGAAATTATATTTTTACTATATAGTCGTAAAGGTTCGAAAAGTATTTCGATAAGACAGACAATCCACGTATTTACCAGCTATTTGATCGTCTAGCTGTGGGCGTCAATCGCGTTTTAAGGGTATTATTTTTTTCTCGGAACTCTAATTATTTTCTTCAAGTAAGAGTAGCTAATGTTATGCCTTAAAGGACCAGCTATCTGATAGTGAAAGTCCCGTCAAAATAGGTCCAGGCGCTTCATTTTCATTTGAAATTAGTAAAAAGCTGTTAGTTTGATCTGAGCATACAGACTATTTATTTGTATATAGGTTTGCAATTAGGCCAGAAATTACCTGATACGAAATAATAGGGATGTTAACACTAATCACAAATAAATGTTTAATGTTGATTTTATGATAGTTTGTATTAATAGAATATCGAAAAGCAAATTATTGTAATTTAATATTACGTAATACATTTATTATAAACGATTTAAAATGCTATATTTTTAATCTGTTGTCACGTGACTGTAAACACTAATATGAATTATTACGTCACTAGTCGCAAAACAAGCTATCGAAAACTGACTAAACTGTTTACCTGTCTGCATTTTTGTTATAGTTTGCGATCTTAGCGACGAGGATTTTGATTGTTTGTATTCAAATAATGATAAGAAAACAAATAAACTGGACATACAGACATGAATCGCGACCAATGTTTTGCGACTAGTGACGTCATGTCAGTCGTTAGTGTTTTAGCGGCAAAATTCGAAATTAGTCTAATATTGTATATATACTCATCGAAAACACAAATATATTGAAATAAAATGTTATTTATTACGGAAACTTGCGTCAATCTTCAAAATAAAAGCAGTTTCGAAAAATTGTTAACATCCCTATTATGCGATCTAATATATAACAACACGCTTATTTAGAAGATACCATCTTACTCTATATGCATATGCAACCATAGAAGTTTTGAACCGTTACATTTGAAAGCTATAAGATACTGACCTAAACAGTTGCGTGAATTTATTATTGTAATAGTTAGCCTAAGTAGGTACGACAAACACTATTAAAATATAGTACATACTTATTGATTCTTTTAAAAGTCCTATTAAAAAAAAGGTCAATTAACTTATTCTTGAAATTGTTTTGTTTTCCAATATATTTATTTTCTGAAGCTACATACCTACCTAATTGTGATATTTCTTATCTATCTGAGGAGTTAATGTAGGTTTTAAAATTGTTTTATTATTTTATAATCTGTCTCATTTCGTAGTTCTTTGGGCAAACTCGTTATAAATTTGATCTCACATATTGAGGACCTTTGTCGTACTGTTTTCATTTAGTTCAGAAGCTAAGATTTGTCGTTTTCTGCGGGCATTAGATAGTGCCATGATTTCTGGTAACTAACAACCAAATGAGGCGTTTTCCAGATGCAAATTGTCTTGTCAAAAGTAGTTCTAAATTTTTCCACACTACTGTTAATTAATGTGAAATTTCTCTAACAAAATAAAACAATGGCGCCACCTTTGGTGAAATTGAGAACTGACTTTCACAGGTCTTTTTGCATCTTGAAAACTCCCAATTGCAAACACATGATTTTACATCAACTTTTTCTTTTGGCTTCCATTCGACTTTACATAGATGAGGCGTGCGTGTGAATGACAGAATAAACTGACATCTGAGTTTCTACTCACATGTCAGTTTTATCTGTCATTACATGTCAGATTAGTAACAGTACCTGGGTGACCTAAACTGACCAGATTTTCTAAAAAAAAAGAACTTGAAAAATGAAAGGCGGCCGGCTGGATTCGAACCCGGATCTACCATATTATGACCGCCCAACTTCCCGACTGAGCTAATATACTGTCGCGTGACGTCGCGAAATTTACCGTCGCATCCTAATGTTCATGTAACAGTTTTTCATTTTCTAAAAACGTGTCTAAAACGGCGTTTTTTAAAAATAAAACCTGGCTAGATCGATTTATCGTCCCCGAAACCCTCTGTATACATAGTTTCATGTACATCGTTCGAGCCGTTTCCGAGATTCAGATTCTATATATATATACCTACAAGAATTGCTCGTTTAAAGGTATAAGAATTTACGTATCTTTTAAAATTTCTATAACATAAACTATTTTCGTACAAAAAATTAAGCCGACTTCAAAACTACAAATAGGCACTCGGAAAGCAATAGGAAAGTTTTCGCTTTCGAGTGCTGAAAGATGAATTAAAATCATTATTAGAAGCGGTACTCACTCATTTTTTTTTTTTTTTTAACATTAATAGGTTCGCACTTGACCACCATCTCGCCTGATGTTAAGCGATGATGAGATCTACGATGGAGCGTGCTTACCTAGAAAAAACCGATTCACTCTCGATTTGAAGACACCAAGATTGTAACCATCAGGGAAAACCCACTCAGGCAACGCATTCCACAACCTAGACGTTCTTATCACAAATGTGGAGTCAAATCTCTTCGTTCGCGTTTAGTGCAGCCGCGTATTAACTTTGTTTCTGTGTTTGACTCTTTTCATAGTTATTTGAGGGTGAATTACGGTGGGAAAACGGAAGTAGAACGAGGCTACACGTTGCTGACTAACGACCACAACACACAACACGAATACAACTATGGGAAACTAGTCTGGAGACTGCGGGGACGCCCGAGCCCCCCCGGGGATGTCTATCTGGCCTTGATATCCGGTCGCCAACCGGCAGGATAGCGCATCCCGGGATTTTTCGCTAGATGGCGGGGCAGCCTTTCATGAGGGGCTAATGGCGTCACCAGACAACATGCCGGAACACGGCTAGGCCGCTTGGCGGCATGACTTAGTCTGGTGTGTGGTCACCAGCCACGGCCGAGGCCTACCACCGGTATTTTTGTCAGCTGTTTAGCACCACCCAGGGACCACGTGTGGGGTTTCTATTTACAGGTCTTTCCCACGGACGAAGCTGACACAGTCCCCATCTATTTGAAGTCGGTGCTAACGTCATCCAGAAAATTGTACGCAAATTTTAGGTTATGGTTAATATTTCAAAAACCACCAGACCGATTTCGATAAGATTTATATGAGACTATTCGGAAAGCATACCCATCCGAACACAAAAATAAATTTTAAAATCAGTGCAAGGGTTCTCAAGAAATCGGGTAACATGCATAAAAGAAAAAAAAACATTTTGGTCGAAATGGTTCTTTTTGGAAGTCGGTTAAAAATGAACATTCATATTATAATCTCTGCCACAGTCCAAAAATCGTACGGTATTACAATGATATCTTTCCAGGATATCTTTCGAGCTTGGCTTGACACTTGACCGGTGTTGTGGTTTATGATCTTGTCTCTCTCTCTGTGAGAGAAGGCCCTGAGTTCTAGCTGTTGGAAAATTAAGTGGGCTGCTTATGTGTCATTTTGTCAGGTTTTTTGCATTTTCTTATTGTTTGTCTATTACAGCAAGTCTAAGTCAGGTTGAATTACTAATTTGACTTGTCACAATACTTTTAATAAAAAAATAAGGTCTAAAAATATGGTACTAAGCAATTGTAAAGTGTAAAAAATGAGGTTAATACCCCACTTTCTGTTCCATCTTCTGGAACTTAGCTACAAGGCTGTCCAAGTACGAATTGGCAAATGTATCGATGTTTTCAAAATATGTCTTTCTTGGCTGTATGGCAGTTTGCTATTAATTATGGGCAGGCGTCCAGGATTGAAATACTTTACTAAATAGCTAAACTGTATAGCAGTATACTGTCTGGCATACGAAATTGTGTGAATATTGTAATTGTGTAATATAATATTGAAGTTTGTAAATAGATCTTAATAATTAATTATATGTCTAGTTTGTAAGGTAAAGTACGTTTGATAACCGTAGCCTAACAATATAAAGTAAAACATGGTAAAACACAAATAATGTTAAAAACATTTTTGATAAAAATAAAATAAGACCTTTTGAATTTTATTTAAGTTTGTGATGATCTTAATTGTTTATATATTACGCGTAAATTCGGTATATAAATTCATTAATAATTATATACTAATATTATACTATTTCCGAAAATAATTATACATTTTTATTTATCTTCCATTCAGCTTTTTAGCCAACATCCAAAAAGGAGGAGGATATCAATTCGACCACCATGTTTTTTATATATTTTTTATGTAGGTAAGTACCTATGCTAAAGTCCAGCCGCGGAGCAGGAAGAATTTCGTACAATAACCTCTTTACCTACTGACAGTGCACACAATCATTTTTGTATTTAGTGCGGTTTACATGAAATATTTGAAGGAAAAAGATAATTCACCAACTTATTAAATAAATTATTATAATTGTATATATTATTTGTTTAGATTTTATATTATGAGTTATAAAATCGAGACAAGTACTAATTCGGCAGAAATAAAAGAATAGAATTAAAATCAGAATCCGATTCCTCTGTAGGTATATCTGTATGTATCGGAGTAACTGCCTTCCGAAGCAAACCGGTACCGGTACTGACTTCAAATAGATGAGTGAGTAGAGCTTATAATAATGAGTATATTTTTCGCTTTTGAGTGCCTATTTGTGGTTTTGAAGTCGGTTTAATTTTTTGTACGAAAATAGTTTATTTTACCCTTTTTAGTGTACAAGAACAAAATTAAAAATTTTGATTAACCTCCGACTACCTCGGATTTGTTATTTGTACAACATTCTACTAGTCAAGCCCTTTCATTTGATACCCATATTAAGGTAGTTGTGAAAAAAGAAATGTATTTCGGCATTTTGTGGTAGCGGCCATCTTGGATTTGAAATTTGTCTAGTGCAAAGTATTCTACTAGTCAAGCCCTTTCAGTTGATACCCATATTGAGGTAGGTTGTGAAGAAATATTTTATCCGCCAGTTTGTGGAATCGTCATTAACCAAACATAGCTAAGAATATCCGCACGGATATTAACCTTGAAATTAAAAAAACCGCATCAAAATCGGCCCATCCGATTGAGCTCTACAGTGCCACAAACAGACACAGACAAAGACAGACAGACAGACATCGACGTCAAACTTATAACACCCCTTGTTTGGTCGGGGGTTAAAAACAAGTTTCTATTAATCCATTTACACAATTTCGTATTAATTTCTCAGTCATCTATTTGAAGTCGGTGCCAGCCAAGTCTAACATATACATAGTAGATAGATACTACTACTTACCTACCTACAAGTATTTGCCTATTTATTACGTACATGATATCAATCCATGAGCATTTTGACTAGACTGGCACCGATCTCAAATAGTAGCGCGATTGTATTAATTAATTTTTCATCCCACCAGGTCGGAAAGAGTACTTTTGCTCCTCGATATCAGGGCGCAAAAGTCGGTTTTACCCTCTAGAGGTTAAAGTAATTTTGAATTTAGAACATCGTGTGTACTGAGGTTTTGAATTCAAAACATAATTCATCCTATTTATTTCTACCTCCTTGGTGCCGAATGCATCATACATTTTTTTTTAATATGTTAAAAACTCAGACTCGGAACCTCCTTGGTGTACTTACTTTTTTTTAATTTGCTTAGCGTGAAAACATTAAAAAAATTGCATTTAGTCATTTCCTCGCTAAGGTGGAATGAAAAGTTACGTGTTGCACTCGAGTGCAAAGATTTTTCACTTTGTGCTCTTTTGATTCCCTTGCTACGCTCAGGATTCTAATTTTGAATCACTCGCTGCGCTCGTGATTCAATTTTAGAATCATTCGCTAGCTCGGTCATCAAAATTGAGCACGCGGTTAAAAATCAACTTTGCACTCTTGTATAACAAATAACTATTTCGCTTTTGTCTGCCTATTTGTGGTTATGAAGTCGGTTTAATTTTTCTGTGTATTTTTTTTTTTCATGTGTAAGCCTTACACTTGCCCTTTATCTCGCCTGAGATGTTAAGCGACGATGCAGTCTACGATGGTGCTTGCTTACCTAGAAGAAACCCATTTACTGATCAACACAAGATTTGAAAAGCCAGCTCAGGCAACGCATTCCTCAGCCTAGAGCCTAGACGTTTTTGTCATAAAAGTAGAGTCAAACCTCTAAAAGCTTATATACTTTGGGATATAATATGTATAACGTAAAAAAATTACACTCCAAAAACCAACAATTACAGCACAGAAAAATAGAAATTGCTCGCACCCCAGCAACAACAAATTGCGTACTAAAGAGCTTGCGATTTTGAAATGCCTGAACAATTTATTTTTTTAAATAAAGTGTAACGATACGAGCTGGATATGTGCCTGATGGTAAGCAACATCCACATAACAGCACAGTGACACGCAGCTATTGGAACATGAAGAGTCCAAATTATTACCTAGCACTACACTGCGCTCGTCACCCAGAGATCTAAGTTGTTATATCTCTAACCCCTGTAATTTCTCTGCTTGGCGGTAGAATAACTGGTAATGGTGTGGTACTTCCCCAGGAGGACTCTGCCAAGAGTCCTTCACCACGACAACGCCTCATCGCACACCGCCAAGCAAACGATCGACTATTTGGCGACATCAAACGTTGAATTACTGGGTCACCCGCCGTATAGCCCCGACCTCGCGCCTTGTGAAAACACGTGAATGGACAATATTTTGAAAAGATATAATAAAACTAAAATGGCTTCCGTAATCAGTTTTGATTTTCTAAGAACTTTCAGTTTGACCTACAATAGGACTGTTTGTAAATATTCGATTTAGCTTAGGTAAAAAGGTTATTATATCAAGTCTTTTAGTAGATATGAGTAGAAACTTGGTGTCCCCAAGAATTTCTCGTTCTTGTAGGTAATAGCACCAAATCCATAGAACACATTGTCGCTTAACATCAGGTGAGATGTCTTGCTCGTCCCGTCACTCAATATTATAAAAAGAAGGGTAAAGTGCAAACCGATTGTTACTGAAGTTATTGTTCTGCTTTTCTTGTACCCATCGGGAAAAACTTACTCAGCCAACGCATTCCACAGTCTAGCTGTTTAAGTAACGAAGATGGCATCAGTGGCTCAGACAACGTCAACCATGAAACGGTGTCGCCTAACAGTACGGCAGAAAATGTTATCTTTGATTTAGTAAATAAAGTAAGTAGTTTTAAAAAAAGGCATGTGCTTATTTAAGGTTAGGATTATTTGAAGTGCACTGCCGATTTTCTTTTGGTAATTTTGGTACCTACTATGGTGCATGTACTTAAGTGTGTTTTTATTTATGAGATAAATCTATACTAATATTATAAAGCTGAAGAGTTTGTTTGTTTGTTTGTTTGTTTGTTTGTTTGTTTGCTTGAACGCTAGGATCTCGGGAAGTACTGGTCCGAATTGAAAGATTCTTTTTCTATTGGATAGTCCATTTATCGAGGAAGGCTTTAGGCTATAGAAAATAACTCTACTATTAATTGAAGCGGAGCATGAAACAAGAATGTAACAAAATCGGGAAAAATATTCCCTTTTGAGAGTTTTCGTACGTTTCGTGCTTTGACATGACACATGACAGCATGTGTCAAAGATTGCGTCATTGAATTTCAGTAATCTGTGCATTGAATATAAACCTTTGCTAAATTTTTTTTTCTAAATTTGAGTTGGTACGATCAATTTCCGACAGGTGGCGTAGCAGGTAGCTGAAGAGGTTTTGTTTGAAATCGATATTCTCAGGAATGAGTGAACCGATTTCAGTCATTCTTTCACCGTTGGATATGTACGGGATCCCGATGAGTGCTATATGATATACCACGGGCGAAGCCGGGGCGGGCATCTAGTAGGTAATAATACCATTTTGTGCTGTGATGCCGAGCGCTAGCGCAGGTGAGTCAGCAGGTGGGGTGTTCCACCATGCGGAACCGACAGTGTCTGATGGAACCCTTCCCGGGCTTTCGCTGTACAACTTGCCCTATATTGGAAATAAGTATACATTTCTAAATATTTCTTTATTTTCTCTAACGTGCGGATTTAAAAAAAAAAACTGTCTAAACTGAAGCAAGTTTTTAAATTCGCTTGTAATTGCTACTGTTTATTGAAACGTCGACTCTCAACCACCATTGTGTAATCTTTGCGGTTGCGTAATACTAATAGTGTTCATCGAGACTGTTTATTTATACAAATTACTACGGACAACAGCGGATAGGTAAGTATGCTAATGATATTGGGATCAATTCGTATTCAACTACGTTCCCGAGTGACCGAGCAACATGTTTCCCACCCCCACCACATGTCCGACCCAATTGTAATGCAGCGGGAGTGGACGCGCGCGCAGTGAGGCATTGCGTGTGCGCCGTCCGGGCCTGCCGTCCACCTGCCGCGGCCGCGCGCCATGGTGTGCGACGTTGGGATCGCGCTTCACGCGTCCTCGCCTCCGCGCAAGTCACTCCGACGACTAGCCTCCACACGCGGCTTCAAACCTCGCCCCGCCAACGAATACGGATGGGTTAGAGTCTTCGAAGGCCTCGAACCTTTCGCCATCGACGCACCCAGCAAACTCGTTAAGGTCACCCTCAACACCACGGTCGAGGAAGTCAACAAGAAACTTGGATTCGGCGAAGAGTTGTCACTTTGGATTCAATTTGGAAGCGAATCTTCGCGACGACTGGAACTGGACGAATTTCCACTTCGAATCCAGGAGCAGTATTTGGCAACTTGTGGATGGAAGTGTCCAGAGCGAAGACAGCGGTTGGCCGTGGATCCGGAGTTGCGTCACGCACTGCGATGGTGCGCTGGTCCGGCAAGCCGGTCCTCTGGAGTGCTTCGTTCAGGGACGCTTTACGTGCTGAAGGGACATGTTTTCCCTCAATGGAAACCGAGACCCGCTCACGTCATCGGCTCCAGGCTTCATATTTATGGTTTGTTTCCGTGCATATAGACGTGGTGCTTAGACTTTTGCATTTTGTTTCACATCTTGTTTGGATGTTCTAGGAACAACATGGGAGATAGTCGAGCTAAGCGGTGGGAGTATAGAGATATGCCAACCGAAAGCCCAAAGACTGGTACTATGCTTGAAACCTCGTTGCCAAGGCAATGGTTTGCCGGGAGACGGTGGCATGAATCACCTGTTCATCGGTTTCTCTACACTTTGGGAGAGAAATATGTGGTTTTGCTGGCTTAAAGAGGTGAGCAACATTTGTCACTTACTAGAACCTACCTGCTTAAACTCTTCTAGTCCTTATACTTGCTAAAATTGTTCCAATAGCATAAAAGGCAATTAGAACTGATCTTGTATTTCAAAGCATAGTTTAGTAACCGTATTTCTCGTAACAAGTGAGCTCTTAGCAGGCGATTGGGGATTTGATTCCGGTACACTTCCCAAACTAACGAACCGGCACTTCGCGCACCTCGCAGCAGCAAATTGCTGGAAATTTTCTTAAAGGTTTTGACATTTCAATGCGCTATTTGAACATCAATCACTGCAGGGTTGCGAGTTACTTGTTGTGTAATGTCATGTAATAAATAATTCATTTTAATGGGCGCCTTATACAATAAATCGATCAGTAGGTAGTTTGTGCTGTCTTTTGCTTTATTTATTACAGTATGTTTGCTTTTTTTAACTTCCCTTTTCATCGATTATAATCTTCACCTTATAAAGTGAGAGTTTTTACGGGAGCTAATTCAAATTCATGATCACTTAAGTGATAGCACTCGCAAACGCTACATCATTTTGATGGATGGTTTGAAAACTGTGTTACTAATTTAGAAACTGTGTATGCGCACTACCCTGAAAGCCGAGTCACGGTCGAGATGACCAGAGATTTGCGGTGACTGACAGACGGCATGACGAAGCTTGTCGCTTCAGACCCAAGTGAGCACTCGGAGAAAGAACAGTGAATGTTATAAGTACATGTCACTATTAGTTTTTCACGTGTGCATTATCATCAACAACTAAAACAAGTGGCCAAAAGAAAACATTACGCATTCGCCACCACGCTTTTATAGATGTTTCCAGTAAACGATTCGAAACCAAGGATACTAAATGTCATTTAAACTTGCGAAATCGTGATCTGAATAATGTATCGGCAGACAGGAGATCCGTAGTCTTTGGGAATAACAATTCTCAGTTCGTCGGCCCCATGGTTACCCACCGAGACAGCGGCGTTGTTTTTAAAATGTCGTGTAATGTAACGAAAACAATGAGCCTTTTTGAATTGCTTGGAAGCAATCCCCGTTCGATTGTAGTGTGGTAAAGTGGTGTCAGTGATGGTGGAACAAAATAATATGAAGTGTGATGAAGATGAGGTGGATAGTTTGGACGTGTTCAATCATTCTATGGTGGAGGATTTTCTGGATAGTCTGGAGCCGACTACGTTTCGGGAGAAATGCGAAATATCGGTAGGATTTTTATTTAACTTACTCGTATTACATAAAGGGTTTCAGTTTAAAAAATACCGTTTACGTTTTTTTACTCATAGAGATTTGTAGAAGTCTGATTAAGTATAACATTAATATTTGATTTGAAAGAAGCGCAATCCTGTCCAAGCCCAATTTTTTTTTCGATTAAATATGTAATCAATTTTCCATTTTTTGGTATTAATTAGCCTGTTAACCAACAGGTATTTGTTTCAAAGTGTTACGCTTCTACAAGAAAATATGGGTGCGAAATAGAAATAGGATGTTTGAATGTTTAGATGAATGGATGTTTGTTGCTCTATCATGTCGGAATGCCAGAACAGATCGTGTTAAAATTTGGAATATGTTTATAGTATAGTCTGGAATAGCTCATAGGCTACTTGTTATCACGGGAAAATAACGGAAACGGGAACTGTACAAGTTAAACTACACGGCATTGGTAGTGCTTCATAAATACGATCGTTGAAAGTGACTCTAGAATTGTAATTAATCAAGAAACCTATACAAACATGTACTTACCATAATATACAATCCTTGAAATAAACAAGGAAATAGAAATGTTGTGTTTACTCACGGTCTCTATCCTCGTTGTTATAGGAAATCCAGAATTTACTCACGCGCGAAGACGACGTCATAATAATCACCTACTTTTCAGATCATGTACCTACGAGTAACTTTTCATGATCATTTACGAGTAACTTTAAATATTTTTAACAAACAATTTGGGAATGTGTATCCTACTTTACTGCTTAGCACGAGTAGATAATCGGTATGCTAGTCAGTATAATTTGCGGTGATACGACTTTTTGCCAGTCTACCTGGGGAAGTCTACCTTGCCAGCTATTCTACTGACAAGGTGTCAAGGAGACCAAGGAGTATAGTGCAAACATTACTGCAGTCCGGATTGAAAATCAATGTTCCCACAGAAATTACAGGGCACATTATCTTATATCCGGGTTACGAGTGCAGTGAATGTTTTAATAGCAACGTAGGCAGGTTTGCCATCAGGCACATTTATTTCTCATTTGTAATCTAATTAAAATTTATAAAGATATATTAACTAAATAAATATTAAAATGAATAAATTAATCTGTATTATTAAAAAAAACCTAACAAACAGAATAAACACTTATCTCTAATTCATGAAGGTGGCCTTATCGTTTATTAACCGACTTCAATATATATACGGTCGAATTGAGAAACCTCCTATATGTGTATTCCGATATATATATATATATATATATATATCGGTTCATAAACGACGAAGTTATTCGCGAATACACATAAATAAATATATATAAATAACACATTACGTTACTATAAATATTTGTAATGCGTTTTAAATATTTCCAGATCAGTTTCTCACGATAAAAAGAAGGCTATTTTATTGTAAGCTGCAATCCGTCTTCCGCATTTTATCCCGATCCGTTCAGTTCAATATACCTAATAGGTATTAGTAGCAAATAGAATGGTATCATGGCTCACCGTTTCAATTCCTTGAGTTTCATACGTCTGCCTTTACCATTATCCTACTATACACAAAAGTAAAATTAAAAATGTTGATTAACCCCCGACTACCTTAGATTTGTTATCTGTACAACATTCTACTAGTCAAGCCTTTTCATTTGATACCTATATTAAGGGAGTTGTGATAAAAGAAATGAAAAAAGAAGCGGCCATCTTGGATTTGAAATTTGTTATTTGCAATGTATTCTACTAGTCAAGCCCTTTCGTTTGATACCCATATTGAAGTAGTAGTGAAAAAATTCGCCATTTGTGGTGGCGGCCATCTTGGATTTGATTTTTTTTATAGTGCATAGTATTATACTAGCCAAACCTTTTCATTTGATACCCATATTGAGGTAGGTTGTGAAGAAATATTTTGTCCGCCATTTTGTGGAGCCGGCCATCTTGAATCGATATTAACCAAACATAGCTAAGAACATCCGCACGAATATTAACTTTCAATTAAAAAAACCCGCATCGAAATCGGCCCATCCACTTGAGCTCTACGGTGCTACAGACAGACACACACACAGACAAACATACATCGACGTCAAACTTATAACACCCCTTTTTTTGGTCGGGGGTTTAAAAACAGTAGACCCTCGTATGTGACGTACCCTCGTGACAGGTCACAGGATAGGTTAGGCAGGCTCGTCGAGCAAGCTTAGTCAATTAACTCCGTCTAAAATACCCAAGAAATATTGAATGAACAAGATAACCGCGAAATCTACATATTTATATTCTTTGGTTGTAAGAATTCCTCATCCGTATGACCAAAGAATAGAATGTTCCTCACGTAATCTCAGTATATTTTGCACGTAACAGAGGACAATTTACGGCAAAATTAATAATATAATATAACACCCTATTAATTAATTAATTAATAGGGTGTTATCTGAGGGTACTGTCGCAGTACTTTACAATGTGTTGTTAATTTTGACTGTGTTTCCTTTTTTTGGCGTGCCCATAAATAGTATCGATGCAGTAGCGAAGTATGTACAGTTGTACACTGAATCGATTTCGAAAATTATTGTACTAATAGAAAGCCACATTATTTGTGAGTGTCAGACTATACGATGACGAGAAATATGAAAAGATTATTTCACAGCAGCTAGCTTTGCAAAACAAATTGGGGAAAATTAAAATTAAAATGGCGTCTGGCCATCTGGCGAAGTGTAACTTTCAAACGGTGTACGATTCGTTGATATTGGTGTGGTGGTTCCGAAGATTACGAATTTTAAGATTTTAAAATTGGCAAAATCGTCGTTTCTCTAGAATTTTTTTTTTTTTTATAGTATGGTGTGACAAGACGAGCAGGATATGTGACTTAGCAACATACTTGCCCATCAGCACAGTGATACACACATGAATAGTTTGAATGGTCAAATCATTACCTAGTACTGCACTCGTCACCCAGATATATCAGATGTTTTGTCTCTATACTCTGTAATTTCGCTAGAAATATCGCTCTTCAAACTCGAACACAGTGATGTTTTCACATTATTGATTGCCGGTGGAACAATTGGCAAAGTTTAGATAAATAAATGTATAGATAGGTTGTTCAACACGAACGATGTCGGGACAGGTTGCTAGCAATCAGAAATGGTTGGTAGTGAGCTGATTTCATGCTTGTTGTAAGGTGAACAGTATTGTACTATACTATCTATTTTCGTTATTTCCAGGGTTCACAAAGCACGCAGCCTCCTAACATCTTGGACCTGAGCGGCGGCGGTCGGGCGTCGATCGGCGCCGCACTAACTCAACACGCGTCTAGCGCCTTCAAGATCAGGGTTTTGAAACTGCGGCAGAATGCACTGGCAACATTACCTCTGCATGTGTGGAGCTTGCAGTCTTTGACGCATCTCGATGTCAGTGATAACAGAATAACGGAACTGCCAAATGAAATATGCCAGCTGACGCAGTAAGTCATTTAAACTACCTTAAATTTTAGTATGAAAACTAACGTGGTTATTACACATTTTACATAAATACACAAAGTGCTAAACGAGCGGCGAACCCGCGCGCGCAATCTCCTTGAAAAAGATCGCCGGACGCGATCGAAACTTGAGTCGGACTGGACTGGCTATAATAATCGTGAGTTACCCGTGTATTTACCTTCAATTTGTTTTATAATTGTACAAGACTTATTTGGCAATGGGGATGTTAACATTAAACACAAATTAATGTTTAGTGTTAATTTTATGATAGTTTGTATTAACATTTTTATAATTACGTAGTAAATTTATTAAAAATGATTTTAATTACATTATACATACTTAATACATATTGACACATTTTACCTGGTGTCACGTGACTGGAAACACCAATATGACTTACCTACTTCGTCTAACGTACCTAAGTTCATAATGTTTCTCAAGTAATTTGTAAAAATCCCTGTATTATTTGTAACCAAGCATTGTACGACTATACGTAGATAGTACTGAAGATAGGATAGAGATAAAAAAAGGAATGGACCATAGTCTGTGGGGTTAATATATTGCAAAAGATTGGACTGCTAATCAATCGACCATCACAGTTTTTAATTTACAATTAAATAAGATCGTCGCAGAATTAAACCTAACTAAATATAGATTAAAGCAGAGTAAGAAAATTACTGTGTGCTGGTTTAAAGGGCAATGTTACATTTTGATATTCTTTGAGTATTTACATGAATATTATAATTAACGACATTTTTGATTATATACATTTATCACACTTTATACATTCTTTGACATTCCTCACATGGATGAACTGCAAGATCTACTAATGCAAGACCTTAGACCCTGGATGGATATATTGATCAAACTCAAAAACACAAGACAATATCCTGATGAAACACAAGATGTTGGCGAAATTGTGCTCACCAAACATTTATCTCACACAAATATATATCACAACCAAATAGAAGCCAGAAATTAATCTAAGATGAAGAATCAGATGACATAAATAAAAACCAGAAATTAATAGAAGATGAGGAAGAAGAAGACTTTAATCAGCTGACTATTATTTAATTATTTTTTATTTATAAATTACTAACAAATTGTCTTGCCAGACATATTGCATGCCTCTCGCAGAGGCCAGTTTGTATGGGGCAACTTTTAAAATGTTTTGTATCATCTTATCTTACCTACAAACAGCAATAAAGATTTTTGTATTTGTATTTGTATTTGTTGATTTAGAGTGGCGAGACCACCAGATTGATAATACTTTTTTGTTTAGTCAATTTTATTTTAATTCCACCGTGCACAGTTCACACTAATGTATAGTATATTAACTGTACCCTGCCACGCTTCGCTGTGGCATATTGTGATGCAAAAATTTGATAAAAACAATCCTTGATGCGAATTATATATTATTCTAAAATTTCAGCTCGATCGGTGCATAACTTTTTCAATTTTTGAAGCGTAAACGAACCAACATAACATTTTTATATATAGAGATTTTATTACGCTTACAGTGATATAAGTTTTCGATATCTAGTTATTTAAGCGAAATTTATCCCGTTCTTAAAAATAATATTAAGTTGGTGTGGGTAACTTCACTCATTTAAGGGCGTGTGGGCCGTAATTTTGAATTTTTAAAACAACTTTAAGACCTTCAAAATAGTGTAAGTATTAAACTCTGAAAAAA
Organism: Ectropis grisescens; assembly: GCA_017562165.1. Taxonomy (NCBI): domain Eukaryota; kingdom Metazoa; phylum Arthropoda; class Insecta; order Lepidoptera; family Geometridae; genus Ectropis; species Ectropis grisescens. Next base: position 17,716,738 of record CM029770.1, read on the forward strand.
ATATATGTATTAGTTAAGGATTTAATCTAGTGTAATTCGCAGTCAATAATACGATTTAATGAATTTTACTTGATAGAAAAAAATCCTAAAGTTACCCCTTTTCAAAAGGTTTTTTCAAGTTTATGACTAAACGAATGATTTTTTTAACTAAATTTTTGTACTCAACGAAAGCCACTAAAAAGTTATAGATGCATTCGCAGAGTTTGACTTGATAAAAAGTATCAGTTATTCACTATGTTTTAATATCTACCATATATATAGCGCGCCGTTCGGCAGACCTGGTCAGTCGCGTTTCGGCGCTCACGGACGACGGGCCTGTGCTTGATTTAGCAATTTTGACAACCAATAAATTTTAAATATTACGATCATAGTGCCACAGTATAACAATATCAGTAGGTATTACTTGTGAAGCACGCAAATAAATTGTTGGAATTGCAAATAGAATACTAATTAGTACGCTGTTTACTTTATGTTGTAGACCAATAGGGGAGTCTCAAAAAACTGACGTCGATAACACATCAGTAAAAAATTCAATGCGGATGCAATGGAAAATAGATAAGTATCGGTAAAATATTCGTACGTCAAATCAGAGATCGGGATAAGGAAATAATGAGAGGGGAGAAATCTCCTGCGTAAATCCCCTAATATAAATGCAAGTTAGGTATCATTTATGATACCTTGCTTGCTTGCATTTATATGCCATTTAGGTGAATTCTTTGGTAGTAAGGTACTTAGTACTTGGAAGAAAATTCCTCATATACAGATTTTACCACTTTGGAAGAGACTCTTGCGCATACTATTCAGTTTAGAAAAAAAATGTTAGGAACTTCAATACAATTTTTGAACATCTATCCATAGATACACGTTTGATTTTGATAGTTTTTTTTAATTTCTTTTACAAGTTTGTGACACCACCAAAATTTCTTGTTTTTTCTTTTTTTGTATGAAAATGTTAATATTGTTCATAGAATACATGTACGGATGGACAAACATAACGTATATTTTAAAATTTGTCTACGAATCCCTAAAAACCCATCTTCGTTCATTTAAAACTCATTTAAAATGAAATTTAGACACTCGACCAAATTTGAAAAGAAGCCTTTTAGACAGTAAAATTACTCGTAGAATTTAACTCTGTACTAAATTTCCGATTCGTATTTTTTATATAAGGTTTAGAATCATTTCCTGAGAATAAAATTACAAAATAATAACAAATCCAAGTGGAGCTTCAAGCGCCAGCTCGAAAAAACGTTTTTGGCCGATATTCCGAAAAAGTTATAAAGCCTATTATTATTGTAGAAAATAAAATTTCCCATCTTTTGTTGCCAGTAAACTTTTTTTTCGAACTTACCGATTACGATTTATTATGTCCAATTTAATGATAATGTGAATTCTGTTCCCAGTAGCATAAACATGTCTTTTTTACCGGAATGGAAGAAGTGTTATGTTTTTCGCGCGTATCTTTATGTTTGTAAAACTTTTATTTCCACATATCTTCCAAACGGCTGGATGGATTTTGGTAACTAAGATATTCTAAGACTAGTCTCATTCGCCAAAGTGTCCTTAGATAGTAGGTAATATTTTTTTACGTGTAATTTTTTTTGTAGTCGGGGTTTTCAAATTAAAGTTATTCTATCATATTGCTCGTTGCTCGAATAAACAGCACCGTTCATCATCATGATTGAAGAGTTGAACGAAGAGTTTGGTCTCCACTTTTGTAATAAGAACAACTAAGCTGTGAAACGCATTGCCAGAGTGGGTTTTTCTCGAAGGTTCGAACCTTGGGGTTACGAGGTACACTGTGTTTGTTTCTATTAGAGAAGCAAGTTCCATCGTAGACCACATCATTTTCATACACTATTATCGGCATCATCGCAACCGTATCATTAAATGGGTTTTAAATCGTAAACGGGAAGTTTTACAAAAAAAGTTTACTAGCAACAAAAGATTCAAAATTTTATTTTCTACAATCATTGTCAAAATATATAATTTCCGAAATATCGGCTAAAACAGTTTTTTTTTCAATTAGCGTTTGAAGCTCTACCTGGACCTGTGAGCATTTTGTAATTTTATGCTCAGTAAGTGATCTTTACCTCATAGAAAAAAATTGTTAGGAACTTGTGAATTATTAGGAAACATTTTAAAAAGATGCATGAAATTGGAAAAGCCGTTCTCAACTTATAGTGTGACCAAAAAAGAAAACGTTGAGGTTTGTATACCTACCGAGTATAGATAAATTTAATATTTCTTCGTTTACTTAGCAACAAAATTCTAATCATAAACAAACAAACATTAACAAATCTTGAACAAAAAATGAGTTTAAATTACATAGTCCAATATTTTAATGTTATTTCTGCACTGTGGCACCGATTCCGCGGTCGGTGACGGTCGTGAGAACAAGACAGCGTTAAATGCCTACTTTGACAGAATTACCTGGCCTTAAGTAGATATTCCCTGAAGAATATGAAGATATTTATGACCATGGTGTGTTTAAGTTGAAAATAAATCGGATTCTTCTATATAGGTAAAAGCGTTCCCACGTAGACCACATCGTTCCATGGTTGACGTTTGGAACGTCAAACAAAGAGGGTTGACTATACCTTTATGATCAGGACAGCATGTCTAGTATGGGCTGTCGAATACGTTGCCTGAGGGAGGGTTTCCCGATTGTTACAATCTTGGTGTCGTAAAATGGAGAGTGAATCGATTTCTTTTAGGTAATAGGTAAGCACGCTCTATTGTCGCGATGGCGGTCAAGTGTAAACCTAAATAACAGTTTAAAAAAGCACATTTTTGCTGGTCTCATAACATCGGGCGAGTTATCAGTCAAACGTTGACCTATCAAAGTTTAAAAGCAACTCTTACGCTCGGACGTTTCTTTCTATTCCTAAGGATTTGCGTGTCGACAAGAACTGAATTTGTAAATCTGATACAACAGTATAGACACTAACACAATCATAAGTATTAGTCGTACTCCATAACCATACATACAAGCGAATGAATCAAATGAAGTCTGTTTGTAATTTTATGAGGCAGCTCATTCCACAACCTAGACGTTCTTATCACAAAACTAGAGTCAAACTTTTTTGTTCGTGTCTTTGGAATATCAACCATGAAACGATATCGCTTTCTCGAGCTACGAGCAGTCAGATAAATGGGCAAGGTGGTATTATATCACGTAGGTCAATCACACACTCTCCGAAGTGTATCCGATAAACTCACTTCATGTCTCCGATAGCCTTACCATCAGGTACATGCCCTGTTTGTCTGTCTGTCGTCGCCTGCTTGTCAAGTCACTCTTTATATAAGAAAAAATGTAGTTTATTTATTGGTTGATTACTATTTTGTTAATGCTACTTATTATTTATCTGAGTCGAATAATCCAGTTTTCCAGATCCATATCGAAAAACTGGATAATAAAATCATACATCGGTGGTGAAGTTGGATAGGAGTGGAGACTGGTATCACGCGAACAAAATTGCAGGCATTAGCTAGTGTTTAATAAATCTAATACATACTCGTATTAACTATGATTATATGTATGAAATTCAAACAATTATCCACCGATAAACACACCTCTACATGTAAATGAAATATCGGTATGATTGCTGGATAATAATTTTAGGATGTTTAAATCAATTGGACCAACGCACTACATAATCTAGCACATCCAATGTAGCCTTGCGTCGTTCGGTATCGTTATTTCATCACATAACTGTGCTCGAAAAATTTTACGTAATTACGAAAATAATTATTTATGAAAATAGTTTTCCAAATTTCGTGATATTTTTTTTAGTTTGCTGAAAAATAATCACTGAGATTGTAAAACTTTTTGAAATGGTTCGACTCGCTACCATTGAAGAGGAACAGCTTCTAGTCTGCCATTCTAGAAGAATAAGGTAATTGAATTTATTGTTAAAGCTAAATTATTATGAAAACTACACTACATACCTAGTCAATTACTTACACTATTAGTGGATAGTGTAGTACGAGTAGAAGTGTCGATGATTTAAAAAGATCCATTATAAATTACTCAGTACCTACGCTGTTGGCTGGTAGTGCAGAAATATTCCTACGACACGACTGTAGTGCAGAAATATTCCCTACGGCACTACTGGTAAAACGTTTTTGTACACAGTAGTGTTGAAGGGAACGAACGAAGATTTTTGAAGGTCTTACCTTCAAAAGTTCCCCACGACACTACCAGTAGTGTAGCTTGGTGGTGTCGTGGAGAACAAGGGCCATCCATAGGCCGATAAAAGTCATGTTTTATCTTTATTTGATACCTACTGACAGCGCCCCGCGGGTTTCACCCGCGTAGTTCTCGTTCCCGCTATTTTCCCGGGATAAAAAGTTTAAAATTTTAGCCCCATCCGTTTATTAACCCCCGACCAAAAAAAGGGGTGTTATAAGTTTGACGTCGATGCCTGTCTGTCTGTCTGTCTATCTGTCTGTCTGTCTGTCTGTCTGTCTGTCTGTGTGTGTGTCTGTCTGTGGCACCGTAGAGCTCAAACGGTTGGGCCGATTTCGATGCGGTTTTTTTTATTTGAAAGTTAATATCCGTGCGGGTGTTCTTAGCTATGTCTGGTTAATATCGATTCAAAATGGCCGCCTCCACAAAATGGCGGACAAAATATTTCTTCACAACCTACCTCAATATGGGTATCAAATGAAAGGGCTTGACTAGCAGAGTACTATACGCTATAACAAATTTGAAATCCAAGATGGCCGCTACCACAAAATGGCGAATTATATAATTTTTTTCACTACTACCGCAATATGGGTATCAAACAAAAGGGCTTGACTAGTAGAATACTTTGCACTATGACAAATTTCAAATCCAAGATGGCCGCTACCACAAAATGGCAAATTACATTTCTTTTTTCACAACTTCCTTAATATGGGTATCAAATGAAAGGGCTTGACTAGTAGAATGTTGTACAGATAACAAATCTAAGGTAGTCGGGGGTTAATCAAAATTTTTAATTTTGTTCTTGTACGTTACGACGTGATTGAGCAACAAACATCCAAATTTCCAAACATTGACTTTTATAAAATGAGTAGGATTAGCTGTTCCCGCGGTTTCACCCGCGTTTTAAGAGTTTTCTTTTTCTTTCAACCCTTAGGTATTATTTTCCTCAAGTAAGAGTAACTTATGTTATGCCTTAGAAGATCAGCTATCTGGTTATGAAAGTTTCGTCATAATTAGTCCAGCCGTTTTGGCGATTAGCCGGAACAAACATACAGACAAAAAAAAATAGTTTTTTTGAAATAGTTACTATGGAGACTTTTATTTGAACTTATTAAAACTATGTTAATTGGATAATTATTACATACAGACACTCCAATTTTATTCATTTGTATAGAGTTTTAGCGGTCTGCCACGGCTTCGCCCATGTAGTACACGTCACATTATACCATAGTAACTAGTTGACCGAGCTTTGCTCGGTTTAAATGCGTTTATAAAGGGCTCTAAGTAAAAGATTTTCTCAGAAAAAAATAACAAAAAGAAAAGACCCGAGTGTAACCATCAGGATTCGAACCGGGGCCTGTAGACTCCGAAGGCGAGCATATTCTGTCTGAGTCATTTAGACTTAAATAACAGTGGCGAAATAAGTTATCGTAGTCTAATGACATTGTAGGAGTTTCTCATTGTCTAAAAACGTGCATAAAATGATGTTTGAAAAAATTTAAACCTAGCTAGATCGATTTATCGTCCCCGAAACCCCTGTATATATAATTTCATGAAAATCGTTCGAGCCGTTTCCGAGATTCAGATTCTATATATATATACCTACAAGAATTGCTCGTTTAAAGGTAAGATAAGATAGGGCTCAGGGGTCACGTATAAATTCAACGGTGAAATAATTTTTGAAATCGATCAGTAGTTCCTAACATTAGCGCGACCAAACAAATAAACCCTTCGGCTTTATAATATTAGTATAGGTCGATTAAATGTGCATATGGTTTTACATAATAGTGAGGTCATAACAGGAACGAGCTGACTGCGACGTTGACATCTGTCCAAACGTGGTTGAATCTCGCTGCCGACAGAGAAACGAGGAAATACTTTGGAGGAGGACTTATGGGCTTTTGATCCGATGATGTGTTTTTTTTTATTAGATTGAGTGATTCAATACGACGATTTACATGTATAATACATGCTTAAAATAGTAGCAAAACATAGATAATTTTAAGGGTAAATTTCCATATTTTTTTGCCTTGCACACGCTGGCTGAACCCTACGAGATAGATCAAAGTAATTAACTGTATTATTGTACCCCTTAAAAAGTCTACAAAAATATAGTATGTATCTATCTCTGAGTAATAACCCAAACCATTGATTTTAATTAAAATTAAATTAAATTTAACTAGCCATAACCATTTTTTACCATTTTATTGTGTTCAATCTATTTACATAATTTCAGTGGGGGTTGGGGGTGTAAAAAAAATTGAACAATATACCTCCTGGCAACATCTAGAATCATAATCTTCATACTTTTCTGAGTCCAAAACCATAAACCGAGTTCAGCTCTCATATTTCGCACACTCAACTCCACTCCACTCCCGCTCTATCTATACTAATATTATAAAGCTGAAGAGTTTGTTTGTTTGTTTGCTTGAACGCTAGGATCTCGGGAAGTACTGGTCCGAATTGAAAGATTATTTTTCTATTAGATAGTCCATTTATTGAGGAAGGCTTTAGGCTATAGAAAATAACTCTACTATTAATTGAAGCGGAGCATTAAACAAGAATGTAACAAAATCGGGAAAAAATATTCCCCTTTTGAGAGTTTTCGTACGTTTCGTGCTTTGACATGACACATGACAGCATGTGTCAAAGATTGCGTCATTGAATTTCAGTAATCTGTGCATTGAAACCTTTGCTAATTTTTTTTTCTAAATCTGAGTTGGTACGACCAATTTCCGACAGGTGGCGTAGCAGTTTGCTGAAGAGGTTTTTTGTTTGAAATCGATATTCTCAGGAATGAGTGAACCGATTTTAGTCATTCTTTCACCGTTGGATTTGTACGGGATCCCGATGAGTACAATATAATATACCACGGGCGAAGCCGGGGCGGGCATCTAGTTGTATATAATAACGTTTTCGAAGTGAGCTTATAATTTTAATAAAAAATAACCAATTTTGACAAATACATAACTTGAATACCAAAATAAGTTTAGTAACAGTTATATCTGTTACTTAGAATATTTTACGCCCAATATTTCCAGATAAATTACAGAACAAAGAGGGCTTGGTCGTTCCTTTAAAAATCGTCGCTCTAAACTGTAAAAAAATACATAGAAATCGAGAGTACTGAAAAAATTGTAAGCAAGCCAAATTAGCCTAGTTTAGGAACCGTTGTAGCAAAGTGGCTAAAACATGCGATCCCCAATCGTGATATTGTAGGTTAGAATCCCGCCTGGAGCTCTTAGTGTTTTCCAAGTCCATGATGAACTGGCTTGTCGCAAGTTTGTCGTCACCAATAGCTTTAACGGTGAAGAAAAACATCTTGAGGAAATCGGGTTATTTAAGAATCTTTCAAGGTATTGCGTCATTCGCTAACCCGCACTGGGTCAGCGTGGTGGATAATGGCCTTGATTATCTCCTTATCTCCTTGCTAGAGAAGATTTCTAATCGCGGCAGTGCTAATATTTTAATAGCCTTTTTGTGCTAATAATGTTAGCCAAAGTAGCAATGAGCTGGTGTAGCCAGATTAAGTTACCTACGAAAGGTGGTAGGAAATAGGAGAATAAGTCATACGGCCATCCGTATTTTGTGGCATCCTTTGGAAAGTTAAAATCCAATAATGGACGATCATTGATGGATTTTTTTTACTGTGCTTATTTATACCTACACCAGGCGCGTGCTCCATTCATAACTATAAACTACTTAGGTTATAGGGTCCTGTCCCTTCTGCGCTAGCCCTAGCTTCGGTAGGTCTTAGAAAGCCATTTGAGGCCAATTGTCAGCCTGTCAAAAAAGACAGCTAAAAAAACTATGAACAACTTTTATAATAGGACCAATCTCAAAAGATGCATATTCTGGTATATAAGACGATGGCTCATAACGTAACCATAACAACGCTGCAGTTATCTCTCACGGCCAACGCTTCCAGTCCCCTCTCCAAGCAAAGTACTTAACTCTTGTCTAAAGTAACGTAAATAGGTAGGTAGGTAAGATTAGTAATCACCTGGTAATTATTTTCGGATGTTTACCATCACTCCGAGTCCATACTCTCTTGGCCATAGCGACAGGGCCGTAGCCAAGGACGATATGGGCCAACACAGTTACTGTAAAATACGCATTAAGTGTTTGTAGCCTGATTTATGTTCTCTCTGATAGGAGATGGCGCAATGACTTAAAAGTAGTGAGTCAAGGCATAATCCACCCTGGTAAATTTTGAGCTGGTGTCTTTTCGTTAAAAATATGTCGGTTTAATCCCGATGTTTTCTTCTACAGTTAAAACGGTACCTAATGTCACACAAACATGTGCCTGAAAATCACATAAATGTGTAAACAGGGTCGACTCTACAACCTCCCGCTTGTCCAATTGGACGCTCTTTTGACTGGACCACCATAACACAAACTCTACATATCCTCTTTGTAAAGTTTGTACACATTTACATCTATAGAAAGAAAGCCGTATTAACATTAACGCGAAACTAATGTTTTTTTCCGCTAGCCCAACGTTAGCTAGGTAGTAGACGCCACTTAAGTGTAATTGGTATCTTTGAGTTTACTAAATACTCAAAGCCAAATTGCTATAGACCCTTTAAAAAATCGCGCCACAAGCTTCAGTATACCGAATTTGGGTGCGGTCAGTGTGCGCGCGTATCGTAAAAATTCACTTTGCACAATGGGCAGACAATTGTTAGTCGTTTCATCTTCTTCGTTTCGTTTTTTTGGTTGACTGTATACGCGTGCATCGTTAATACTCGTAATTCACATTTATAATTTTTCAAGCGCACCAAAAAAATAATAACTTGAAAACTACCTTCGCGCTGACTTCAACTAAGCTGCCCACTAATCTTAACTCTAGTTACGGCCCTGCCCGACGGCTGTCGGTAACGCTCGGGCAGCGAAGCGTGGCGCCACCTCTCGGAAACACTCTTTTAGCCTTCGTTTGTTCCTACTCCGATATCAATGTGCCATGGCTGGATTACTTTAAGCCAGTTGGTTGATGTTAAAAGCAAACTTAAAGTTCACACTTAAAATATTTTTTTTTATAGACCGGGTCCTCTCACAATGCGCCATGCTGGACCAGTGTGGGTTGACGGATGACATATGTCGTTTTTGAGACAAACCAATTTCCTCAAGATGTTTTCCATCGACCGTTAAACCCAGAGAATTCCAAACAAATGGCAAACTCGTGAATTTTGAACATCTGATATGGATATGGCATAATTTAACCCCAAACCAGAGGACTTGTTTCGTTTCTCCTTAATTGCGAAAGCCTATCAAAATTTGTCAAGATGTTAACAGCAGCGGGCCTAAAATGGTCACTTTTAAGCAATTCCTCTAAAGGCAATTCCTATAAGGAATTGTAGCGATTCCTCTAAATTTTCGTAAAATGGATGATGACATTTGGCAATTCCGCTTTTTAGCAATTCGTATTAGGAATCGGATTAGGTGAAAATATTGCCAGGTGACAATAAAACCCTTAATTATTTCACCTAACTTTTATATCACTTAAAATGATGTAGGTTTTTAATATTTTATGTGGACCAACAAAGTTTTAGTTAATTAATTGCAACAGTGAAAATTATAACACTATATTCGTAATAAAATTAGTAAAACAAAATAATTATATGTTGTTATTTTTCTGCTGGCAAGCCGTCAGATGGATTTCTGTCAAAATTGATTCAAAATAAACAAACATTGTAACGTTGACTTTATGCATGTTGTTTTCAGTTTTATTTTGTTGTTAAATTGTAGTGTAAATATATATAGTGAGTTCGTAAGTGTTATTTAGATATGTGTAAGCTAAATTTAGTCTTTTCGCCGTATTACCTGACCGGCCACATTCGCATCTGCGATTGTAAAAAGTAAGTCTACAAAATCAATGTTTTGGTTCAAATAATAAGAACCAGCTATGGAAATCATGGTTAATCATATTTTCCTTATTTTACAGAGATGGAAAGACACTCACAAAGAGTGTCAGGGAGGCAGTTCGAGCTGCTCCTTGACTTTTTGGAGCGTAATCCAAATTTAGCAGTGCGACCTCTTGGCCATTGGAGGAAGCTAGACAAATCTTAGCTGAAGTGGAGATGAAGAGGGCTGCTGCAGATACTACTACTGAAACAGCATTCAATTTAATAGCTCAGAATCTTGGTCGGCTAGCAGAAAAATTGGGCACCTTGCTGAGGGAGTGGAAACAAGAAATTAAAACAATAAAAAAGGTACAAAATATTTTAATAAGATATAATGTGCGTTTCTCTAGTTCTTTCTTGCCTCACACTTGTAAAACATCTTCCTCCGGGGATTTTTCTGAGCAGCTACAACATTGGGTTCCTCAAAGGGCAGTTAATAGATTCCTAATAGGTCGGCAACACATTTGTGATGCCTCTAGTATTACAAAAGTCTGTTTGCGACGGTGACCTTTTTCCATCAGACATCCCGTTTGCTTGTGTGCACCCTCTGGCATTTGAAAAAATTGCTATTTATGATCGCCTTGCTGCCCAAAGCCTATTAATCAGCATCATTCTAGTAGGTTCCCAGCTTCTAAGCCGATATTCCTTTGTGCAGGTTGTGTCAACATTTCTCTGCACAATCTGAAATATTAATGCTATTATCATGATCTACATGTCATATCTAATATCACACAGAATATAATATTATGTTAGAAGTACAAATTCAGAATTAATTACTACCTGCATGTTAGCTTCTTGTTGTCTATCTTGTGACAACAGCTGTGGCTCGGGCAGTCTGGCTGCATTGCAATATTATGCAGCACCACACACCCGTTTGTTATTAGACCAGCCTTGGAAGGGTGGTAAAGAAAGCTTTCTATCCACTAACGAACAACGCCAGTGACATTTTAGTACTCAACACAGCGTTCTACTATATTTCACACCTGACAGTGCAGGTCGGTATAAAACCTTGCTGGCGAATTGTCTGCTGTGTCTAGAACGGGCATCATAACAGTGCTTCTGAGAGGATATCCCGAATCTCCTGTAAAAACAGTCCTTTTAATACCAATAATTTATATAAAATGCTACATCATGGTATAAATACATTTAACCAACCTAATAACCACCCTGTTTCATTATCTCTTTGCAGATTGTCAAGATGGACCTTCAATGGATGCTGGTTCCAAATGAATGTATCAAGGTTTGAACCTCCGAAGCTAGCATATATGAGACGATCTTCTTAGCATTCCATGGATTCACCGTGCGGGTGCCGGGTCCATCGTGTGGCAGAGAGAAAAAAACTCAGTAGTTCCCGAGACTTGTGACTCGGGCGTAGGTTTAAGGGCCCCTTTCTGACTATATTATTATTATGTACGTATTTATTTCTTTTCTTAAGCCTAAGTTTTTACAATATTGATATTATTATTATTAATAATATAGGTTGGTTATATGAGTAAAGTGAATTTCTTTTGTTCCAAAGACTGATGATTTACAAATCTGTGATTATAAAGTTAAATTATCTCTTCTTTCTTACTAGAAAGAGATCTTACTTGTATGTTGTATTTTGGGGTCTTTTAAATTTAATTTATATTCTGTTACATTTCATAGTTTTGTTGTTTATAAAAGAAGTAAGTTTTATCTCTTTATTGCTAGGAATATATCATATTTGTACAGTATGTAGGCTTTTGGGCCTTATAAATTTATGTTCTGTTTACATATCATACAGATTTTCTTGTTTATAAAAGAAGTCAAATCTATAATAATTAATAATAGAGGTTGATTGTAAGAGTACTTGTTACTGGAAGACTGATGATTTACAAATCTGTGATTATAAAGTTAAGGTATTTTGTATGTTGTCTTTTGGGGCTTTTAAATGTAATTTATATTGTATATTCATATAGTTTTTGTTATTTATAAAAGTAGTTAAATCAATAATAATAGACATTGTGTTTTGGGGCTTTTAAATGTAATTTATATTATGTTAAATTTCAAGTAGTTTACTTTCTTTATGCACGTAGTCAGGTTGAAATAATAAATGTTGTTTTATTTTATTTGGACTGCAATTAAAGAATTTATGTCTAGCTAAAATCTGTGTTTTTTTTATCCTTTCTATATTAATTGGGTCAAAATAAACTTTTAAGGCGCACAAAGCTGAAATTGGGCAAACATTTTTGGTGCACCATTGTGAATTAAATGTAAATAAGTACTAGGATTTGTGAATTGACAAACACTCACTATTTGGGCATTCAGAGAATGATACCGTTTTCTGTTAAAATATCGCTCTTCGTGTTCTGAAGGCCTCACAATAGCAATATGGGTGCCATCTATGCATCCCAACACACCAGGCATGCCAAACTTCTGGTAAAATCTGAAATGAGAAGTTCATATGAGACATATTATTGCATTGTATCTATTTTTGTATAAATTGCTGCTGTTTCAATTTGAAGGAGTTTTAGGAATACTTGCACACATTGTACCTAGTATATATATACCTACACAGGCATTAAAGCGGAAGGCAAATAAAAGTTATTCTACCCATATTTAATATCATCCCATCATATAAATAAAATGTAAATAAGTATATTAGTAGAACAAGAATGTTTAGGAATGTGTTAAAGTTCTAAAAATTAATGTATCCTATAAAGTTTAAAATAGTATACATAAGGAAGGCAATATGAACCCATATGCATATATTAATACATATTATAGCTAGGCCTTCCTAGGCTATGCCTATGGTAAATACAAATTGGAATGTATGTAGGTAAATCAATTTACATTTCTAATGGCTTGATACATACATATTACAAGTTTAGGGTCTTTATGTAGGTACATGTACCTATATGATATTAAAATACTGCCTTACCTTGGCGGTAATACTTAAACCTCCTCGACTACTGGGTAAGTAGGGCTCCAACTCCACAATAAGGTCGCGCCACAATCTCTTATCGAGTCTATAAAGCCCTACAAACTCCGACTCCGGCATATCGAAAGCCAAATCTTCATTTCGCAATAGTACACTACGGCGATTATAATTTATATTTTCCGAGATACGTGCGTGTTCCAAAAAATTTGAGTAGAGGCCAAGATCAGCCATTTTAATAGGTAATAACAACGCTAATAACAAAAAACAATAACAACGCTAATATCAACAACGATTACACACCGAAAACAGAAAAAATGAACTGCAAAAAGATGATCTCTAGTATCTTCTGACAATTCATCTAAGGAATTCAAAGCAATTCCTCTTTTGTGTTCCATTTTACGGAAATCCATACAAAACTGTCAAATTCAATCCAATTCCTATTATGATTCGCTTTAGGAATTGCCAGTTTGTTACCATTTTACGGATTGTCAAATGAATCGTAATAGGATCCTATGACGATTCGTCTAAAGCGGCCGTTTTAGGGCCGCAGCTGCGGGCCTAAAATGGTCACTTTTAAGCAATTCCTCTAAAGGCAATTCCTATAAGGAATTGTAGCGATTCCTCTAAATTTTCGTAAAATGGATGATGACATTTGGCAATTCCGCTTTTTAGCAATTCGTATTAGGAATCGGATTAGGTGAAAATATTGCCAGGTGACAATAAAACCCTTAATTATTTCACCTAACTTTTATATCACTTAAAATGATGTAGGTTTTTAATATTTTATGTGGACCAACAAAGTTTTAGTTAATTAATTGCAACAGTGAAAATTATAACACTATATTCGTAATAAAATTAGTAAAACAAAATAATTATATGTTGTTATTTTTCTGCTGGCAAGCCGTCAGATGGATTTCTGTCAAAATTGATTCAAAATAAACAAACATTGTAACGTTGACTTTATGCATGTTGTTTTCAGTTTTATTTTGTTGTTAAATTGTAGTGTAAATATATATAGTGAGTTCGTAAGTGTTATTTAGATATGTGTAAGCTAAATTTAGTCTTTTCGCCGTATTACCTGACCGGCCACATTCGCATCTGCGATTGTAAAAGTAAGTCTACAAAATCAATGTTTTGGTTCAAATAATAAGAACCAGCTATGGAAATCATGGTTAATCATATTTTCCTTATTTTACAGAGATGGAAAGACACTCACAAAGAGTGTCAGGGAGGCAGTTCGAGCTGCTCCTTGACTTTTTGGAGCGTAATCCAAATTTAGCAGTGCGACCTCTTGGCCATTGGAGGAAGCTAGACAAATCTTAGCTGAAGTGGAGATGAAGAGGGCTGCTGCAGATACTACTACTGAAACAGCATTCAATTTAATAGCTCAGAATCTTGGTCGGCTAGCAGAAAAAATTGGGCACCTTGCTGAGGGAGTGGAAACAAGAAATTAAAACAATAAAAAAGGTACAAAATATTTTAATAAGATATAATGTGCGTTTCTCTAGTTCTTTCTTGCCTCACACTTGTAAAACATCTTCCTCCGGGGATTTTTCTGAGCAGCTACAACATTGGGTTCCTCAAAGGGGCAGTTAATAGATTCCTAATAGGTCGGCAACACATTTGTGATGCCTCTAGTATTACAAAAGTCTGTTTGCGACGGTGACCTTTTTCCATCAGACATCCCGTTTGCTTGTGTGCACCCTCTGGCATTTGAAAAAATTGCTATTTATGATCGCCTTGCTGCCCAAAGCCTATTAATCAGCATCATTCTAGTAGGTTCCCCAGCTTCTAAGCCGATATTCCTTTGTGCAGGTTGTGTCAACATTTCTCTGCACAATCTGAAATATTAATGCTATTATCATGATCTACATGTCATATCTAATATCACACAGAATATAATATTATGTTAGAAGTACAAATTCAGAATTAATTACTACCTGCATGTTAGCTTCTTGTTGTCTATCTTGTGACAACAGCTGTGGCTCGGGCAGTCTGGCTGCATTTGCAATATTATGCAGCACCACACACCCGTTTGTTATTAGACCAGCCTTGGAAGGGTGGTAAAGAAAGCTTTCTATCCACTAACGAACAACGCCAGTGACATTTTAGTACTCCAACACAGCGTTCTACTATATTTCACACCTGACAGTGCAGGTCGGTATAAAACCTTGCTGGCGAATTGTCTGCTGTGTCTAGAACGGGCATCATAACAGTGCTTCTGAGAGGATATCCCGAATCTCCTGTAAAAACAGTCCTTTTAATACCAATAATTTATATAAAATGCTACATCATGGTATAAATACATTTAACCAACCTAATAACCACCCTGTTTCATTATCTCTTTGCAGATTGTCAAGATGGACCTTCAATGGATGCTGGTTCCAAATGAATGTATCAAGGTTTGAACCTCCGAAGCTAGCATATATGAGACGATCTTCTTAGCATTCCATGGATTCACCGTGCGGGTGCCGGGTCCATCGTGTGGCAGAGAGAAAAAACTCAGTAGTTCCCGAGACTTGTGACTCGGGCGTAGGTTTAAGGGGCCCCTTTCTGACTATATTATTATTATGTACGTATTTATTTCTTTTCTTAAGCCTAAGTTTTACAATATTGATATTATTATTATTAATAATATAGGTTGGTTATATGAGTAAAGTGAATTTCTTTTGTTCCAAAGACTGATGATTTACAAATCTGTGATTATAAAGTTAAATTATCTCTTCTTTCTTACTAGAAAGAGATCTTACTTGTATGTTGTATTTTGGGGTCTTTTAAATTTAATTTATATTCTGTTACATTTCATAGTTTTGTTGTTTATAAAAGAAGTAAGTTTTATCTCTTTATTGCTAGGAATAGATCATATTTGTACGAGTATGTAGGCTTTTGGGCCTTATAAATTTATGTTCTGTTTACATATCATACAGATTTTCTTGTTTATAAAAGAAGTCAAATCTATAATAATTAATAATAGAGGTTGATTGTAAGAGTACTTGTTACTGGAAGACTGATGATTTACAAATCTGTGATTATAAAGTTAAGGTATTTTGTATGTTGTCTTTTGGGGCTTTTTAAATGTAATTTATATTGTATATTCATATAGTTTTGTTATTTATAAAAGTAGTTAAATCAATAATAATAGACATTGTGTTTTGGGGCTTTTTAAATGTAATTTATATTATGTTAAATTTCAAGTAGTTTACTTTCTTTATGCACGTAGTCAGGTTGAAATAATAAATGTTGTTTTATTTTATTTGGACTGCAATTAAAGAATTTATGTCTAGCTAAAATCTGTGTTTTTTTTATCCTTTCTATATTAATTGGGTCAAAATAAACTTTTAAGGCGCACAAAGCTGAAATTGGGCAAACATTTTTGGTGCACCATTGTGAATTAAATGTAAATAAGTACTAGGATTTGTGAATTGACAAACACTCACTATTTGGGCATTCAGAGAATGATACCGTTTTCTGTTAAAATATCGCTCTTCGTGTTCTGAAGGCCTCACAATAGCAATATGGGTGCCATCTATGCATCCCAACACACCAGGCATGCCAAACTTCTGGTAAAATCTGAAATGAGAAGTTCATATGAGACATATTATTGCATTGTATCTATTTTTGTATAAATTGCTGCTGTTTCAATTTGAAGGAGTTTTAGGAATACTTGCACATTGTACCTAGTATATATATACCTACACAGGCATTAAAGCGGAAGGCAAATAAAAGTTATTCTACCCATATTTAATATCATCCCATCATATAAATAAAATGTAAATAAGTATATTAGTAGAACAAGAATGTTTAGGAATGTGTTAAAGTTCTAAAAATTAATGTATCCTATAAAGTTTAAAATAGTATACATAAGGAAGGCAATATGAACCCATATGCATATATTAATACATATTATAGCTAGGCCTTCCTAGGCTATGCCTATGGTAAATACAAATTGGAATGTATGTAGGTAAATCAATTTACATTTCTAATGGCTTGATACATACATATTACAAGTTTAGGGTCTTTATGTAGGTACATGTACCTATATGATATTAAAATACTGCCTTACCTTGGCGGTAATACTTAAACCTCCTCGACTACTGGGTAAGTAGGGCTCCAACTCCACAATAAGGTCGCGCCACAATCTCTTATCGAGTCTATAAAGCCCTACAAACTCCGACTCCGGCATATCGAAAGCCAAATCTTCATTTCGCAATAGTACACTACGGCGATTATAATTTATATTTTCCGAGATACGTGCGTGTTCCAAAAATTTGAGTAGAGGCCAAGATCAGCCATTTTAATAGGTAATAACAACGCTAATAACAAAAACAATAACAACGCTAATATCAACAACGATTACACACTGAAAACAGAAAAATGAACTGCAAAAGATGATCTCTAGTATCTTCTGACAATTCATCTAAGGAATTCAAAGCAATTCCTCTTTTGTGTTCCATTTTACGGAAATCCATACAAAACTGTCAAATTCAATCCAATTCCTATTATGATTCGCTTTAGGAATTGCCAGTTTGTTACCATTTTACGGATTGTCAAATGAATCGTAATAGGATCCTATGACGATTCGTCTAAAGCGGCCGTTTTAGGGCCGCAGGTCAACATTGACCTCCGATTTAGATAAGTCGTAGCGAGCGAACCATTCCTGAAGATATAAAATGTTAAATCGAGCCTCAGTATAATAAACTTCTAATCATTAACATAATTCAGTATTCATAAAATATTATCTTATATTTCAAACATATTACAATAATATTAATGTCAAACAAATTGCATCAAGATTTAATTTAAAACGAAATAATGGGTATATACCTAATAAATTGACATTTTATTACAATAAAAACCTTTGTTGTAATAAAATATCAAAGTAAGATTAAAAAAACTCATTAAAATGTAAATGGCCTCTGCTCAAGATGATATTTTTAAAATGTTATGTTATGCGGTTTAGGCTCAATGTGTACCATAGGAGCCATGTCATCCAGACAGCCAGGTTTATGAACTTACAGGACTATGTGTTACATCTGCTAAAGATAAACCACTGTTAGTACCATTTTTCCTATCTTAAGGGCGTGTGGGCCGTAATTTTGAATTTTTAAAACAACTTTAAGACCTTTAAAATAGTGTATTAAACTCTGAAAAAAATGTATGTATTAGTTGAGGATCTATTCTAGTGCAATTCGCAGTCAATAACACGATTTAATGAATTTTACTTGATAGAAAAAAATCCCAAAGTTACCCCTTTTCAAAAAGTTTTTTCAAGTTTATGACTAAACTAATGAATTTTTTTACTAAATTTTTGCACTCAACGAAATCCACTAAAAAGTTATAGATGCATTCGCAGAGTTTGACTTGATAAAAAAGTATCAGTTATTCACTATGTTTTAATATCTACCATATATATAGCGCGCCGTTCGGCAGGCCTGATCAGTCGCGTTTCGGCGCTCACGGACGACGGGCCTGTGCTTGATTTTGCAATTTTGACAACCAATAAATTTTAAATATTACGATCATAGTGCCACAGTATAACAATATCAGTAGGTATTACTAGTGAAGCACGCTATGATCTTGATTTTTGATACCGTTTTCATTGGAATTGCATATAGACACTGATACTAATTAGTACGCTGTTTACTTTATGTTGTAGACCAATAGGCGAGTCTCAAAAAACTGACATCGATAATACATCAGTAAAAAATTCAATACGGATGCAATGGAAAATAGATAAGTATCGGTAAAATATTCGTCCGTCAAATCAGAGATCGGGATAAGGAAATAATGAGAGGGGAGAAATCCCCTGCGTAAATCCCCTAATATAAATACAAGTTAGGTATCATAAGTGATACCATTTAGGTAAATTCCTTGGTAGTAAAGTACTTAGTACTAGGAAGAAAAGTCTTCACATACAGATTTTACGACTTTGGAAGAGACTCTTGCGCAAACTATTTAGTTTAGAAAAAAAAATTGGTTGCCTGTAAAGTCGGCATACGGGCGAAAGTTTTACGTGACAACGACTTTGAGTGGTAAAATAATTTTACGGAAGGGACGCGTGCCTTTCACTTTTTATGTCTGTCTCTCTCGCTCTTAGGCGGGCTAACCATGCCCGAGTGGAAGGGACGCGTGCCTCTCACTCGCTCTCGTTGTGAGCGCATAACGTGAGCGGAGCGTAACGCAGTTTCTTGAAGTGTCACCCGGCAAACCAATTTATAAGACGTTGTCACGTCAAAAAAGTTAGTAACTTCGATACAATTTTTGAACACCTATCCATAGATACATGTATGGTTTTGATAGAATTTTTTTTATTTCTTTTCCAAGTTTGTGACACCACCAAAATTTATTGTTTTTTCTTTTTTTGTATGAAAATGTTAATATTGTTCATAGAATACATGTACTTACCAAGTTCTAATAGTATACTTCTTATAGTTTCGGACAAAATGGCTGTCACATACGGATGGACAGACATAACGTATATTTTAAATTTTGTCTACGAATCCCTAAAACCCAACTTCGTTCATTTGAAACTTATTTAAAATTAAATTTAGACACTCGACCAAATTTGATAAGAAGCTTTTTAGGCAGTAAAATTACTCGTAGAATTTAACTCTGTACTAAATTTCCGATTCGTATTTTTTTATAAGGTTTAGAATCATTTCCTGAGCATAAAATTACAAAATAATAACAAATCCAAGTGGAGCTTCAAGCGCCAGCTTGAAAAAACGCTTTTGGCCGATTTTCCGAAAAAGTATATAAGTTAAAGTTAAAGTTATTTTATTAAAGTTAAAGTTATTGTAGAAAATAAAATTTCCCATCTGTTGTTGCCAGTAAACTTTTTGTCGAACTTACCGATTACGATTTATTATGTCCAATTTAATGATAACAATGTAAAAAAATAAGATGTGAATTCTGTTCCCAGTAGCATAAACATGTCTCTTTTTACCGGAATGGAAGAAGGGTTATGTTTTTCGCGCGTATCTTTATGTTTGTAAAACTTTTATTTCCCCATATCTTCCAAACGGCTGGATGGATTTTGGTAACTAAGATATTCTAAGACTAGTCTCATTCATAAAGTGTCCTTAGATAGTAGGTAATATTTTTTTTACGTGTAGTTTTTTTGTACTCGGGGTTTTTAAATTAAAGTTATTCTATCATATTGCTCGTTGCTCGAATAAACAGCACCGTTCATCATCATGATTGAAGAGTTGAACGAAGAGTTTGGTCTCCACTTTTGCAATAAGAACAACTAAGTTGACTGTGAAACGCATTGCCAGAGTGGGTTTTTGTCGAAGGTTCGAACCTTGGGGTTACGAGGTACACTGTGTTTGTTTCTATTAGAGAAGCAAGCTCCATCGTAGACCACATCATTTTCATCCACTATTATCGGCACCATCGCAACCGTATCATTAAATGGCCTATAAATCGTAAACGTTAAGTTTTACAAAAAAAGTTTACAAGCAACAACAGATGCAAAATTTTATTTTCTACAATTGTTGTCAAAATATATAGTTTCCAAAATATCGGCTAAAACAGTTTTTTTCAATTGGCGTTTGAAGCTCTACCTGGATCTGTGAGCATTTTGTAATTTTAATTGCTCAGTAAGTGATCTTTGCCTCGTAGAAAAAAATTGGTTTAGAAATTTAGTGCAAAGTTGACCAAAAAACCTTCTATTTTTACTGGCATTGATATATATACTTTCATTACGTTTCACCACATTTTTTAAAATTTTTGACGAACTTGTGAATTATTACGAAACATTTTAAAAAGATGCATGAAATTGGAAAAGCCGGTCTCAACTTATAGTGTGACCAAAAAAGAAAAGGTTGAGTTTTGTATACCTACGAGTATAGATAAATTTAATATTTCTTCGTTTATATAGCAACAAAACTCTTTATCATAAACAAACAAATCTGGAACAAAAAATGAGTTTAAATTACATAGTCCAATATTTTAATGTTATTTCTGCACTGTGGTACCGATTCCGCGGTCAGTGACGGTCGCGAGAACAAGATAGCGTTAAATGCCTACTTAGACAGAACTACCTGGCCTTAAATCAATTGCATCCGCAACTATACTCTAGAATTTTCGACCCAACGTTCAAACTGAAACCGTTTTACAAATAAATTGAGATTAAAAATCATTTAAACAGAGGTTAGCTAATAGGGGTTGCAGTAAAGTGAACGTAACAATTCATGCTTCGCCGCTCTGATGTAGATAACCCATCGTCTGCGCGTACGCAAGCGCTCGTTCGAAAAAATTGGCACACAACGGCAAACGGCTTATTAACGTTTACTACGAACATTGACTTGCACTAGTTGTGTTGTGGATGGATGTAATTATGATATCACAAGGCGGTTAACACTTGCACTACACCGTAATGCCTAGTTGTCATTGCTGCACTCTGTTTAGCAGTTCAATGGGGTCGTCATATTTCGGAGTTTTTATCATTCCTTCTCGTTCTTACGCTTTGAAAATTGAAAATAAACATTTTTAAGTAACTACCGTATATGGGCGTACACAGCCAACTAACTACATGTTTCCATTGCTTCGTTTCGGGGCCTTCTCCCACAAGGATACTTATAATGAAGAGCATGCTAGCCAAGCGTTGGTTGGCGGATATCACATGTCCTCGAAAGATATCTTGGGGCATCTCCGTTTCTTCACGATCTTTACTGTTAAAGCACAAACACTTTTCACACCTAGACATGGAAAAATATTTAAAAGAGCACGCGAGGTTTGAAGCTACGATTTCGCCAGTAAGCCACCACGGCCCACGTCTCTCCAAAATAAATATATGTTCGCGCTCAAATTATATCTAGATAATAATTAATTATCTCGATCATTGGAAAATAAGTTCTCTATGATATCAGCTAATAAAAAAATGGTATTGGAGACAAACATACAGATAGGTAGGTATGTAAAGTTTGCTTAGCTTAAGGCCAGATGGTGTTGTAAATAAAAAAAAATTATAATATCTTTCTATAGACGGTGGAGGTTAAAGTCGAATCCGAAACAATTTTAGTTACATTAAACTAACATAATTACTTACTTGTTCTTGGTTATCTGCAGTATATTTCCTGTAGGTAATAGAACTAGAAACATGTTTAGACTTCTATCATCCATTCGACTACCATCATCTAACGGCCGTGTTACAAAATTAATCCTAAACTCTATTCAATCGTTTTGAGTTCATTTGTGGGGTCGTGGTCGTATGACAAAAAACTGTTGGACAGACCATTTAATTAGATGTGGTAAAGGCAGGTGCAGTAAGTCTCTGATCAAATGACAATCCCGAGACGTTAGGAAAATCTCCAGCAGATCAATTTAGCGTTTGAATGACGATGACGTAAGTGGTGGTAATTCCTGGATAAGATTGGAACAGGACAGGGAAGGTTAGCGAAATAGTTTCGATAGTACTTAAAGAGTTTCTGGTTCTCTCAATACAGGCCTGCCTTTTGAGAAAATTAACAAAAGCAGCTTGATATAAACTTTTCATGCAAATAATCTTTTATTGATTCTATTGTAACTACTTTTTATTTTTCATTTTCAGTAATAGGGTTATGCCCGACATTGAATAATTAGAATTAGAATAGATAGTGCAATATCTGCTGTAACTAAAATGCGTACTTGTATCATCGGAGATTTATTATTGTATTCCGTTAGTTCTTACACCAAAGAGAACATTAGATCTTTACTCACATTTATAGGTACTACACTGAATTGTTTATTATTTAGTAACAGAATCGGCAAACTTTGTTCTGCCATATAAACCGCGATTGAAAAGTGGAGAGTTTGAGCAAAAGGGCAAAAAATACTTTACGAGCCGTTCTCATACCTGCCACGTTCCTTCCTTCCACTCGACACCACCAAAAGGACACCATCGGTGGTGTCGTATGGAATCACTAGTCCATACGACACCACCGACTAATAGTGAGGTTACCTACATACAAAGTCGTTGATATGAAAACTCCAATTAAGTTAATTTGATAAAGTTTATATTTATCTGTCACTCAAATGGTCATCTTGACATTGTTCATTGCAATTTGCATATTATTGTCTTTCCGTCCGAATATTTTAATTTTTCACAATGGACATGGATACTAATACTGACGACATAAAATACATAAAAACTAATGGCGGAACAGCACATCACTAGGGTGGTGTCGTATGGACTAGAGATTCCATACGACACCACGGGTGGTGTCGTTTTGGTGGTGTCGAATGGAAGGAAGGGCCACGTTTTAGAAGTTTCTAGTCTAGCCATAAAATAGATAATTATCGAGTTATTATTGGATGCCTACCGGAGAGTGTGCGACTGATCTGCGTGTCCTTGTCTTTATTTTCTATCGGACTATTCGTAGCTCGAAAAAGCGATATAATTTCATGGCTGACTTTACAATGAGGGGAGCGAAGAGGTCACACTCTACTTTTTTGATGAGAACGTCTAAACTATGGAATGCGTTGCTTGAGAGGAACTTCTTCTTCTTCTTCTTCCGATTCCTCCCGATCTTGTTGTCTTTAGACTGAATTGGTTTTGTGTAGGTAAGCACGATCCGTCGTAGACCGCATCATTACTTCACTTCAGGGGAGATGGCGGTTAAGTGTAAACCTTGTAGGTTTACACTTAACCGCCAGTTTGAAAAATAAAATTTCTAGAATCTGAGAATATATTTTAGTCAATGTTCCGTCAAGTACTAAGTATTTGTACAATGTATATATTACATCCTACTTATCTAATGTTTTACTTCGTCCTTTACGTTCCTAACAGCTTCCGTGTTTTCATCCTTCCCGCTTCGAATTACTTATTTCCACTATACATTTGTTTCATTAAAATGTTAGACGAATATCTACAAAGGTTTGTGGCAATTAAATTATTTCAATAAATTTTATTCGAATCTGCATCGTTTATAAGTGTCCTAATTCGATAGCAGTGTTATTATTTAACAATAAGATAAAATTGGGTTAGTGCAGTGCTTATAAATTACCCTTGTTAATTTTTAAAATGGTTGTACTACTTAATATCTTACTAAGTTTTAAACTTAATAAGATATTAAGTTTTCACGATTTTTCCAACAAACAAACTATCGCAAATTTGTCGTGGTAAATGGTAAATATGTGTACAATGTTATTTATTATAATGCCCAATTTACAAGGTAAGTTAGTGAATTTTAATTTTGTTTTTCTTTGACTACTACTTCCAAGTCAACCCAATCGCATCTCTGATCACTCTTCGTATATGAAATCGGTTCAGCCATTCCTGAGAACATCGCTTTCAAACAAAAAGCCTCTTCAGCTACCTGCTACGCCACCTATCAGATATTGGTCGTACCAACTCAGATTTAGAAACAAATTTGATTAGCAAAGGTCACAGATTACACACCTCGCAAAGGTTTATATGCAATGACGCAATCTTCGACACATGCTGTCATGTCAAAGCACGGTACGAAAATTCTCAAAAAGGTTTTTTTACATTCTTGATTCATGCTCCGCTTCTATTTATAGTAGCGTTATGTTCTATAGCCTATAGCCTTCCTCGATAAATGGACTATCCAATAGAAAAATAATCTTTCAATTCAGACCAGAACTTCCCAAGATCCTAGCATTCAAACAAACAAACTATTCAGCTTTATAATATTAGTGTAGACGGATAGATGAATTCTCCATAAAATAGATAATAGTCGATGTAGTAGACAGCAGAAAATGCCAAATAACATTTAGTCACCTATCTGTGCCTATACGCGTTTCGGTACTTCGGTCTTGTAGAGTATCTAAGAGTTCTACAACCGAAACAGTTTAGCAGTGTTGAAATAACATTGAAAGGGAAATGTAGTAACAAAATGATGGTTAAATACATAGATTCATTCATAGATACAGACAACAATGCCTCTATGTAACATCGGTACTCACATGAAAACCGTCACAGACATACTAATAGTTTCTATTGCCCATGTGTTTTTGTCCATAGATAGAATACATAGTTTCTTCGATCGATAAGTACTGAGCCATAGGTAAATGCATAGTTAGTATGTGTAAATGAAGCCTTTGCTTGCTTCGTCTTGCTGGCCCGTGGTCAGTGTGGCGACGCAAGCGCATGCTTCGGTCAGTCTTGCTACGAACTCTCAAATTGCTACATGCTTTGTAACTATGATGTTTCAAAGTAATTATTGTTAGTATGTCGTAAACTGTGGTTATGAAGTATGTTTATTGATGCCGAGTGTGAAATCGTGTTAAAAAGTTTGTTAAAAGTGAAGAAATTTTATAGAAAGTCACTGAACGTTAGGTAAGTGAGCGTGCGGCGTAATTTTTTTGATTTCTTGATACAAATATGTATGCTTTCCGCCTACTTTCACTATATCTTGCATGTAGCCATGTGATAGGATCAAATCTGGAGAATATTTAATGAGAAAAGATCAATCAACGTCTTCTTTTCTCTTCTAATTTTTTGTGACAATAAGCACACGTCCCGACTAATATTAAGCAGTGGCTGTTGTTTATGAACATTTGAAACATAAAAAATGCTGAAGGCTGATTACCTGCCCAGAAAGGTATTTAAAACCACTCTTCTTAAACTTTACGGATTAATTGTTAAAAGTATTTGTAATCGTAGATAATCAGCTGCCTGTATCACATAACCATTAATTACTATTTAAACAACTAGAAATATGATACATTGTTTCGTCATCGAATGTTTCTGCTACCTGACATAGCAGAAACAAGTGCTCTAAAATATTAAAACTGAGTATTTGAACTGTTGCGTAAGCTAGTGCCTTATAGCCAAATTAATTCAGACATTTTACCTCGGAAGTTTTCAAACATAAATTTATTTCTTTGTCATAAAAAGTACATACAAAATACAATGAACTCTAGGTCCAAACTAGTGCAAGTATCTTGATTTCATATAGTTGTCTGAAATAATAAAAAAAAAATGAAAGATATAATACATACCTAGGTGTCTTAACAATCGTTTTATTCAAATAGATACATACCTGTGCAGAGCAAAATGACTTTTCCGTTGCTACGACTTATCGCGTCTATGACAAGTCAACTTTTAGTAACTGTTTGAGAGAGTAGCAACATAAGTACCTCATGAGCTATCTGAAGAAATAAAACAAATTCCAGAAGACGTTATTTTTTTTATTGAGCTAGTCACGGTGTTGAGTTTATAGGCCAAATTTGCATAATATAAATGGTTAATTATAGTGCCTATTCGAATTATTTAGCACTTTTATTTATCTAAAATTGTGTTGGAAGTAAGATACAGTAATACAATGCTGATGCAATTCAGTTGTAGGTACGCGTAAATAGTTTTTTATCTGTAGAAAAACAGGGCGTAGGTATGCATGAACGAGGGTGTAGGTAATTAATTGATAATACAAATGAGTCCCTAATTATTTACTAAAATATTATTTGTTGAACACATCCCAGGAACATGACCCAGGCCCTACACCATAATGGGTTTCAAGTCCCAAATATATTTAAATTAAATTGTCGATTATCAAATGTTACTTTACTATATTTTAATACCTATCAATTTATTTTTTATCTATATACATATTTATTTATTATCTAATATATAAAATTCTCGTGTCACAGTTTTCGTTGCCATACTCCTCCGAAACGGCTTGACCGATTTGGATGAAATTTTTGTGCTTATCCGGTATCTATGAGAATCGGTCAACATCTATTTTCATCCCCTAAATGTTAGGGGTAGTCCACCCCTAAATTATTTTTTATTTTTAGACAAAATTTTTAATTTCTATTTTTTTTATGATACAACATACAAAATACATACAATCCTTAATTTTCACCCTTCTACGATCACCCCTTATTTTTTAATAGCCATTTTAGTAATTTAATCATTTTTCATCCCCGGTCGTTAACTGACCAATCGTCATTTAATTAGTTATCCCCGCCAGTTGTCTACAGGTGTCACTTCTGACCCAGTAAACAGCACGATAATTTGGGGATCAAAAGTAGCCTATAGCATATTTATAGTTTGAACACGCTAATCTCGGGAACTGCTGGACCGATTTAAAAATCATTCACCGTTCTTTCGTAATCCTTAAATGCTATAGGTTATATATATGTACCACGGGCGAAGCCGGGGCGGGCCGCTAGTTTAAATATAATCTTTTCTATTAAATTTAAGTGCAACAAACAATGTATCTAATATGTCAGTCTCACATTATTTTAAGCTCGTTGTTTTGTAGCGAATCTAACATTTTACACACAAAACGTTCACAAATAAATATTTATGTAAATATAGAACTCTTAAAGTGTGTGCATTTCCATTCTAAAATGTAACTGTGTTCCATTGGTCAACTCCATCCGTTCAGCCACTCCAATGTGATTAAGCAACAAATACCCAAACTTTGACATTCTACTGATAAGAATGTATGGATGTATATTTGTAACTCTTTTACTCTAAAACTACAGACGGGATTTCAGTGAAATTTGATACATAGACAGGTATTGGTCAACTTTAACACATAGGCTATTCTTTATCCCGGGAAATAACAGAATCGGGTACTGCGTAGGTGAAACCGAGTGCTGCTAGTTTAAACTATAAAAGGGATTGCAAATAATTACTACAACCCCAAATAATAATAAAAAAGTAACATTATTCTGTGTTTTTATAGTGTTCTAGTCACTAGTGTTTTGTTTTCGGGAGATCGGACTCATAATAAAAGTTATAACTCCTACTGTATTAAAGCAAAGTCTTTTATGTTTTATATTAGTAAACTCTTCCTGTGTAGCCCTGTATGGTACCTACACATGCATACAAAA
This sequence comes from Ectropis grisescens, assembly GCA_017562165.1. NCBI lineage: Eukaryota > Metazoa > Arthropoda > Insecta > Lepidoptera > Geometridae > Ectropis > Ectropis grisescens. Next base: position 17,744,525 of record CM029770.1, read on the forward strand.
GCAAAAAACGGAATGAAATATTGCACGCATCTCATGCATAACGTGATAGAATCTCCTGGACGCTACGTTGAATTTTATTAAAAGTCTTGTACTGCAATGCACAGAAGAACCTTACTATATATCTACGTACCTACAATCACAGTTCGAGTTTACTTTTATATAAGTACATTGAACTCCATTCTCTCTCGTGTTTGGTCTATCTACCTAGCCGTTTCTTATGTTCGCTTTAGTAGATATTTAGATGTTGATATTGCAGCTCACATGATCGAGATAACGAAGATGATCCTTAGCGATCTATTATTTTATAAAAACCGAGGTGGCCTAGTGGCTACAACGTTTGGTTTCCATATCGCAAGGCAGGCGCGGTCCCAGCCTCGAATTTTGGAGGGGGTCACCAGTACGCAGTCTCAAATTTTGGGGGGGGTCACAAGTAGGAATACAATAAATCATTAACTTTTTTTAGATTTTTAGTTTAACGTTTACGATTTTGGGGGGGGTCATGTCCCCTGTGACCCCCCCCCCTCGGACCGCGCATGTCGCAAGGTCGTGGGTTTGAATCCAGCTAGCTCCTCTGAGTATTTCCAATTGCATAGATATGCTATCTAACGGTGGCGAAAAATATTGTGAGAAAACCAGCATGCACCAAGAAAGAATATGCGTCATTTACCAATCCGCACTTGACCAACATAGTGGATTATGGCATAGACTTTCTCCTAGTAAATGAAAGCCCGAGTCCTAGCACTAAGAACACAAAGTAGGGTGCTTACGCTATGTATGATGATATGGGGACTACTTATGTTAATTAATTTTCTTTTGAAAATAACATACGAGCAGGCGGATGGTTGTCCATGAACGTTGTGATTCTCTGCCAATACAGAGAGTTTACTGAAGTTTAATTAACGCAATGATGATTTAGTAATGAAGATTACGCTGATCTCCGTGTCTGTACCAAGCTATCAACCAAGGCAAAACGTTAGAGTTCAACTCGCCTAAACGAAGTATTTTTACAATGAGATCAATCCAAAAATCGCAAAAATGTATCTAGTTGCCATATACAATGGCGCACTTGGCAAAATGAAACACTTGATTTATTTTTCGGGATTTTAGGGTTGGTATCGTCTTGGTAATAAAATTTAAAGAGATCCAAAGACTTTCAAGTAAAAAGTTTAGAAGAGTTGTTTATTCTAACGTAACGTGCGTTGCAGGGAAAATCTTTCCAAATCTTTCATATCTATACTTACTTGCTACCGCGTTACAAGTTCGTGGCAGAAATAATACAATCTGTGCAAGATCATTAATTATCCACAAAACCTTAGCGTCCACCGCTGGGAATTTAACGCTTTACCCAATGTCCGAATTTAAGATGAATGGGCAGACTCTGCCATTCATAAATAGATGAATATAAAAACCCACAAATACCTTACTTTTTCAGTTTCACAAAAATCTTAAATTATTAAGGTGATTGCGCAGGTCAGACGTGTTAAAACTATAATAAATTTGTTTTGATACTAATGCATAAGTGTGTAATATATTACTCGTATGTTTGATCAAATCAACAGAGACAAAACATTTTGGTAGTGATGTGAAAGAGACCGCCAGACATATGCACAAGAAAATAAACTTCTCATGAAGGGATCTAACGCTCAAATTAATAATAATGCCCGCGATCGTTTTCATGAAAAAAATCTCCAAGACAATGTCATGTAGCATGTACCATAGAGTCCGTGGAGTGAGTAAATAAAAAAAAACAGTCAGTACATACTTTACCTCTATAATTCATGTCATACCCATTACCCATACTCGACCACACCACACCACTCCACTCCACAACACACCACACCAAACTACACCACACAATAGCAAGCCGTCATATACCATACAATACTTTAAGTTCCTATTCATCATCATCATCAATATTTGCAGCCTGTAGACGTCCACTGCTGGATACAGGCCTCCCCAATAGAATTCCAAATTGACCTCCATTCACCGACTTCCCGCGACAGAGGCAATATCATCGCTCCATCGTGTGGGGGACACAGCGTCCACCTACAATGCACCTTGCGTATTAAAATGCTACTAAATAGTGGATAGAAATTATGTTAATTTTATAAACTAATTAGAGCATTTCATCAATAAATGACTGAACATACAGGCCCAGCTAAATAAAAGTGAAATAAATAAATAGCTTATGTTATAATGATTCCAGGTTGGAAGAGCTGCGCGTGAGCGACAACGAGCTGCAGTCGCTTGAGCCGGCGCTGCGGCTGCCTCGGCTGCGGACGCTGGCGGCCAACAACAACCTGATCACACAGTTCGGGGTCAGTGGCTACCTTACTAACCAAATTACAGCATACTACCTACAATTTTTTTAAAATAAAGAGTGACGTAACGAGCTGGACATGTGCCTGATGGTAAGCAACATATATGCCACATAACACCACGGTGACACGTAGCTATTGGAGCATGAAGAGTGTAACGGATCAGCGCAGCTAATCCGTCAACAATCTTCAATGATACTATGTATTTATTAATAAAGTGTGATTTACTAATGTTTAATTGCATTGGATACTGATTATTGGTTAATCGATTAAATATATTTCATTGTAATAAAATCTTGATATTGAATACATCTTCCAATAATTTAATCGATAGAGAACATACCTTAGAAGATTACATCTTACACCTTAAATTGAGAGTACTTAGGTAAATGTCAGCATCAGTGATAATTCCAATAGAGAGGTGGGTTTGTTCCATGTTGAGGTAAATTGGGAAATCAGGAGCCATCACTCTGGTTCCTTCATAGTGTATCAGTTATAGTCTGAGGAAAAGGTACAACAAAGTTACATTTATTACTAAAAAGAACATACAGACAAATGAAAGGGCAGATTAGTTTTAATTGAGACTGTTAAATGAGCAACTGGACTTTAATAATAGTTAAAAGAACTGTAATAGATGCCTCTTTATTCGATTGAAAACATTCAATGCTAAGTACTATTTTAATTATATGAATTTTTCTCTCAGAACTAAAAATACACTTATGTTCTCTCACTGCTATATGTGTAATGGAATTGATTACATAGAGAGGAATATCTAGGAAGTTAGTATGGCATTTCAAACATTTTCACATAACTTACTTGTTTGGGAACATTTAGCGTTAGTACTATATTAATATATGAATTATTCTTCCCACAGAACTAAAGACTCTAATCATTCATTGCTGTGCCTTGTATATTACAGAATACATGGAGAACATACCTTGAAAAATCGCTTCATAATTGAGATATCTATATTGAACGTTCACAGGGAAAAGGCTGTTTTCTTGTGCGAAAGATTTCACGGTTAAATTACCTAACCTCAAACACGGGGAAAATTATACTTTTGCTTTGAGTAATTGAAGGGAAAGGATATATCCTTCCAAGAACGGTGTGCAAATAACTACGATATTAGAAGTTCACGAAAAAGTTAGCGCTTTTATTTGGATTCATTTATGAACATAAACAAACGGAAATGATAAACTCAAGGATCTGAAAGGAAAATTATTTGTTCACAATTCACACCTTGAAAGTTACATATTCTACATTATTGACGTTGACAGAGGAATTATCTTGAATTTATAAAATTAGTGAAGGGAAAATAATAAAATTTTATGCTAATAGTAAATAGTCAGATTTAGTTTAACTGTAAAATTTTATCAAGTCAGGTTTGGAGGAATCATCATTTTAACCTCCAAAACTTCCAACAAGACGTAAATGGCGGGAAGTAACTCGAAACGCATTTGGTCAACAAGGCGCGAAGCGTCTTCGAGCCTCGTTTAGTCCTCGAAACGCGAAACGTTCTCGAGACGCGTTTGGTCGTCGAAACACGAATCGTCCTCGAGCCTCGTTTGGTCCTCTAAGCACGGAACGTCTTCGAAACCTAATGGGGCGGAGCTTAATAGCTAGACCACTATATATTGCAGTATAACGGGAGCTCGCGGCATTAGTTCCTGAACTCTCCGAGTAAGGACTCATTTCGGTATCGTGAATTTTGGTGACGTAGTCCATGTAAATTGTAAATTATTGTAAATTGTGGGTTTTTGGATTTTGCACTAACGTATACTTCGCAGTGAAGATATGGCTATGTTTTTAATGCAAAGGAACGTTAGCTCATTTTGAAGTCGGATTAAACCGGTGCTCCACGTAATTTGGTTTTGAACGTAACCGATTGCGGGGAGTGAATCTTGGTATCTTACGATTTCAATCTATTTGAGTGTTAAATTTAAATTTGGGTTTAGTTTTGTTTTTGGGGAATATGGACTACTGAACAAACACATTATACATGGTTATGATAGAGGTAGCGCGCTTCACGCCTACCTCATGTAGGGACAAATACTTACTCAGGGTTTCTGAGGCGGCCTGAGGTCGATTTTGCCCATTTTTATGGGATCGACAAATGCCTCCGTGTTCGATTTCTGGATTATTGAACCCTAGATGACCTCAATTTTCGCGGGTTAGTCAGGCTGTAAGCTTGCTAGACCAGTTCAATAATTCATTGGCCGGACATGTCTTACGATAGGATTGGTTGGCTTCTGTTCGATTCCAAAAAAAGGATTGGCTTTGTGTTAGAAGCTGGTTCTGGTTCCCCCCGACATTTAGAATGGAAGCCTGCCCGTAGGGTTTGTCAGGGATCATAGGATTTGTCAGTCTGATCAACTGTTAGGTAAGTTTAGTGATTCAATGTTAGCAAGGGTTTTGCACTTTATGCCATGACACTTGGATAAAATAAACCCTTTTGTTAGATTTAGATTTTAAATTGAGATCCGCGAATCTCTTGCAATTAGGTATGTATCTCTTAGCTGTTAGGCCATGTAGGCTAGGATGGGTTTCATTCTAGGTATAGTCGTTACGTTGAACCTAATACGTCTAGTATGTAACGTATCTGATCAACGGAACATAGGGAATCTATTAATCCTTTGTTTCAGGTTATTAATGAACAAATAGTTGGAGAATAACATAAACTGGTCGTTGACTAGACTTTAATTGAGTTTTATAACAATTTCCACTTACACAATATATTGACAATCTTTTAAAAACTAAATTCCTAAATCTGTGTAAGAGCCGTGAACTAGTTTTGGTAATCTGCACAAATAATAATAAAACAATAAAACACCACTTTATTTGAGCGAAAATATACATCACGACGTACATAACGGGATCAGGAATTTAACAAAGTTTCCTGAATACCAATATTTACAAAGATCACATTTTAAATCTTGGAAACTATCTAATAATCACCTAGGTATTTATTTACAAACCTAGAAATTGTACATTAATTACATCATAATTATGACATAAACCTTATTTACGGGATAACAAACACATTTGCAAATTCAATCAAGCAGTTTAAAACATAATATTGTTTGATAAGCCTCTGTGTTAGGGCTTCAATGTAGCTTCAACTTAAATATTACTTAACCTTATGCAGAAGTCTGCTAATTTATGGGCATTCCTTTAAAGTCATACACGTGTTATGCAGTCCAGAGATCTAGCTGAAATGGGATCGAAGACATAAGTTATGTCCTGAAATTATCTGATTGGGTCGGTTGCACCCTAGTTAGTCTTCCCACATATACAAAGGAAGATCTGACATATCTGCATCGAAATTAATAGCTCGGTAGAAGCTAAACTATCAAAGTTACATTGGAAACTTGACCTATAAGGCATATCTAACATATTGACTAATTATTGTAAAACTAGTAAACATTCTGTTATTCCCGAAATAATATTCCAATGCTGTCAATCGAAACAGTAAAGTTCTATGTGACTCAACGACTGACTACATGACTCTGACGTCAACTATAGACTTGCAATAGGAAATGTAAACTCCTCACAACCGTGAATAAATTCTCCACTTCCTTAAATAGCTTAATTTGGCAGGAGAGAAACACGGGAGGTGAAGGTGAGTGTTGAAATTTCGGAAAGGGATCCCTTAAACCTACTCCCGTGTCACAAGTCTCGGGCGCTACTCGGGTTTCTCTCCCCACGCGATGGACCCGGCACTCGCACGGTGAATCCATAGAACGCTAGGAAGTTCTCTCTCTACAAAACTTGCTATTATAGATACGAATCATGACAAAAACACTATTACGTCGTAAACTATTAAAGCCAAACTGTTTTCATACTTATTATCTAAAGCATAATATCTAACATGACACCAAGTACAAATCATATACTATAACTTATTACATTGCGATTATACACTACGGTTACATAGCTTCATTGACGAGCTCTGTCTTGCTATTTTAGGAATTAAACATGACAAAAATTACTATTACGTCTTACGCTAATAAAACTATAATTTAATAATGCAGGCGAGAATATTTACATAAATTTACTTAAGTCACCTCAAAAAAAAAATGTACTGTGTCAATCAAAGTTAATTCTTATTCAAATATTGTTAAGTTAGAATTCTTAGAATCATTAAATTAAATTCATATTTTTAGAGGTAGATCAAAGGTTCGTTTCAAATCTGTCTGAGTTACAACAACGGTTCACATACGTAGAGTCCTACTACTAGATGATCATTGGCCAAACTAAATTAAGTAGTAGCGTTAAAGCGATTATAGTTGCAAGTTTAGGTGCGGAAAACGAATTAAAATGAAATTCAAATTAGTTAATAATAAGGCAAGAATTTTTTTCCTTTAGGGGGGGGTCGTTACAAGAGTCCAAATCATTACCTAGCACTGCACTGCGCTCGTCATCCAGGTTGAAATGTAAGATTTTATATATCTTGTAATTTCTCTGGAAACATTGCCCTTCAAACCGGAACACAGTAATGTTGCACATTACTGCTTGGCGGTAAATTAACTAGCAAAGGCGGGGTACTTCCCCAGGCGGACTCTGTCAAGAGTCCTAGTCTATGTTTTCTTTCACCGTTTTAAGTTGGCAATACTACACACATGACTTCGAAAAGAGTGTGGAGCGGGTAGGATTTGAACCCGGAGCTTCCGGATCGGCAGTCGCCGTTCTCCCAACTAGACCGGCCGTAACATATGTACTTAATCTCTAGAGGACATGTGCTATCCACCAGTCCGCGTGGAGTCTGGGTCAGCGTGGTGGATTATGGCCTTGGCTCTCTTCTAGCGAGAGAAGACCCCGAGTACCAGTGCAGTGCAGTGGGAACATTTATTGGGCTGGTTATGCTACTTAAAAATAGTGCAGGACTTTTTGCAGAAACAACTTTACCAGTCATCCTACCCAGTGCCGGATTAAGATAACTTAATGCCCTCAAAGATCTTCCCCTGCGAGCCCCCCTAATATTCAAATATTAAAACGCGCAGATTTTGAAATAACTTGAATTTTCGTGTGCTCTTCTTTTCTCGATCGTCTATGGGGCCTCTCAAGACGGGAAGGAACGGGACGGGATTTTTTGATACAGAAATAATAACTAACTTCTTTGAGACGTATTGTGGTAAATTTTCAGGCCAACAACGTCATGGCTCCCGACGATGAAAATAAGACGGAATACCACTCACACTTGACGACAGTTGATCTGAGACACAACAGGCTGAAGGGAAGCATTATACTTGGAAATTATGAAGTAAGTAACACTTTTGGGTACTTGTCCTCAGTAAAAACTTTTGCACTTAGAAAAATACTCAAAAGTGCAGTCAGGATTTGTTAAATACGATTTATGATTAATCTATGACCTCATAATTGTAAAATCACACGTTCTAGCTAGGCTCAGCATTAGATAATATAGAATATTCATAAACACCCAATATTTGTTTTCAGCACCTGGTTTCGTTGGACCTATCCTACAACTCAGTAGAAGTACTGGTGGTGTCTGCACTGCGAGGGTTAAGAGAACTGTATGCAGCCCACAACACGCTCCAACATCTGTCGCTCCATGGCGCTTCGCTGAGGACGATCAAAGCGCCACATAATCGTAAGTTTACCTAACATCGACCACGACTCCTTCAGTCCTCTTAGATGAGCTTATGCGATCACGACATACATACCTGCATTTTATCCAAAAATCTAGATGAAATCAGCTAATGTAACTAACTGTACAAAACCATTAATACTGAAACAAATTTAAAATACCTACTACGCACATTAATACATAGTAGGTATACTTACTCGTACTAAACTTATACCTACGTAAGTGTAGTGTAGTTTTCTCAAACTAGGTGTGGGCCACACTTATCGTGAAATGTTCTACAAACCCTACTGCATTGATATTTATCTAACTATGCCTATATTTTTTCAGAACTAGAAACACTAACAACGGCCGTACCACCGATAAACTTAGTGGAGATCGATGTATCTCACAACCGACTGACATCTCTGCCGCAATGGCTTAGCGGGTGCTCAGACCTCACAACGCTACATGCAAGTAACAACCAACTCACGTCCTTACCCGACCACCTGTTCTGCAGTGAGTTATCCAGTTTAAGTAGTTTGCATCTAGCACACAACAAAATATCAAGCATACCTTCAATGCCCAGACTTAGAGCGCCTTTAAAAGAACTCCTTCTGCACGACAACTGCATACAATCGTTGCCGGAAAATTTCTTCTCTGTGTGTGACAGGCTTTGCGTATTAAACTTATCAAATAATAGACTGAGCAGACTACCGCCTACTCGGGGACCATCTTCCCACTGCCTTGAAAGACTTTATTTAACAGCTAATTGCTTAACTGATGATGTGGCGGACGTCATCATAGCTTTCAGAGGACTGAGAATATTACACATTGCATATAATTGTCTCACCATGTTACCAGATAGTTGCATAAACTTTTGGCCACATATCGAGGAACTGGTTCTATCGGGTAATACCTTGTCAAGGTTACCGGAAAATATGCCGCAATTGAATAGTATCAGAGTAGTTCGAGCACACTCCAATAGATTGAAGTCAGTGCCCATGTTTGCGTGTAGTGCATCTGTAAAAATTTTAGATTTTGCTCATAATGAGCTCGACAGCATAGACCTGAGATTATTGGCGCCAAAACAACTTAAGTTTCTTGATATCTCCTGCAATAAGAAACTACAAGTAGATCCATCACAATTCAATGCTTATAAATGTCAACGACCGCTGAGTTTGGTGGACGTTACAGGGCGACACTCCTTACCTTGGACGCAAAAGAGTGGCTATCACGAAGAAATGAATGGTTCGACACCGTGGATTACTGGGTTCTCTGAGTGTCCCAATAAATTTTTGCAACTGTGCTGTGCTCAAATTCGTCTTCCAGCTTTCTGCAACAAGGAAGGGCTCTTTGCCATTATTGACGGAGAAACAGACATAGAAGTGCCAAAAATTCTGCAAGCAAGCTTACCTGGCTTACTTCTTGAAGAAAAATCAATAAAAGAAACTGTAAGTGAATACATGAAGTATGTGATTTTATCAGCACACAGAGAATTGAAAGAGAAGGGTCAAAAGAAAGGAGCTTGTTTGATAATGTGTCATTTATCTCCAGTGACACCAGCTGACATTGGATACGCTCAGTCTCCCAAAAGGTACAGTATGAGATTGGCCAATGTGGGTGACACAAGAGCTGTGTTGAGCAGACGAAACGGGCCCATGAGCTTAGGCATAGAAAACAATAAGCGAGTGGGTCATTGTACTCTCTACCCCAACACAATACCAGATCCAGATGTAGTACAGACCATAATAAAGGAGGATGATGAGTTTTTGATACTAGGAAATGGAACTTTCTGGAATGCTGTTAGTGTAGAAACTGCTGTTTCAGAAGCAAGAGCAGAGCGGAACCCTGTACTTGCAGCAAAACGGTTACAAGATCTTGCTCAAAGCTATGGAGTAGAAGAATGTGTGTCGGTGATGATTATAAGATTTGATAATGGGCGTTCAGATGTAGATCTTTTGATGAGTGAACTTCGTCAAACAATAAACAGCAATAAGTCGGTGTGTAGATCTGATTGTTGCTGCTCGCGATTAGAACCGTGCTGCCATTCAGTTTCTTCACCGAAAGCTTGCAGTGATAGATCGTCTCCAAGTGGTCAAAGCGATAGACCTTCCAGCGAAGCAGTGAGCCATCAACATTACGCTAGCGTTCGATCACAAACGAAGGCTTCGGAACGTAGAAGCTGTCGTGGTGGAGTCGCCCGAGCGATACGAGTTAGAGTAGAAGAAGATAAGGAAGATGACAGAACGGATGACTTAGGAAACCCCGAAGAACAATTCAAATGTTGGGAGTACATGCTCGAGCAAAATACGCAGATGCTATTTGATAAAGAGTTGGACAATTTATCAAAGGGCATTCGATCAAACGTTAGCAGTTTACGAAATTTAAAGGGTTTATCTGGAAGCAGTCCTCAGTTACACTTACCTAGTAAACAGTCAAGAGGAATTCCGTTTCTATCTAAGCATTTTGGTAGCGCAAGATCTTTTGGTGCAAATGGTATTAAACCTGAATTTCGATTCGGATCAGGGAGAATGCCTAATGGAGGACCTAATGCAGCATACTTCGGATCACTACAGAGACTGATGCCGTATCACTTGGAATACGATTTTGCTGTTATACAAGAGAAGACAGCTCATTCTCAGGACTCCCTGGACCTAGAAGGTCGTATGTCTCAGTATTGGGGAGTTGCAACTACAGAACTATAGCACGACAGTAATGCTTTTAAAAATAAAGATATTTCTAATTTAATGATGTAAATAAAACTTCAATTTATTTAGATGTAGGTATAATATTTATAGATACCATCTGTCGACTAGAGTTTTTTTGCACAAAGTTATCACTATGGACTTGCCTACGAACTAGATTTATGAACTTAGATAATATTACATTAATTCTATGTATGTACAATAATGTGATAATTTCTGTCAAAAATATGAAGACAAATAAATAATGACTGTAATTTAAACATTTTATACTTTACACATCTATTAAATACCTAATTACGCTTACTTATAACAATAATTTCCTTAAACTTTAACACATACCTATTTACAACACCTTGCAACATAAGGCATTTTTAAATTTTGTCATAATTGTGCTTGAATCACGGTTTCTCTAGATCAGATTTATTTACAACACTCGAGTCACATTCATTTAAATTTTCAACGATTATTTGAAATACTACAAAATGAGGCGTTTTTTGAATGACAGATATCAACGATAAATGGGGGAAAAATTTTGAAAAAAATTTATATTGATGGATGTTTATAAATTTTCTCTGACTTAAATAAATTTCGACGCAACTTTTGCGCAATTGATTACCTACCTACTATGTAATAATAACACGGTTGTTTTGCTTTTAATTCAGAAAACGCCACATTTGAACTTAACTTTTTACAATAAATACACAAATTGACTCGTAATTGGCAGCACAGTTATTAGTTTTGCCCATATCTTTCTCTTTCATCCTAATTATTCGCCGTTCGAATCCAACAAGCACACTCATTAGACTAGATGTACATATTATGTACGATAGATGTGCATATTTAAGTCACATTAAAATATTGACTATGAGATTTTGCGCGAACACGCGAGAGTTAATGTAATAATGACATTATTTGCGATACTTTCCTGACCTTACGTGATTTATTATCGATGACTGAATCGTTTTCATTTCCATCGATTGTATATTTCTCACAGGTGTAGGGAGAACAGCTAGAGTTGATTAAAGGCACTTGATGCCACTTGACAATCTCTAGTTCTCTTGTTCACCAGTACTATTTTACATCGGTTCTATTTATGTCGATTGTCGACGATGGTAGACCATCCTGAACTGTTAATGTCAAATTAGTCTATGTTTTACTACTTTTATGTTTAATTTTCTTACAGAGTTATTTTCTTGCCATTGATGAGTTTTTTCTTGAATGCTTACAAGTACGGCAACACGAAATAAATTGAAATACTTGCCAATATAACTATCTACGTTGTTAGGATTGTTAGCCTCCTTAATCTCTTTAAAACAGGATTTACACACTTCACCAGGTTTGCAGTTTTCAATCATCGATTATGGTTGAATTGCAAAGTTCTTCGTTTTTGATTTCAAGTCGAAATAAATATTAAAGTCGTATTGTCTCCCGAATTGTCACAACACTTCCTATCCGCTTGACGCGTTTACATCTCTCGCTTGACGACAAGTTCTAGCGGTTGAGCGAGTAAGGGGAAGTGAGGGGCCGGGGGCGCGGGCGCGGGCGGCGGCTGCGCGTGCGCCGGCGGCGGCCGCCGCTAGGGGAACCCCCGCGGAGAGTAGTGGTGCTCCCCCAGCCAGGAGTCCGGGAAGGGAGGAAAATCAGGGTAGCCCCCCGCAGCTGGTGATGAAGAGCTACTCAGGTCGGACGCACCGCCGGTGCCCGTGGTACCAATTCCTGCTCCACTCATTGCTTGACCTGAAACAGCGGACAAATTAATAAGATTAACTCTGTTTTACATATGGATTCAGAAAAGGGACGGCATGATTCTAATTTGTCACTACAAGTGAAATAAAGAATATTGATATTACCAACTCTACAAGATTTTATGATCTTCAGAGTGTGAGATAAGATTTGACAAAAAACAAATAATAGTAGACCTACATCAAAACGAACAACTTTTTTCACGATATCAATGTATATATTATTCTCTTCTAATCTGTTATTCCGCAACGCCGCGCCGTACAAATATCATGCGACAACGAGAGATGATCGAGGTTTAGAACCCCCCCTCTTCAACACAGTTGGACAGCTTACAAGTGACGGCATAGTGCTCAATCTTATTACTTTATCCCCTTCTATCATCCTACATAGGTCTCCTGCTGTATCAGATGACCCATAAATTTTGTTCACGGGCCTGCGGTCTATTACAAGGAGTGGATCCTTGTAACTTGTAATCAAATTTGTTTCCAAAAAAAAGGTTGTTCTTTATTATATCAAACCTCAGGCCAAATAATGGTAAAAAAAATGGGTTGTTCATTCAAATAGGTATTAGTAGACTTTCTTGAGGCTCATCTAGTATAATTAAATTACAGTACATTTAGCACGATTATGTGGTACATCGAAACCCCAGATATTTCGATGCAGGTCAGTTATATACACCATATTCATGGATAAATTAAAAAAACTTTAGTGAAGTTACGAAGGTCCAATGACATTTAAATGTAGAATACCTAGGCCGTTACTAGGCTGTTTTTTTAAACTTTTTGTAGGTTTACACTTGACCGCGATCTCGCCTGATGTTAAACGATGATGCGGTCTACGATGGAGCGTGTTTACCTAGAATAAACTGATTCACTCTCGATTTGAAGACACAAAGATTGTAACTATCGGGAAAAACCCTCTCAGGCAACGTATTTCACAGCCTTGACGTTCTTATCACAAAAGTAGAGTCTAATCTCTTCGTTCGTGTCTTTGGAACATCAACCATGAAACGATGTCGCTTTTTCGAGCTACGAGCATTCCGATAGAAAAACGGGGTATTAGGTCGTGCAAATCAGTTGCACACTCTCCGAAGTGTATCCGATAAAAAACCGATAAGCTAGCAATTTTCCGGCGATGTTCGAGACTGCAAAGTCTAAAGCAGGTTGTACTGGGCTTAGTTGGTGGGTGGTAAATCTGCAATGCCGTAGGTAGACCGTGGGTTCGATATTCTTTCAAAAACAAATATTGGTGTAATAATAATTGTGTAATGTAATAAACATCCTGAGGAAACCAATATCTACCTAGAATCTTTCAAGGTCATGTGTCATCCAACCTCATTGGGTCCGCGTAGTGGATTGTGGCCCTGACTCTCTCCGAAATCGAAATCAATTTGGTGGTTTTTGAAATATGAACACAAAACTAAAATTATTTTTCATATACCTACCTACTTACCTTAATGGCTTCTTCTGAAACTTGGGGTTATTGTTTTTTTGGAGAATTTTTTTTTGAAGAACTGTTGTAGCTAATACAATCTTTTTTTACATAAATATAGACTATAGAGTGACGAGACGAGCAGGACATGTGCCTGATGCTAAGCTACACGCCTGCCACATAACAGCAAAGTGACACGAAGCTATTGGAACATGAAGAGTTGAAATCATTACCTAGCAGTGCACTGCTCTCGTCACCCAGAGGTACAAGATGATCTCTAAGCTCTGTAATTTCCCTGGAAACATTGCTCTTCAAACCGGAACACAGTTAAATCTTCTTGTAAGTTGTTGTGTAATTGTTTTACTTACCAATATTGGTGTAGACGAGGTGGTCGGGGGGGTAGTGGTAGTGGTGCTGGGGCGGAGAGTGCGCGCGGAGGTAAGGAGGGGTGGCAGCGTATCTGACGCCGCCGGTGGTGCCGCCCGCCGGGGAACCTTCCTCGCCGCCGAGAGCCACCGTGCTGTAGCTGTCGTTACTTAACTCTGGAAATATTTATTTTAAATTAATATTATTACACATTCATTGCGGTTTGAGACGCAAGACCGAGGATCGGGCTAGTAGCGGTAGGACGCTTAGCAAAGTCGGCCTGGGGAAGTACCACATGTTCGCCAGTTATTCTACCGCCAAGCAGTAAAGTGCAAACATTACTGTGTTCCGGTTGAAGGGCAATGTTTCCAGAGAAATTACAGGGCTTAGAGATATAATACTTAGTTTGGGGCTAGATGCTGTTGTGTTAAATCTCCACCAATACGAGTATTTATGTAAAAACTATAGTGTCATACTATTTACGCGGTGTCATCTTACCGTGATGGCTGAAAGAGTCGAGGTCGATCTTGAGTTCGTCCTTATCCAACAGTCGGTCGTGGCGCGGGGATCCACCGCCACTCTTCATGGAGCGGAAGTACTGCGACCACCGTGTGCGGCCAGCGTCTTTCTTCAACCGCTTCTCTTTCGCTCGTCTGAAAACATCATATCAAAAATCAGTAATTAAAATTAAGTACTTTTTACAAGAAAGGCTCTCCTTAAAAATGAAAGGCTTATGTCTTACTAGTTCCCGTTTATGTTATTTTCTTGGGATAAAAAGTAGCCTGGTTCCAGACTGTAATCTAAAACTATATTCTAAATTTCCTTCCGATCCGTTCTTTGTTTTCGACGTAATTGAGCAACAAACATCCAAATAGCCAAACACTGCCTTATATTATAATATTAGTATGATAATACAGAGTGACAGGAGGAGCAAAACATGCGCTTGCAAAATAAGCAACGGTGTGGTCGAACATGACCCCTGCTAACCTAGAAATTAACTATTCACTACTAGACTGCAGGCCCGTGAACAAAATTTATGGATCAAATGAACCACCAGGAGACCTATGTAGAATGATAGAAGGGTATTAAGTAAGGGGGTTTCAACCCACGATCATTTCTCCTTGTCGCATGATTTTTGTACGGCATTGCGAAATAATGTATTAGAAGAGGTATTGAAACTGTATGGTACCAATGCCGTACATTGGTACCATACAGTTTCATCAAATGACCAAATTTACTCTGTGAATCGTCGAAAAAACATGAATTTTTCCGAAATTAAAAAATTTTAATTTCTAAAATTTTATTAACTAATAATTAAATTTGTAAAATTACATTTTTTTTATAGTTTCAATACCTCTTCTAATCCATTATTCCTCAACGCTGCACAAAAATCATGCAACAAGGAAAATTGTCGAGGGTTAGAACCCCCTCTCTTCAATTGCATTCAGTTGGACAGCTTGCAAGTGACGGCATAGTGCTGAATCTTATTACTGTATACCCTTCTATCATCCTACATAGGTCTCCTGGTGGTTCATTTGACCCATAAATTTTGTTCACGGGCCTGTAGTCTATACACAAAAAGTTCTAAATTGTATTTCATAGGGATTAATTATTTATTCCACTGTAAGGCTGTACGTATGAGAAAAGTGGACGTATTTTGGGATTATCTACGACTTGTACTGTAATGGAAAGGGGAAGGCAAGAAATTAAATCGATGTCGCGTAGGTATACATATATGCCGCACCCATTCAAGAGTATGACGAAGATCTCAACAATCGTTGTCGTCTTCTACGAGTATGTTTTATCTTAGAGAATAAAACGGTCTGGTACAATTTGCAGCCGTAAGAAAAAGTATTTTAGCGAGTATGAGTATCAAGGTATACACGCAATCTCAACATACTAAGTATTAGTAATCGTGGTCGTTACGCGACGTCAATAGTTACAATAGCAGCATTTTTCTACTACAGCCAAAAACCGCTATCGGAGCGCGCAATATCTAGCTATTCTTACTAAACCAGCTACAAACGAGTAACTCGATCTCGCGTCGTAGCATCGTGATGCCGCATACAAACAGTTATCGTTTAAAACCGCTATGGAGAATAACTAAAAACCGACCTAAAACTATTTATAGAATAAATAGTTTCAGAAGCCGCTATTACCAGCCATAGCAATGAATAGTTTCGTGATTGCCAGAACGCGAACGACCCATAGCTAAGTATTAGTAGTTGTGTTGTTAAAATTGTAAAGAACATCTCGAGTACCTACTTGACACAAATTGGCATTAGGATAACTTGTTTACTTGCCCCGATTGTTGATCTTCCATAACAAAACTCGTTATGACGCTTCGATTACTCTCGATTTAAACAAATACGCAGAGTAGTATAAACAGAACACCCCTCTGGATGGCGTGTGTTATTAGTGTAGCGACGGGGGTCGGGGGCACAAAGCGCTTGATTAATTAAAGTGCCCCGGCCCCCGCCCAGTCTACTGGGAGCCGTGCCTGGGTACAACCGAGTCGGATTATTGAAACAATGCGCTTTGTATATTACCTTTTTGCTATAGCTACGTGTAGGAGAATATTTATTATAGTCGGTAACGTAAGTTTTGTTGTGTTCGAAACTTATAAGTACTTCACTAAGAACTTTGTAGTTAACTGTGTAACGCAACGGCCTAACTGTTTCGTAATTACTTAACATAGATATATGTAATTATTTATCTCTGTAAAGCTAAAGAACTATCTATTGAAAAATTAAACTCGCACATTGTTTTTCATAAAATGTGCGTAACCAAATAATATGGTTACGCTAATAAAATGCACCGCTCCAATGAGACAGCGATGCTTCGGTATAAACGAAAATATCATCGAAGTATACAATTATTGGGTTATTGAGACTCGAATGAAAAAGTTAGAAGCCACTTTCGTAATTAGTAGGTACGTAGGTGCTTGGAATACGTTGCCTGAGCGGGTGTTACCGGATGAACAATCCGTTTTCAAGTCTAGAGTGAATTGAATTCTTCTAGGCAACCACGCTCCATGGTAGATCGAATTAAATCACTCCATCATCATCACTTTACATCAGGCCAGGTGGTGGTCAAGCGAAAACCAATAAAACTAAAAAAGATCTTTGCGATAATAGGTAAAATAAATGTGCATTGTGTTCTTGAGGAAAATTTTTCGTAGTATTATGGTATCTCTACCTCAGCCATTAATAATTTAACATGCAAGTGACACAAAATTCTGAGACCATCACTTGTTTAATTTTGACGTTGTAGTTTACAACTTCTTATTATTTATTAAACAACGATTTAGTTGTAGCGTTATCACTCACACTATCTCTTATTCAAGTTAGATTATACTAAGAAGCTAATAACAATTATGTCCGTAGCTAAGAAGGTATCTTATCGTGATTTTGTGCCGTTTTCTTCCGAGTGTCGTGTATTCCCGTTGACAAAAATTGCTTTAAAGCATGTTACTTACAAAAGAGTTAAATTATATAATTATGAAAAAAAAATTAGCAAAACAGTGCTCATAAATATTCGTTCTAATCCAACGATCATATAAATATCATGGGTTGAAAGATCTGCAAACCAGAATTTATAATTTTTGTCTATCTGTCAGTTTGTACTGGATCATTTCAAGAATCGATCAATTCAGTTGGACGTTCATTGTCCTCGTATTATAAGTAGCTGAATTTCTATGGCGCATATAGAATTTGGAACATTTTGCAAATATTCAGGCTCATAGCGGTAAAGATTAAAAAAGTAATCTAAATTTTGCAGAGTAGTCGATCATTCTTATAAAAATGTATGAAACTAACAAAAAATTGTTGACAAATCTATAGTAGTATCTGGGGTTAGTAGAGCCTTGTGCCAGCAGCGCTAGGACTACGTATCTCAGGGCATATACTATGGCATATTTAAAAAAATGTGTACTGGAATATTTCTGCAATACATGACAAGTAACGAGTATAGGTAATCACTGCGCTTTTGTTAAACCCTCTACACACGAGCCCTAAAATCAGGGGAAATGACCTACATCGCACCATAAATCAGAAGAATAATTTATCGCACCATAATTTAGAAGTTACAGGGGGGCACACTTTTTACCAGTTTGGAAAAGTCCCTCGCGCCAAACTATTCAGATTAGAAAAAAAATATGTTAGAAACCTCAACATCATTTTTGATGACCTATCTATAGATACCCTACACGTATGGTATTGATCAAAAAAATTTTTGGATTCAGTTCTATGCATGGGACACCCCTAAAAAATTTTGTATTTTTCTATTTTTTGTATCAAAATCTTAATGCGGTTCACAGATTACATCTACTTACCAAGTTTCAATAGTATATATAGCTTTTATAGTTTCGGAGAAAAGTGGCTGTGACATACGGATGGACAGACAGACAGACAGACATGACGAATCTATAAGGGTCCCGTATTTTGCCATTTGGCTACGGAACCCTAAAAAACCAAAGGACAGCGAAGAAAGCACGCTTGCGCATTGTTGATACCGTTTACATGATACCGTTACACCCCTATTATCAACTAATCACTTATTATCTGTTATGTAAACTTGATAAGTTAATACTAAGTTTGATGTTATCATTTCCATGTTGTCATCATAAATTACATTCACATGTTCTGTCAAAAAGTCTAAAAGAACATTTAAATGAGAAAAAAAAAGTAAACTACACTTCAAGCCATAATACCACAGACAGACATGTAAAACTGTAAGTACACGACCTGTCGCTACAACGTCATTCGAAACTACGTACGGGACCCGTTTTAAATACATATTTATTATACATAGAAACAATATCGGGTCGTAAAGTATTTTTTACTGTCCAACCTCCATACTTATTTTAGTATTTTTAGTAAGTATTCATGGGACATGGAGAAATGATCGATAGTTGCAAGTTGCAATCTTCACCTGCACTCAGTTGGACAGCTTTCAAGTGACGGCATAGTGCTGAATCTTATTATTTTATATCCTTCTATCATGCTACATAGATCTCCTGGTGGTTCATATGCCCCATACATTTTGTTCTCGGGCCTGTAGTTTATTATATAGCTGAACAACGTTTGCCATAGCCAACTAACTAGCTAGTGCCATATATGTAGTTGTTACGTTGACGATATTAGCTGTTAAGGGTTCAGCGCACGATATCCGTGGTTCAGCAACATGTTTAATATGTGATTTCATCAAGAATTGGGAATTACGTGCAAGAAATCCACGTGGCAGTTAGCAACTATAAAAAGAGTCATATAACAAGTTTTACAAAATAGACTTGTGTCGTAAAGCAATGAAACTATTCGAAACGTGATTCCGTTTCAGGCAAGCTAAGAATTTCAAAACATTTGATCGGTAACAATGCTATAACTAGCCAGTCGTGGGGCATTAAGTGAATTCGAGCGTCGATATCGCGTCCAGTTTACGAGCCGAAACCGATGGCGTGCTGTGACCGACGCCACCTACCCACAGCCGTACAAATCCTTTAGAAATGCCTATTGGCCATCGATATAAACCACTAGATGTGCCCTCTCAAACTTCAGACGCACGGAATTATGTCATCGTTGGGAAGAGTGAGCTCACTCTTTCCGTTCTAGTAGACTGCAGGAAGCGGTGAACGCCAGACGTTTTTACGTATCACTGTTACAACAAAAATAAGTAGAACACACAGCATATCTCGCCTATAGCGATTCTAGGGGTCAAGTAGATTGGCTGTGTGTTAACCACTTACACTACACACAGAAACGCAGTTTATTACCAATTTCAAGGTGCTTAGGGTACATCCATTGGTTTATATCGATGCTATTCGGTTGTATCGCGGACCTGCAGACTATGGAAATCATCCCCGCCTAAGGTTTTTCCAATAAACTTCAATAAGGAAAAGTTTTAAAAAGATTTCTATAAGCATCTTATCTTTTATCTGTCGTAGATAAAAGAGCGGTAGCTGTTGCTACCGCTTCGCGGACCGTTCGCGTGCATCTTATTGCCACTCTTCGTAGGTATAGATAAAAAAAGTACCTATTTCGTGAAATTAAAACATTGCAAAAGTAGACCATGTTTATTGATAGCTAGCAAGGCCCGCGGTTGTATCGTCGTTGTACCCGTTTCCGTAATTTTCCGGGGACAAAAGTAGCCTATGTGTTATTCGAGGTTATGTTCTACTTAGATCATGCTTGTGATCTTGGTATCTTTAAGTGGAGTGAATCGGTTTCTTCAAGGTAAGCACGCTCCATCGTATGCCGCTTCGTCGCTTAACATGCGCTTAACATCAGGCGAGATGACGTATAATAATCGAGTGTAAAAGTATAATAATTAATAAAAAACAATCTAGATTCCTTCTTTAACAGATGTAGAATTTTCTAAACCTTATCGGCTTATGAACTTGATGCAGATTTTTATTTTTTTTTATTTAAATTTTCACAACGAATGTTTCCTGAACCAAATTTTAACTGAACCAAATATAGGTAGATGTTCCTAGTCCATTGTAAATTTGAAGTTAATTTAAGATTAGCGCGAAATTGGATGTGTCAAACTTGAAAATATTTCAATGCAGAAGGCGTACTGCAATTTTGACTGCCTTGTCTTAAATTTGCCTGAAATATTACACTTGCGATATCAAATTTGTGACAAACTTTCGCTTTTGTCACATCAAAACTCAGTCATGATTGAATGTCAGATGTAACAGTAATTTACAGGGAAGTTTCCATAAAAAATAGAAAGATTAATTTCTGAATATGTATTCATAAAGGAAGCGAAATTTGAATATAATTAACGCAATGAATAAAAAAATACCGTGTTAAAACATTGTTAATTTCGATATTGTCTCTGTGAATTTCTTTGACGTCACAATCGTTGTAAACTTCTTTATCGATATCTCTGTATGATATGGCAGCTCAAACATTTTTTGTTGTATTTATTTGCCTATTGAAAATCAAAGGCAAATATTTGTTAGGTTATAAATATTTGATTCGTTAGTATTTATAATTAAAACTTAACAGCTGGCGTGGGAAAAGTAGATATCGATTTATACCTTTAAACGAGCTAATCTTGTAAGTATATATATATATATATAGAATCTGAATCTCGGAAACGGCTCGAACGATTTTCATGAAATTATGTATACAGGAGGTTTCGGGGACGATAAATTGATCTAGCTAGGTTTCATTTTTTAAAAACATCATTTTATGCGCATTTTTGGACAATGAAAAACTCCTACAATGTCATTAGAATACGATAACTTATTTCGCCATTGTTCATTAAGTCTAAATGGCTCAGACGGAATATGCTCGCCCTCGGAGTCAACAGGCCCCGGTTCGAATCCTGATGGTTACACTCGGGATTTTTCTTTTGGTTTTTTTTTTTGAGAAAATCTTATACTTAGAGCCTTTTATAAACGCATTTAATTCATATCTAAGTAGGTCTAAGTAAGCCATCACTACGTAATTCGTACCTGCCTAAATATCATCATCAACCAGGTACTGTTGTTTAAAAGGAATAATATATAATTTTCCAACCAAGTCTGAGCGCAAACTTAAAAGAATCCTAACGGAATATTGTTGAGAGTAAACTCATTATATATGTATTGCCAAAGGTATTTGTGCGAACATCCGGAAAAGCATCAACCAGCTTTCATCGCGCCTCTCGCCCAACAGTAGGTATTTTCACGAAGTACTTCTATCGAAATTATAAATCAGATTTATAACAGACTTGATGTTTCCTTTACTTGCGGTCATAAAACTCTTATCTAAGTTTACGTCTTGTTAAAACCGCTGACCGTTTCAAAATCAGTGCTAACTGAACACACAAAGGCCATGTTTCTCGTATGCAGGTTGGTCTGTAGTCACGCTTCAACTGAATTGATTGTTGATATCTGAATGCCTCAGTTTATTTTAACTAGCTATAAGCGTAACTGAAAACCCATGGAAAATGCTCGTCATGCTATTTTACACGCTTAGGTTACGATAAACTCGATTTTACTATGTTTTTAAGACTACAAAATTGTATTTTGTTGTCCACTTGTTGGATGTGAAAAAGTCGTTGTTATCTAGTGTCGATAACGCCCGGTTTTACAATCATGAGATCTGGTTTCAAATCCTTTTCTCCTGAGTATTTTTCAATTGCACAAGTTTATTATTAACCTCTACCAATAACGGTGAATCGAAGCGTCGTGAGGAAATCGGCACGGTTCTAGAACGACATCTGTAGTCTGTAGACTATAAGTACCTTCTGCCAACACGATTTTTGCCAGTTTAATGAGTCATGGCATTGATACTCTCCTTATCTGAGAAAGCCCCAAGTCCGAGCACTGGGTAACTAAAGTCGGCGGCTTATGCCTATACCGTTGAAAACCCAAGCTTTTACTTACTGACTTTGAATGATGACAATCTATAATCTATATTTCATTATATCCATTGTATGTTTTTGAAAGGATCTTCTATGCACTTAATGTATAGCAGTATGAACAACAATACAATATTGTATTGGTAGACATCTCCCATAACATCATCTAACCCCAAACAAGCATAGCATGTACTCTAACTGGAACCAGACACAGAACAAAAATTTGCTCTGAGTGGAAAGAATCGAACTCACAAATATAAACGTAAACACTCACCTATTTTGAAACCAGACTTGCACAACCCGCATATCGAGTCCAGTGTCATGGGCGAGCTGTTCCCTGACATGCCGAGCTGGCTTCGGGCTGCTGCTGTAGGCACTCTTTAGCGTCTCCAGCTGCTTGGCGGTGATGGTGGTTCGCGGCCGCTTGCTCGCCGCGTCCCCGTCCAGCGAGCCCTCGCCGCCTGCGGACGTCGGGTCTACTACAGTTGGATTTACTGATTTTTCCTGGTACAAGACACTTGTATCAAAGATAATAGCATCGATATACGCCTAAATTATTTAACCTTACAGTGAAATACATTTTAGCCACGGCGTATTTTAAACGCGCAGACGAGTATCATACGCGCTTCAAACGAGATTCGAACGCAACTTTGTAACCTAAGCTCATAAGTACATAATACGCGCGTTCCTGAAACGCGCGTCGTCTGCTAGTTTAAAATAAGCCGTGTGCTAGCTAGGGTCCTTACACTACACGTTTTTCTAAAATACCTAGACATCATTACACTAGTATGTATAAAAAATATCCCTCGATTATTAGAGGTATATTATTATTACTTATTCATCACATTTGGTCACGGCATAACTTGAAAACGACTTTAAAGATTACGAGTACATCCATCTTTTTAACATCTTCAAAATAGGAGGAGGTTCTCAATTCGGTTGTATGTTTTTTTGTATGTTTGTTGTATTTTATATATAAATACATAGAGGTAGAGATAAATAAATTTTATCGAAATTGGGGAAATAGTTATTGAAATATTATCAAAAGTCTAAAATTTGCTTTCCGCGACGACATATTCATACCTATCTGTTTGTTTCTGTGTGTTTGTATTTTACGCAAAAGTTATGAAATTTTCTCGAGCATCTTAGTTTAATTTTAGATTGAAGTCAGTTTTTATTTTTTTCTGGGAAATGTAAATGGAGGTTTTTAATTTCAAACTCTTTCTACATCTTGACTACGCCGAAAATACAGGATATTAGGACAGAACAACGTCCGTCGGGTCAGCTAGTGTGATTTTCTGATAGACCTTCGATTAAAATTCGTACAGATCTACAGAATTAAAGACAACGTTTCGCAGCTGCTTATCAAAATTTCCACGAAAGAATTCACTGATAAGCCTAAATGAGATAATGTAAGTTTGTGTAGCAATTGAGTGTTTAATCGACGACATAGATTTAGATTGTTTTGATGGAAAAGTGAACAAAAATCAACACACAAAAAAACAGAACAGACATGGACTTTACCTTAACTATTCTACGCCACATGTTAAAGTAAAAATACCTAAACAAATCTATATTGTGATTTTTAATGACAACAAAGACGAATTAAGGACTTGAAATGTTTATGCACGTAATGTATTTTTGAATTCAGTATAAGTAAGCGAAACCGAAAGTAAAAACTAACTTAATTTTTTTTTATAGATAATATAATCACCACAGTCTATAATTGTATCGTTGAAATGAATTTAATGACACGACATGATGTAAGTCAGTAAGAATATGAACAGCAACCCAATTTCTGTTGAGCATCATATCACATCATCATGATGAGCTCTTTTTGTACGTAACTAACAGTAAAATTTATTTTACAGAAATAAACAATTTTCTTTATAGAATTTAATTTTATTGATAGATTTGGAAGAACGTCTGTGGATAGCCTTCTTAAAGGCTATCACAACACCCTAAAAGTTTTAAGACGCATCGCAGCCTTTTCAAGCCTCCAGTCATTGAAGTATAGTATAGGTACAAGACTGTTATAGATAATTCTTACTTTCTTAAGGTTCTTGGATTTTAATTATTAATCCCCGACGCAAAAACGACGTGGTGTTATGAGTTTGACTCTTTCTTCTCGTGTGTTTGTGCGTCTGGGTATGTGTCAGTCTGTATTATCGTAGCTCCCGAACGGAGAATTGTTTTTATTTTAATATAAAATGTAAGGTAGCCGAGAGTGTTGTAAGTTATGTCTGAAGAAATTCGATCCAAGTTGGCCGCCGCGCCGTCACAAAATGGCGAATTGCATATTTTTTACACAACTCCCTCAAATGAGCTTGAGTAGTAAAATAATTTATACTACAACAAATTGCAAAATGAAAATGGCTGACCCCACAAAATGGAGAATTACATTAAATACAAGACCATCAATACTGATAACAAATAAAAGGGCTTGACTAGTAAAATACCTATCACTATCACAACTTTCAAATCCAAGATGGCCGCTACCACTGAATATCGGCATTTTATATTTTAATTTGCTTTTGTACGAATATACTTATATAAAACAATCATTCAAAAGGGGCATACCTTTAGCCCTAGCCGCTTCGTAATCAGGCTTGCAGACGAGTTTCCCGTCTTCCATTAGGTAGAACTCATCGCCGGTGTTCAGTGTTCGAGCGCAAGCGGCGCAGGCGAAGCAGCGCAGGTGGTAGACGTGGGACTGCGCGCGCCTCACCACCTGCGTCGGCGGGATGCCCTGCCCGCAACCCGAGCACTTCGTGCCGAACCGCCTGGGACAACAGCCAGAATACCAACAACATTATCAACGTGATTGAGGCTACATGACTACAGTTTACCTAAGTTTACTTATTAAAACAGTGCTACCGTATAAGATCTGAACTGCCTAGAACGATAGCCAGAATATCTATATCATTATTCAGTTATTTATTCATTCTTCTTAATTTCTAAGTTTTTTACAATAAGTATAAAAATATAAACATTATAAAAAACTTAAAACTAGGGTGCCTCCAGCAGCGGGGCAGGACCCAAGCTACCGGTGGTTAGGGCTGCAGAGAGAGGAACCTCCTGACGATGCGTGCTGTGTCAAGGATGACTGCCTTCTGGATCTGGCCCTTAACCCAACCGTCTAGCGAAAGTCTCTTGAGATGTTGGTCGAGACTTTTCGCTATAAAGCCCTTTGCCGACACGACTATTGGGACTATGATCGTCGAATCAACTTCCTACATGGTGGTAACCTCATGAGCTAAGTCAAGGTACTTGCTAAGCTTGTCCTTCTCAGCTTTCACGAGGTTCTCGTCATGTGGTACGGTGATTCTATATCATTATTATTAACGTAGATGAGGTTTCATGACTACATTTAATGTGATATGATGCCATAGCTTATGATATAAACGGCGACAGCCAGAATGCCAACAAATGTTGTTGGTATCGTAATTGTCTACGTGTCTTGACGTGGCAACATGAGCAACGTTTATGAGATAAGACATCGTGTTGAGCTATTATTAGTATTTTCTGATGATCTTTGTGCAGGGGGTGTCACAGTCACATGAAAAAAATCATATACCGTAAAACCACACATCTATAGTCCTGCAAAAGTATCGTTGATCGATAAATATTTTTGAGATTAGGTTCTTCTCTTCTTCAATACGTGTATTATTTCTGTTCAATAATGTACCAGCTAGCTTTGCTGCAGATAACAGTATCAATATCAACTTTTAATATGAATGGCGTTGAACTGGTATTTACAGGCCTTAGAAAAAATCGCAAACTTTTATTGGTAATAGTGGTAAAGTTTTATGAAAAATGCCGGGACTTTTTATAATAGATAGGTACCTAGGTAGATTTATCACGAGTCTAATTCACTAGGTATTGTTTATTTATTGAAATCTAAAGTTTTCGTTTTAATTTGACAATATTTGATTTTTGACCAAAAAAAGGGGTGTTATATATAAGTTTGACGTCGATGTCTGTCTGTCTGTCTGTGTGTGTGTCTGTCTGTGGCACCGTAGAGCTCAAACGGATAAGCGGATTTTGATGCGGGTTTTTTTATTTGAAATTTAATATACGTGCGGCTGTTCTTAGCTATGTTTGGTTAATATCGATTCAAGATGGCCGCCTCAACAAAATGGCGGACAAAATACTTCTTCACAACCTACATCAATATGGGTATCAAATGAAAGGGCTTGACTAGTAGAATACTATACACTATAAAAAAACCAAGATGGCCGCCACCACAAAATGGCGAATTACATAATTTTTTTGACTTCTTCCTCAATATGGGTATCAAAAGTTTAGGACTAGACGGGCTAGATTAGTAGAATGTTGTACAGATAACAAATCCGAGACAGTCGGGGGTTAATCAAAATTTTTAATTTTGTTTTTGTTCGCACTTGGATTCAAACTATAGTCCTAACGTACGTAACGATAAAACAAGTCAAACTGTCTCCCAACTTAAGAAAAAATACCAGGAAGACAATGGGCTAAAACTGAAGCTTTCAGATAGTGCAACAGAAGTTAGTATAAATGATGACTCTGACGAAGAACCTTTTTTAGAAGTAAATGAGGACATGGAGCTCCAAATGAAACTAAATTTGTGATTGTAGACCACGAAAGGTAGATGTTGCCAGACCAAACCCAGATTAAAGAAAACAATATGTGCTTACGTCAATTGGGGCTATATCGGAAATTGCCGCATAAAGACGATATAATATTCTATCCAGCTCAGAACATACTCCAGAAAAATGCACAATCTAAAAAACTCAGCACAAAAAGAGTATGTGTATGAGTAGAGTAGAGCTGGTAGAAAGATGGGAAATACCTAAAAAGGAGGGTTTTTATCTATCTGGGGGCACAACAGTGCCACCGCCAAGTCGAGCGCGAAGCAAACACTGCCGTACCATCCTTTACGGGAACCATTTCGCTGCAATTTCAGGCCCCTATTTGATTTTGATTGACAAAATTTATTTAATCATTTTTAATTGTCAAGTAATAACTCTGTTAATTTCGTTTTCATAAAATTTAATGTCATAAATTTTCCAATTTTTGTTATTATTTTAGTCTATTTCAATTTATATGGATTATTGGATGGATAAAAACTATGTGTAACTATGATCTAAATTATCGTTTCCATACGATTAACATCAATTTTATGACTTGGAAGGAAGTTGTAAGCATCCGAGGCAACAAAGGTCCAAACAAAAAAAAAAAAAATTGAACCGGTCCTTACCGATTCAAAATTACATATTTATGTATGTAATATTTTAAGCCATTAACTTGGTTGCTTATAAATCCTTGATGAGTGTTTCTTATGTAAATATTTTTCTTGTATTCCGCCCTCAATCAAAATATTACCAAAATATTAAATCGAGATCCTTCTTTTATGCATAAGTACCATCTTTTTATGTAGTAACTACCAGGACTAGACCTTCTCTGAAAAGAAAGGGGCAAGGCTGGTTTCTGTCTGTTAGTTTTTATTCAATTGAGAGTATTGTATTCCATTCTACATTTTGAAAGTGAATGAAAATAGAGTAATCTAAAGGGGTTTTTAATGAAGAGGAAAGCAATAGAAAGAATAGGTATTACTTTCCAAACCCTAAAGTACAATAATTATACGTCAAATATTAAATTTTAAAATGTACCTTCAACATAAATCCTAGTAAAACAATGTCACAAATTTAAACACAGTGGTAGTAAGTTCATAATTAAATAACATTTCACTATCTTGATCTCAACTTACACGAAAAAGTAATCATTGTCCAATAAATTAAGTTTCCAAGCAAAATAGTCTTCCGAAAGCATCGTATTTTAGAACTAATTTACTTGACTTTATTTAAAAGTTATTAACACACAAGCATTTTATCACAGGCCACACGAACTAAAGATGTTGCTTCGACTAAAGTCATTTACAAATTGTTGCCATCAATTGATTGTTAACTAATAAATAATCATGCTTATCTTATCTATACAGGACCTGGAACTGACTGATAACAGTATCATCATATTCCTCGTGTTTTAGACAACAGGATAGCATGTCTTGAGGAAGTATTTCAGTAGATAGTGCCAAATGATATGAACCGATACAGATTGCTCGTCATATCGCGATTTAAACAAGACATAATTTGCCTTGCATTAATTAATACTATCTGCTTTTACCTTTCGTTATAGAAAGAATTCGCTTATCCTTATCCCACTATATTTTTGGGGTCTATACCACATGTTCGCTTCCTCCATTCGTCTCTATCATTTTTCATATCTGAGTTTCCTTTTTCCTATGTTTGTCTACCCATACCAAATCCTCATATTTAGTAAAATCATTTATTTCAATCGTATTTTGTTTTAATAGAACTAGGTTTTCAGAAGGAAAAAAAGAGTTCAGAATTAATGACTAAATGTTGATAATGATTTTTTTTTATTAGTTGGTGGTGGTCAGCCCCTACTTTTTTACCAGCCTATGACTGCAAACAACCTGTGACTTTCGTCCGCTTAAATACTAATAATATTTAATACCGTGATCTATGTGGGGCTTTTAATTCTTTGATTCGATTGAGTGATAAATTAAGATGGAGTATTTACTACCCTAACATAGTTTAATTATATCTGGTCTTTATAGTAAACATATTGCGGTCTACTGTAATGTGTTCCAAGTGTTCCCAATACACATGTATTTCTAAGTCAGCTCGAACCGTGATTTTGGCATGTATATGACGCAGCGTAAAATTTTATCAGAGAATAAAAAAATAGCTAACCATTTCAAAACAAAAATGACGTTTTATGAAATATAATTTTTTAAAACATATGACTATCAGGCCAATCAACAGCAGTCCAAGTTTACTATTTTGCCACTTTGTATTGACTCATGTTTCAGACCCTCATAACAAATACTTTTGCTTAACTTTTGACTAAATTGGAGAATCACTGTTGTCTTCAAATCGAGATTCATTCGGTTTCATCCAGGTAAACCCAATGCGTGGTATACTGCAGCGTCGCTTAACCACAGACGAGATGGCGGTCAAGTGCAAGTCTATCATTGTTAAAAACCACTGATATAAGTTATCATTATAATCGGAATCACAGATAAAGTTACACTTATCGCAATGAGCCGATAGTCCTGTATGTATAGATACTGGAAGATAATACCTAGACACTGACCGAATCAGCCGAACGTGGCTGTAAATTCCTTTTTTTAAATCTTCATTTCTTGGACACACGTATATACAATGATAAAACTAAGCATAGTACTTTAGTTAAGAAATTAAACCTACTTTTTTTCAATTAAAGAGGTAAAATGATTTTTTATAGAAAGTTCTTAGAACTGGCCACTTATAAACAATATAATAAAAAAATAATTCTATAATTTGAAAATAGAACTCTTTGCCAGTATTACTGAGTATATACTTCATTCATTTGTCATATGTTTTACGATTTGGCGGCAAATTGAAAATTGTCTGTGTCACGTCAACATGAATTTAACACGAGAAAATTTTCGTGCAATGATTTTTTATGACTTTCGATGTCATTTAAGTCAACAAGAAAGTTATGATAGACTACGATTGGCCTTTCACGATGAAGCCCCATCTCGTGCGACTGTTTCCAACTGGTTTAATGAGTTTAAACGTGGTCGCACTAATCTCACTGATGATTTACGTGAGGACGGCCTTCTACGGCGACGACTGAAGATAACATCTGTGTTGTGCGGCGTATGATAGAGACTGACAAAAGAGTGACCTATTAGCAGATTCGGACAAGCTTAGGCATCAGTATGAGTCAAGTGCACAAAATCCTACACGAACATTTAGCGGTCAGGAAGCTTTGCGCCCGGTGGATACCTCATAATTTGACTGAGGCTCAAAAACTCCATCGTGTGGATTGGTGCCGTAAAATGATTGAAAGATTTAACGGAGGTGACTCAAATGCTGTGTTCGACATACTAACAGGTGACGAAAGCTGGATTTACTGTTATGATCCTGAAACCAAAAGACAATCTGCTCAGTGGGTGTTTCCTTTCGAGGAGTTGCCAACTAAAGTGAAGAGAGATCGAAGTGCGGGGAAAAAATGGTGGCTTCGTTCTTTGGAAGGATAGGTCATTTCGCAACAATTGTGTTAGAGGATCAAAAACAGTTTCTGCAGAATGGTACACTACCAATTGTTTGCCACTTGTCTTGGAAAAAGTTCGAGAGAAACGACCTCGCAGTAGGATCCTCCTTCACCACGACAACGCCTCATCCCACACCGCCAAGCGAACGATCGACTATTTGGCGACATCAAACGTTGAATTACTGGGTCACCCGCCGTATAGCCCCGACCTCGCGCCTTGTGATTTTTATTTATTTTCAAAAATTAAAGAAAAACTTAAAGGAAAGCGGTTTATGAATGCTGAAGAAGCGGTGGCTGCGTATCGCGATGCCATTGAAGAGACCCCTAAGGACGAGTGGGCAAAGTGCTTTTCCCAGTGGTTCCATCGCATGCAGCGGTGTATTGACGTGAATGGACAATATTTTGAAAAGATATAATAAAACTAATAACTGGCTAATGTAATCAGTTTTTGATTTTCTAAGAACTTTCAGTTTGACCCTCGTAGGTATGTTGTAGTTTATTGGTTAAAGAATTTAAAAAAAGCAAGACGATTTAGTTGAACCTTTAAAATTGCCAAATGAGTGCATTAATGTTTTGCAAAAAATATATTTCAGGCAATTTGGTATTTAAATGCGTCAAAAACTTAATTGGGTATTTATGACTAAAAATAGGGATTCTCAAAAGACGGTTCATTTTGGTGGAATTTTCTACGTGTAAGGTTATCTAAATTGAGAGATTCATTTTGCCCCGTTACTAACCAGCCAGGGCTATTGTCATTCAGTGAAAAGTTTTCAGCTTGGCCAAATACCTACTTAAAATTTGGAGGCAGCTCATACAAGCAAGTAAGGAATAAGTATCTTTTGGCACAAGCTTGCCTAGAAGATATTCTTATTTTTTTTCTTAACTTTTATAGGTTTACACTTGACCGTCATCTGGCCTGATGTTTTACCGTTTACCTAGAAGAAACCGACTCATTCTCGATTTGAAGACACTAAGATTGTATCCATCGGGGAAACCCCACTCAGACAACGTATTCCACAGCCTAGACGTACTTATCACAAAAGTAGAGTCAAATCTTTTCGTTCATATTTGAAACATCAACCATTCAACGATATCTCTTTTTCGTGCTTATTCACCCTTCATTTCAGGCTAGAAAAGTGAGAAAACACTGCTATGTTCCCCATTTTGGATGTTTGTGGCACAGTCACGTTGGAACGCCTTAATGGATCGTGTTCAAGTTTGAAACACAGATAATAAATACATAATACTTTTTATCGTGGATTAGTTACGGTAACAGGGACCACTAGTAGTCTAAGATCCCGCTATACAACGACCTTCACCGAGCTGTTTATTGATGAAAAGTGTTTTATATGTAATTTAATATGTCAACAAATATATTGCTAATGGGTTGCCTAAAAAAATTCAGACCAGAATATGATTAATTAACAATTAAATTTTTATTTTTCATTATTTCACTTAAATTGATTGAATTTGAGAAAAAACTATATAACATAACTTAGTATTTTGGCTTTACTCAGTGCTTACGAAATCTCATGCAAATATTTTCAAACAATAAAAAGTTTCAAACATACTTTCATCCCTTATTTCACCCCTTTGGAGGTTGAGTTTTGAAAAATACTGTAATGCATAATTCATTATTTTGATCATGCTCAATTCGTGCAAAATTTTATGCGAATACGTTTAATAAAAAATTTTCATACAAACTTCCATCCCGTTTTTTATACCCTTAGGGGTTTAATTTCGTAATGAGATTTCGTAAGCATTGAGTAAAGCCAAAGTAATAAGTTATGTTGTATAGTTTTTTCTAAAATTCAGTCAATTTAAGTGAAATAATTAAAAAAAAATTTTTTTATTGTTAATTAATCATATTCTGGACTGAATTATTTTAGGCAACCCATTTGCAATATATTTGTTGGCATATTAAATTACATATAAAACACTTTTCATCCAATAAACAGCTCGGTGAAGGTCGTTGTATAGCGGGATCTCCTACTATAGGGTAAAACCTCGATGCGTAGTTAGTACTCGTAATGTGATACAAGAAACCTCTTACTACTAGACTCTACTTTTCTCAAACAACTTATAATCATGTGTGTTAGATAACGAAATGAGCAGCCCCATTTTTTTCTACATAGAAATGAAGCTTACTTGAAGAAATCGTCGGTGCAGTAGAGTTGGTTGTTCCTCGCGAAGCACTTCCCCGACAGCATAGCGCGGCACTCCACGCAGCGCAGACAGCCGGCGTGCCACGTCCGGTCCGATACCTTCAGCACGTACCGGTCCACTATCATTTCGTGACACCCGCCGCATTTCGGGATACTGGCTGCAACAAAAGCTACGATCATGCTACCTGTTTAGGTACATAGAACACTTTCGATAAAATTTGAAATGTTCTCTACACTTTCTATTTCCTTTTCTTCTCCTAATCATACGTTATGTCAATTTTATAAATGCAAAAGTGTTGAAGTTTGTTGCTCAATTATGTCGGACCTTCTAAAAAAAGATCCCAAATAACAAAAACCAAAGACACTGGAGTTTGTGTGTATAAATTTAAACTCTCACAAATAAAAAGAAACTCTCCTAAATTAAAAAAAGATAAAAGTTTAAAAGTATACGAGCACCGCTGCAAAGTGGCCAATCTATTTTTTATTTAATCTTTCTGTCTGATCGTACTAGTTATTAGTTATATACTTTTTGACGTGACAACGTGTAATAAATCGATGAACTTGTAGGTAGGTACACGTTACGCATTTTATTACACATGTTACGCGATAGCTCCAACTGTGATTCGATTTTGATGGCCCTTATTTTCTTTGAAATTATGGCCATTATTTTCACATACTTAGTTCAGATGTGATTCCCAAAAGATTTTATCGAAATCGGTGTGCGGGATTTTGAAATATGAACAAAAAACTAAAACGTACTTTCATTTATCTGAACGAATTAGTAATAGCTTGTTATGATATTTGGTCGAGTGTCTGAATTTATTTATTGTAAATTGAAGGTGTTTTTTTCGGAGAAAACAAGTTATTAGAAACTTATACCGTACAAGCGCGGTCTTTTTACATTGTTCCAGTTTGAAGGGCAATGTTTTCAAGACATAACATCTTAGATCTCTGGATGAAGAGCGCAGTGCAGTGCTAGGTAATGATTTGGACTCTTGATGTTCCAATTGCTGTGTGTCACTGTGCTGTTATGTGGCAGGCATGATGCTTATCATCAGGGACATGTCTAGCTGGTCACCCAGAGATTTAAGTTGTTTGCCTCTATCCTCTGTAATTTCTGAAATAGAATCATTACCCTTCAAGCTAGAACACAGTTATGTTTCACATTACTGCTTGGTGGTAGAATAACTGGCAATGGTGTTGTACTTCCTTAGAGGGACTGTACCACTACAAAAACAATTTAAAACACTCACACAATTTAAAACATATTTTTATTTTTTTTGGCTTTCTGTCTATTTGTTTCGTATAATCTTTGAAGCTCTGAAGCGGCAGCAGTGTTAAATAACAATAACAATTAAAAACTTTAAGAGTCTGCGCCCCCCACTGAAGTCTGCTGACCAAATTGTTGAACCACGTTACTTTAATACTTTGGTTTTCGTTCGTCACTGCAGAATACAAAAGTCGTCTAAATTATCCACGGCGATAACTAAGAGGTTTATATTTTTGCAATTGTATTATGTAGAAGATAATCTTCGAAATTGGTCTTTCAATAATGCTATAAATGATTACAACAGTCTGTTAATGGAAAATATTATAATAATAGTTAAATTGTACTGTTGCGGGAATATATGGATTCAGTCAGAATTAGGTTCAGGTTGGAATAATGATCGAATATTCGTAGACACTTTTTCACACATCACCACCTAGCCCCAAACATAGCAAAGCTTGTGCTATGGAATTCAGACACATAGTTGATACATAATACATATACTCATAGCTATAGTTTTAAACAAGTTATTGTATAATTTAGTTGTATGCGCCAAATACCATAACAAGCAATGGTAAACATTTCAGGTGTAGATCTACTGAAATTCTCTAATCTCTACGCGTGCCGTATTCATACGAGTAAAATGCAGGTAGGTATGTCATAAGCAAAATAAATATTCCTTGCGATATTTTTAACTTACTGATTGATTAATCTTATTTAGATTTATGAGTGAAATATTGTCCGAAGTCCAATAAGATATGAAAGCAATCTAAATGCGGTCAAAATGTGGCAAGTGTTTGATATCAAAGTATGTTTATGTATCGAACGTTGTAGAGTTGTATAGATTAATATTTGTCTAATTACAACATGAACAGATGTAGGTTTATTATTTCATTTGGGACATAAATAACGTACTTATTTAATGAATTATTTGTTGAATGTAGGTCAGGGTCAATCACAACACCTGAACGCGATTCCAATTATGTAGGTTTAGACGACAATATTGTTAGGTAAACAATATGTTAAAAAACATATTTCGAAGATATTATTCATCATCCGGCGATCTGCACTTGACCAGAGTGATGGACTGTTGTTGTTGATTATCTCCTTGTAAGAGAACGCCCCAAGTTCCGATAGTAGGTACATACAACCCGGTCAGAATATCTGTGCACCTCGCTAGAATGCGGCGCCTCTCCCGCTTTCCCTGTCACTCCCCGGTGCGACAGTATGGTTAGCATCTTCGCCGCCGCCGATATGACATCACGATATCAGGTGCACAGATATTGTGACCGGGTTGTAACATAAACAGCCCACCAAATGTTCCCACTGCTAGGAGCCTTCACTCGCAAGAAGAGAGTCCAGGTCATAATACACCACGATGGCCCAGTGCGGGTTGGTGGAAGTTATGAATGATAAACAGTAGGTATGTAAAACATAATACTACTCTGTTTAAAAAGTATCGGGAATATGACAATAAAAAGACCCGTGTAAAAGAAGTCGTTCTAATTTTTTTACTGCATGTTAGTCATGTTTTAGCGCTGCACTGATTTAGTGCGCAAAGTTTGAGCGGGACCTGTCATTTAATTTGTTTTAAACTACACTTTTTGTTGGTCATAGTTTTGAGTTCTTGGCGATTTTTACAATGGAAAATATTGTTCAACAAAGAGTGTGCCTTAAATTTTGTGTTTCGAATGATATTTCATGTGCTGAATCACTAAAAATGTTGCGAAATACCTACGGCGAATCGTGTATATCGAAAACAAGGGCTTATGAATGGTATAAGGCTTTTAAAGAAGGCCGAGAAGTAGTAATAGACTTGGCTCGTTCTGGTAGACCTTCAACCGCTACGACCAAAGGAAACATCGACAGAATCAAGAAGTTAGTGCTCGAAAATCGACGTATCAGTCTGAGAGAGTTGGCTAGTGAGGTGAACATATCTTTTAAGTCCGTCCACAACATTCTCATTGACATTTTAGGCATGAAACGCGTCGCCGTTCGAAAAGAGCTCAATTTTGTTCAAAAAGCGCAACGAAAGCATGTCGCTGAAGACATGGTTTCCCGAGCTTCTACGGATCCGACCTTAATTAAACGTAT
The DNA here is from genome assembly GCA_017562165.1 of Ectropis grisescens. Taxonomy (NCBI): domain Eukaryota; kingdom Metazoa; phylum Arthropoda; class Insecta; order Lepidoptera; family Geometridae; genus Ectropis; species Ectropis grisescens. Next base: position 17,780,656 of record CM029770.1, read on the forward strand.
AATAACTGGCAACGAGACATAGGTTTATGAGTACGACATGCAAACAAGCCAACAGTCTTCAGAATGGCGTCTCGAACACGAGCCGAAACCCAAAAAACCGCGGCAAAGTCGCTCCAAAATCAAGGTGATGCTGACAGTTTTTTTGACTACCGTGGTGTGGTTCACTCCGAATTCCTTCCAGAGGGAGAAACAGTGAATAAAGAATATTATTTAGGCGTCATGAAGCGTTTGCGTGAGAGTATCCGCCGAAAACGTCCAGATTTGTGGCAACACAACTCATGGATGCTGCACTATGATAATGCACCATCACACACAGCCATTATAGTGAAAGAGTTTTTAGCGAAAAATTCAACAAAAGTTCTCGACCAAGCACCGTATTTACCTGATATGGCTCCGTCTGACTTTTTTTTATTTCCCAAGTTAAAATTACCACTTCGAGGAAAACGTTTTGAGTCGATAGAAGCCATAAAAGAAAATTTGCTGAATGAGCTAAAGACCATAGCACAAATAGTCTATGAAAAATGTATGGAAGACTGGGTGAAGCGTTGGAGATGTTGTATTGCAAGCGATGGGGCCTACTTTGAAGGCGATAAAATAAATTTAGATGAATAATTTGTATTTTTTGTTTTATTGACAAATTCCCGATATTTAGTACACAGAACTATGCTTTTAGTTCCGTAATATTTTAGGCAGTGGAAGTAGAGTTGGTATGTTTTATGTAGTCTTCTAAGATAGCTAAAAATTCTGTATGCATTAGAGGCCATCTAAGTCAAACTAACGTCATAATTTCTCGTTAAAATATGATATATTTTAATACTTAATAACAACCAGTCTTATCGAAAAAAGTGTTAGGTAGAGCGTCAACTATTACTTAGTATACATAATACTAGATGTCCGCCCCGGCTTCGCCCGTGGTACATATATAACACTCATTGGGATCCCGTACATATCCAACCAATGGTGAAAGAATTTTTGAAATCGGTTCAGTAATTCCTGAGAAAAAAACGGTTTCAAACAAAATACCTCTTCAGCTTCATGATACGCCACCTGTCGGAAATTGGTCGTACCAACTCAGATTTAGAAACAAATTTGATTAGCAAAGGTTCAATGACGCAATCTCAGACACATGCTGTCATGTCAAAGCACGGCACGAAAACTCTCAAAAAGAAATATTTTTTCCGATTTTGTTATATTCTTGATTCATTCTTCGCTTCTATTGATAGTAGCGTTATGTTCTAGAGCCTTCGTCGATAAATTAACTATCCAATAGAAAAGTAGTCTTTCAATTCGGACCAGTACTTCCCGAGATCCTAGCGTTCAAACAAATAAACAAACTCCAGCTTTATAATATTTTTAGTATAGATTTATTTTGGCAATGTCTAATAACGACATTTGTGAGCCTATCGACATTCCGTAGAAATTCGACGTAAGCTCACTGAATGGCGCCACTTGTGTTTGAAGAACGCGAAAATAGTAGGCCCCTCTTATTAGTAACACTTCGAGATTCATCATTGAACTATGAATATGTATAACATGAATATGTTTTGTTATCGACTTTTGCCTACGCTCCACGCCAATAAGGTAAGTACTCGCTAAATTATTTGATATTTTCTCAAAATACTTATGTTTATGCTTTCACGTACATTAAATTGTTTGTGGAGACAAGATTATGTATCGGAAACTGGCTATTTATGAACAATTTTCACCCAGTTCTTGGAATGTTAATCGTGAGCAACTCTGAAAACCTGCCCATTGGTTTGCCCTTTGGTTGTGGAGCTGAAAGGAACGGAAGCGGTTGTTATAAGGTCAGTAGGTACCTTTCTAAAGATTCGTTTTTATTTTATGGAGTATTTGTTAGACATTTTAGCTATAAAAAATTTGGTTTAAGTGAACGTCAGCAATCACACGCGGCACGAGATATAGCGCTCCAATAGTCTAATATTATTTTAGACCCGAACGGTTGCTCACAATTGCATCAAAATATACCGTAATTAAAGATAATATAGAAACAGTTTTGGTGAGCAGTTAGACTTTTATATTATCTTCATTGACCTACAAAAATAAGCACTTAACTTAAGTTAACTCGTTTACTTTCGTACCATAATTTAATTAATTGTAGGAACCTTCACTTAGGTTCTTAGCTATACTGGCACACCAAAACTACGATCATACAAAGACTACAAAAATACGCAATTTATACATAATTATTTATGTACGTTCAGTTAGTAGAAGTAAGTCTTAAATTCAATCTGAAGGTTAGAATACCATAACACCTTCCCTTCACCGTAAAAAAATAGTGTTCTCGGACACCTATTACCTACTTGAATAAACACTCATAGGTGAAGGGCGATGACGGCACTCATTCCTCCCATTTGGAAGGCGGTCGTTCTTCCACCTATCTCACTCCTTAATTTGGTTACATATAAACATTCCTATAGTATATAGGTGTCTATCGATTAGATAAGCTACACGCACACAACACAGGCACAAGCTACGTACACAGGAAGACCTCGGGCAGGTGGTCGAGTTGGATGGGCGGCACGCGAATGTCCTCCAGAGTTTCCTCCGCGGGGTACATCATGGCGCCGAGCATCGCACGACCGCGTTGGCTCGCTGCGCCCAACGCACTACCGCCACCCTGGTTTGGACCCCCAACCCTCTTATCACAGTACCGCTGCGATTGGCCAAGCCGTCGGGCTGATAACACCCGCCACGCCCCTGAACCAATCCTCACACTCGGAACACTCCCATCGATCGATGCGGGGAGAATTCGCAGCATTCCCCGCCGATATTGAGCGTTTACAGCGCTGAAGTGTTTACAGATGAGCGCTGCTATGCCGATTTACTTTACACACCATTCCTTTTCTGACAAGGATTTGCATGGCTAACAATGATGGGTTTTCCTTGTTTGGCTTTCAGCAAATTTTTATTTTTAATTTGGCAGAGGTCGTCGCTGGTTTTATTGTGTACGAGTTTGATATTACTTCTAAATGTGCTGATTAATTAACTAATTCAATTTCACTGAAGCGATTTCTTTTGGTACGATTTATTTATCTCGTACAGTCAAATGTCTGGAATTTTGAGAATGATTCTATTTGGTGACCCGGACATGTAAGAAACTGTGACCATACATTTAACGATAACAATCAATCAATTACCAGAGTCAATAATTAGGTAGGTACCTAATGTTATTTGCATACTTATTATGAAACTCAAGTCAACGCATGTATTTGAGTTACAACATTGATAAATAATAATAAATTTGAGGACCTCTAACATTACGTCCGAAATATGTTTTGGACGTATAAGTATTTAGTAAAGAACTACGAAGTACCTACCTAGGTAGGTACATAGTTGAGTAAAAACAAAAGTAATTAATAAAAATAATATTTCAAACATTACAAAAAAAAACATTTACGAAGCCACATAACAACATAGAGGTATTATGTATGTAGGTAAGTACCTACCTTAAATTCTTGGTTCAATTTTTAGCATTAGAAAGTAGGTAAGAATAAGTACGAGTATAACCTATAACGTATTCGTAAAATAACCTGTAAAGTCTTCGAATAAACTATTTTTTACAAAAAATTAAACCGACTTCAACACCACAAATAGGCACTCAAAAGCGAAAAATAATTTAATATAGGTAATTATTATAACCGCTACTCACTCATCCATATGAAGTCGGTGCCAGGCTAGTTAAAAAGTTAGTAGATATACTATGTACGAGGTAGTAAGTAAGTAGGCATAGGTAAGTAGTATCTATCTACTACCTGTTAGATTTGGCTGGCACCGACTTCATATAGATGAGTGAGTAGAGGTTATAATAATTACCTATATTAAATTATTTTTCGCTTTTGAGTGCCTATTTGTGGTGTTGAAGTCGGTTTAATTTTTGTAAAAATAGTTTATTTTACCCTTTTAGTGCTAAACAAGTTTTCACTAATGCATTTACACGATTTCGTGTTGAGATCTCAATACATGAATTAAACCCAAACACTGGGTAATTCCTGTAAACCGTTAAGAAATTCCCTTGACTGTCCTTTATCTTCATCATCAGACCACTAATGACAGTCACAACCCATCTATGTAAAAAGTTCTCATCAATACAAATTCATCGAGCCCAAACACAAGGTAACTACTATGTACCGTCGAGGAGTTCCCTCGACCGTCTTCCCGTTCCCTCATCAGATCGACTCCAGACCATCTTTAAACTATACTGCTTTAAAATGCGCAAGCAAAAACTTAACTAACGCACTAGTCATCTTTACAATTTTCGAAAGTTATCCTCGATTTCTCTAGGATACCATCATCAGATCCTGGTTTCCTTATCATGGTACCACCCTTGGAATATCTCCTTAACAACAAAAAAATAATCATCAAAATCGGTTCATAAACGACGAAGTTATCCGCGAACACACATAAAAAAAAAAACATACATACGGTCGAATTGAGAAACCTCCTTTTTTGAAGTCGGTTAAAAAGAGAAGGTTACGGCTTATTGTTTATTTTTATATTGTTCACTTGTGAACATGGCGCACGAAATTCCATCGAAATATCACCATACCATACTACCACCTACTACCATATATCTGACAACCGTAAATAGTCACATATTTAATAAAACTGAAAAACACAGGACAACCGAAATAAGAGCCTCCTACTTTTTTTGAAGTCGTTTAAAACAAGACTGCTAGGCAGGCCGTAGCTAAACATTTCTTTGTATCTTTGTAAACGTATTGGTAAAACTGGCTCAACCCTACAAACGGGTCCATAAACCCAGTCCTCTGGTCAGGCGTGACTGGCGGCGCGCCGCGGCTGCGCCCACGATAAATTATACAGCCGAGGGCGAGTCACCGGTCTTTACGACGGCATAAATCAGAACTGCCACTTCCCCTGGACGCCCAGGTTGCATGGCACATGAACGTGTCGAACCTTTCACGTAGGGGCTAGTAGGTCAATAGCTCAACATCCTACTAATATTCTAAATTACAACGATGGGATGAAGATGGGATGGTTCAACCACGCGAGTATAATCGTCACATAATTACGTCACAATGTCTTAAAGCACTTGGTTAAAATTTATATATTGTTTGTACTATTTTAACATCGGCAAGAAAATAAGATGGGAAAGAAAGGTTCTCGAGTGGCGACCACGAACTGGAAGACGCAGTGTTGGAAGGCCTCACACTAGATGGACAGATGACCTCACAAAGGTCGCTGGAAACCGCTGGTTGCAGGTTGCGCAGGACCGTACGTTGTGGATATTTAGGGGGGAGGCCTATGTTTAGCAGTGGACGTCTTGCTGCTGATGATGATGATAAGAAAATAATGGGAACTACGCGTACAAAACCGCAGGACGCTTCAGTTTTCAATAAATATCTAACGTACCTATGACTCAATAATTACGATGACAAAGTATTGGATTACTTAGAACTGTTGAAAACCTATTTTATTATTTAATTTGCATTATTTAACAATGATAACAAAGTAATTATAAATACTTCAATTTAACTAATCTTAGATAATGACTTGGAAATCCCACTACGTGATGTATGTGTTTGAATCAGTCAGTAAGTTATAAGGTCAGCAGAAACACTTTAAATCTATAACCTACAACGATCACTTCTTGAACCTACAAGGTACCTACTCGACATCGTCATCAAGTATTTAATTTTGTCGTCATAAACGTCCTCTCTGTTCTTTTTTGTAAGGATCTAGGTAATCGTTTTCTATGGCAGTAGGATTCAGATTGCCTTAGTCTGCCTGATGGCCTGGGCACACGACACGCGTCCTACCTATTTATCTAATTCCTGTACAAACTTATAGGTACAGTTGTTACAGTAACTACACATTTCTCAATGTTCTCACTTCAACGATGTGTTCTTTTTGGGCCTAAAGTACATGTTACGCTGCTCAGTAATTTCTCCCCGATCCCGTAGAGTTAAACATATCAAAAGTTAGACCCGTGAGACAAGTGACGACTACAATTCGTACACGCAAATAAAAAAAATCTTTTGAATTTCGAACGGTGCAGTCCCAATGTGGCCGGTAGCATTATGTTTCATAAATTGGCGAGGGAAGTCGCGTGCGTCGTCCCCTGGGCATCGACGCGTGCGCCTGATCCGCGTCCCTTGTTCCACGGCCCTAGTAATTGACGGTTAGCGAAGCACTGCTAGAGCTTCAACCCCTGGAATCTGCTCATCGGATGCGACAGCCGTGAGGAAACGCGGCAAGTGCTTCTTTATACGCGTTTCCTAAGACGAAAAGAGATACGACATGCTTCGTATTTATTACCCGACTGCGCGACACAAAGGAGTGGTAATGTGTTTATCAGTCTATATATGTAAGTATGCATGCATACTTTGAAGCACTATACAGACCAAACCCCTGAGCCGATTTTTATGATTCGCACGTCAATCGATTTCTCTTAGCTTCGCGAGTGACACTAATAACATGACATTAGACATGACTCTTTTGTTCTTGATTTATATCAACGATTTAGCTAGTTCTATGCCAGAGTGGATGGACATAAGTCTATTTGCAGACGATACTCATGTAGGGGTTAGAGATAAAGACTACCAAAAGTTAAAGCATAAGATGAGTGTTGCTATGAAATTGCTTCAGGAATGGTTCAGCTGCAACGGAATCATTTTGAATTCCGATAAAAGTACTTTCATGGAATACCAGTCAAAATTGGGTATTTATGGCAATTCAACTTGTAAGAGCAACATATTTTTGGGGTACACAATAGACAACACAATTTCTCATAATATTCACATTAATAATATCTGTAGAAAAATTTCAAGCGGAAACTACGCTCTATTGAAACTTAGATCACTTGTAGATAAAAAAACTCTCATGTCCATGTATTATGCTTACGTGCATTCAATTTTAACTAAACTTGCAACAAGGAGTTGTGTACGTTCGCTGACAATTCAATTTTCAAATTTTTCAAACAAGTTTTCGCCACGTTATTTTGTCTTTAGATTATAGCATACCTCATCTTCGTTTCTTTAATTATATCGATGGTTTTTATAGTATGTAAGTACGTAGTTTGGTTTACATTTTATGCAGTCGGGTTTTTTGAGTTTTTAAATTATATATTTTTTTATTTCTTAGATTTTACTTCACAGAAGTAAAGTTATCTTATCGGAGTAATTATTAGGTTATTTGCCGTATATTTTGTATCAGGCGTTACACTCACATGAACGACTTGCTAATAAAAATGATATAGGATAGGATGTTTGCTCAGACAACCACTGAAGAGGGCCAAGTTTGTTTATAGATTTTATCAATGTCAATTTGTCCCGCACAAGCGAACGAATGCCCCAGAGATTCGATATCAGATTTCTATGGGAAACGGACAAACGGAACGATAGCCAGAGAGATCTTGTAACGTTACATATTGACTTTAAACAATATGTAAGCGTACATTTCCTACTAAAATCATCATTCATTGGAGACTATGTAGAAACTTAGGTACTTACATAGTGAATTTTCATACAACTAATATCTGTTCTATCGTGTCCTCACGATAAAGCATATTTTTCTGATCATAATATTAGTATTCTTCATGTATTATTTCTATTTTAAACTGTAGAAAACTACGTTTTTCTGAAAATTTTATTTATTTACTTCATGTCATAATATTTCAAAACATTCACTATTGCTTAGCAACCTCTATCATTTTCATAAGGTTGAATAGTTTTTAGGTCTAATTCTCTCTGGCCGCTAATTATAAAATAAACTGTCTCTCATTTTAGATTTGAATACCATTATTAGAATACCAAGTCTTCTTGTAAAAGCTAGGAACTGAGATGGGCAGTCAGCATTTGGATTTCAAAGAAGAAGCATCACAAGATACCCTGAAAGGTGCAATGTGATGTTGTGGACTGCTGTGGGCTACTACCGCTGCTGATCCCTGCTGCAAGCCACTGATGTTGTGGACTGCTGTGGGCTACTACCGCTGCTGATCCCTGCTGCGAGCCACTGATGTTGTGGACTGCTGTGGGCTACTACCGCTGTTGATCCCTGCTGTGAGCCACTAAACTCTACCGTGGGCTACTGATCCTGCTGTGGGCTGCTGATCCCTGCTGCGAGCCACGGAATCCTACCATCCTACCGTTCAAACCCTCTCAGTTCCTGTTTTTTTTATCTTTAAGTTACGTTCTGTTTAAATTTTTTATTTCATTTCATCTTTTTTTTTAAATATACTTGTTTCCTTGACCTTTTTCATTTACCCATCCCTATAAAGACTTTTTGTGTTCACCCTATCGTGACAATCTATACGTTTCATTCTCATGGAATAGTGTTTATTGTCAAACATTGTGAAGTGATTTCAATGCGGATAACGAAACTAGTTACTATCAATTTACAAAATATCGTTGATATTTATGACGTGTAATGAATAAATATTGAAACGCTAATTATAATTAAAACTTTTTTGCGCCTGATGGTAAGTTACACGCATGCTTAGAGCAGCACAGGCTAAAAACCAGCTATTTGTATACGAAGAGTTAATGTCACTGCCTAATAGGTACTGCATTGCGCTCGTCGCCCAAAGATGTAAGATAAATTACCTCCTTTTTAACTTAGAACCGTAAGTAAGGGTTTATTAGCTATCTGGTTCCTATTGGTTGTGTGTGAATTGTCCCCCAATATTTATTATTATTATTTATTTTCCATAAATTTTTATTTTTATAGGTACAAGCTTAACATAGTTTGGGACTCGATAGTAGTGTCTGCGATATGTCCACAAATATTAATTTATTATTAAAATTTATTTTTTGTTTTCGTCCGTTATGACTTTTGCATTCTCTTCGACGTCACTTGACAATAATTTAATTAATTAATTCATGGAGCTTGAATTGAGAGCTTTAAAATGGTGGCTTTGCGTGAACGCATAACCCACTTCTAGGTATATATTCCCACAGCTGGGACTCTGGGATTGCTCTCAACAAGGAGAGAATAAAGACCATAAACCACCACGCTGCCGCTGCTCAAATGTGAGTCGCCGAACGACAAGTCATGGGCTTGAGAAATGAATTGATGCAACATATCGGTTTCGCTAATTTAATTTCGGAAATGACAAAACTGTAGGTACGTTCGCAATAGAGAAAACACTCGGAAGTGCATGCGGGAATCGAACCTCAGACCTCATGATGATCATCATGATTGCGAAATTAAACTATCACGCCACTAAGCCACCAAGACTATTTTTAACGTGGCCTAAAACGTTATGTAAGTAAAAACTTCAAAACTTAAGCACACAGAATGTACAGTTTTTTTTAATTCAATCAAACGTGCACTAAACCCATGCATTAAATAATTTTATCGACGCGCGCTGTCTGGCCGCGCCAGCCGCCATCTCGCCTGCTAACTGGACTATAATTTGATAATGTCTACGTTATCTGATTATGACAGAACCGAAAAATTATATCCTCTCGTAATTAGGTTAAAACGCAATTTAGAGTAGCGCACCGCAGGAGGCACGCGCCCACACCGAGCGCTTTGCAGGAGGGACTTGCCCCAATTCTAATAAAACCCGATGGCAAGAGATACCTGGTTATTTTGTAGTGTAGCTTATACTAGCTACACCCCGTGGTTTTGCCCCATAAGTCAATAAGTCAGATAGTTGGTAAAGATTTCGGGACGAACTTAACGTATTCAATATTTTTATCTACGAGTTTATGCTTTGTTGCTGAAAAGTTTCATCCATACGCATACTATAGTTTTTTTTTCAAAGAATTTATATAACACGCAAAAAATCAGTCTAAACATTTTTGTTGCTTATAAATTACGAATGTTTTAATATTATTATGACTGAATAATTATTGGAATTGATTAATGTAAAGTATAAACCTTAGTACCTATATTTTTTTTTGCTATAGGTAAGAGATAATATAGTAGCTGTTTACGCGTACCTGATAACTTGTTTACCTGATATAAATACCCTAATTATATTTTATTCAAATTATTATCTAATGGAAAAAACTCATTACAACGAGTAGCGGTACGAATTGAACAATACGAGAGTTAAAGATTTCAACGACTTCTTACGATCTGTTTGATTCGGATATAAAACTAACAGGCGTTTGAGTTTAAAGATACTTGGCTGTAAACCAACTACGTAACTAGCTTAGCTCAACAACTCATACTCAACTGCAGCCTTGCTGCTGTTAGAAAAGCGATACCATGATCCAAATAAATCCATACAAGAATTGACGTTTTACGTCCGTAGCACTGGAAAGAAAACCAAAATTCGATAATGAATTCCATATTGTGTTTTAGCATCAAAAATAAGTAAGAAAATAACGTTTATTTCCCTTGACACTACCGCTTGGCACTACTGGTAGTGCCACGGGAGATTTTACTTTCCCGTGGCACTACTGCTCTTATTGGCTGATTAAACGCCTACTGTAAAATTTCCCGTGGATTACCTCATTACCCGTGGCACTACTAAAGTTTTCAAAAAATAAAAAGGCCCATTCAGACATCGTAGAAAGACTTACAAAACTAAACTACTCTTAAACTGAAACAAACAATTTTTAAAATATTTATATCAAAACTGTATTCAAAACAAGTATCGGTGCAGTAGTAAAAAAAACCATCATAATATGATAATTTTTACACCCAAATTTAAACAGTCCTTTTTAGAGTTCCTTACCCAAAGTCTAAAAACGGGACCCTATTACTGAGACTTCGCTGTCCGTTTGTCACTAGGCTGTGTCTCAACAACGGTGATAGCTAAACAGTTAACATTTTCACAGATGATGTATTTCTATTGCCGCTATAACAACAAATACTAAAAATAAAATAAATATTTAAAGGGGCTCCCATTCAACAAACTTGTTTTTTACCGTTTTTCACTGTTACAGGTTGTATTCACAGAATATTAGAATATTTAGTTTTATGTTCTGATAAAATACTTACTACTCTATAGCATTTTAAATTAAACTGTCAATAAGGTATTTAGCATATTTTCAAATGCTGTTTTCAATCGTTTTCAATGAACAGACAAAAAGGTACCTACAATATAGAATACGCATATTTTGAGCAACTGATAACGCACTGGACACAAAACTCAGATTAGACTATTTGATCATTTCGAAAATGCCAAAATAATGAGACTGTAAAACTATGAGAACCAAAAAAATACCAGCATCTTACTGAAAAAAATTGTTTAAAAAAGAAATAAAATGCCCCTATTGACCTATATTTTTGTACCGTGCAATTCATACTTAGACGGACAAAGTCATTAGCCCTCCATTTGGAATAGAATAGAATATGCTTTATTGTATAAACTGTGTACAGAGTACAAGATATTACAATTTCTATGAGTTCCAACAGTTTTGTCCATTTCGAACATACAATATTATTGACCATTTTGAAAATAATAATTAATCTAACATTTCAAAATCTTAATTAACATTACAACAAATAATGCAACATTTTAAATTCTTAATTTACATTATAACACATATTAAAACAGCATGGCACAAAGAGTGACTGTATATTTACTATTTGATTATTTGAATACGATATTTACGTTACTTATTGAAATATTCTTTGAGATCATAAAATGCTTCAGAGATCAACCATTTCTTAAGACTGTTTTTAAATGCATTGCCAGTTAAAGTTTTCAAGTTTAGTGGTAAGTGATTGTAGATCTTAATGGCACTTGCAAATGCACTTTTTCGTACACTGTGTTGTTAATTTGATGTACACACAAATTATATTTGTGTTTGGTGCGTAGATTATCTGAACGAGTCGATTTGTCATTAAAATATATTTGTTTGTTGTTTTGAACAAACATGCACAATTTAGAATGTAAATGCAAGTTAAAGTTAGAAGATTATTGCTTTTAAATACATCTCGTAAGGTGTCAGTATTTTCATTCGAAATATGTTGCGTAGACACCTTTTTGAAGCACAAATATGGACTGCACTTCAACAGAGTTTCCCAAAAGATTATCCCATAGCTTAATATGGGGTAAACATACCCATAATACGCATTTATGGCGACAGTTTTCGACGTAATACCACTTAAAATAGATAATGCGTAACATGAACTACTGATTTTGCTACTAATTTTACTAAGATGAGCTTTCCAGTTTAGGTGGCGATCTATAGTGACACCCAAAAATTTGCCTCATTTACCTCATTTATGTTGACGTTGTTATGCTTAATATTTAACTTTAAAGGGTTTTTTTACGACTTCCGAATTGCATAAATTTTGTTTTGTTGAGTTTAGTGTAAGATTAATAGAACCTAAGAAATCAGATGTTTTTGTAGTATCTTATTGATTTCTTTTTCAAAGTCTGAAGAATGTTGGGCATTATGCGGTATAAAAAACGTTGCGTCATCGGCAAACATGACACACAAGTATTCGGTAATCGACGGTAGGTCATTTATATATATTAGGAACAACAAGGGCCCAAGTATACTACCTTGTGGTACCCCTAAATTTATGTTTTCAAATTCAGACTGGATTACCTCGATGGTTTTTTTTTTGTCATAAGATTCTGTAATGGTAGCTTGACATCTGTTTTCAAGTAAGAACTTATTAATTCCAAAGCTTTGCCTCTTATTCCAATTTCTTCAAGCTTCTTTAGAAGGGTTTCGTGAACGACGCTATCAAAAGCCATGGATAGATCTATGAAGAGGGCAATGCCAGTTTTATTATCATTTATTTTATGCCAGACATGTTTCAGAATTTTAAAGATTGCTGAAGTAGTATTTTTGCCTTTTCGAAAACCAAATTGATTAACATTTAAAATATTATTTGTTTCTAAGAATGAAATGATTCTGCTATATAAAACTTTTTCCCATATTTTGAAAAACTTGGTAATATGGCTATGGGTCTGTAGTTTCCCATCTCAAATGTTGAGCCTTTTTTATGTAACGGTAAAATCAATCCCTTTTTTAAATTATCTGGAAAGCAGCCGGTTTCTATGGATAAGTTTATTATATAAGTTAATGGCTCCACAATAAAATCAATGCTATTTTTTATTGCTTTAACAGAAATACCGTCATATCCGGCTGTTTGTTTATTTTTTAATTGCTTCACAACATTTTTGGCACTCTAAAATTAATAAATTGGATTCACCGTATTCGGGTAAAAACATTAGCGCAGCTTCTCTTCTTCTTCTTTTTTGGAACTCTGTGAGGAGTTTCAACAACCGTGATAAAGTTATTGAACCCTTCGTCACCCTTTTATTAATTTTAGAGTGCCAACCTTCCAAAACGTTATTGGTTCTATGACGTAAACCATACACACTCAACATCTTTAGATTTTTTTAAGCCAGAAATTCTGCTTTTATATATTTCAACCCTCCGCTATGTTTTCACACGGCAACAACGGCAGCGCTGCTGTAAGTCCAGTGATGCATTTGTGAGCTTTCCTTTAACATGGCCTAGAACTTTAGCTTTTTCCACACTGCTCTTGACCAATGGTAAAAGCACCCTTTAGTTGAACGTCTGGAAAAATTTGTGTCTGTGAAAAAAAAAAGGTTTTATGGATCCATCCCAGTAGTAATATAATAATAGCACTAGTGGGAAACTAAACACTAATATGAGGCCTCCGCAGTTATCAAACTGCTGAATGCTAATTAACTACAGATATGGGGTAACTGGGATGCACCTGTTTTTGATTTTCAATGGAAATTAATGGAAAGGCCATTTTAAATGTCCATGAAAAATAGACACGTGCCACGGGAATATTATTTCGCTAGTAGTGTCACGGAAATATTATTTCCTGTGACACTACTAGCGACCGTGTAATGTGTCACGGAAATGTGCTTTTACCGTGGCTCTACTGGTAGTGCCACGGGAAAGTAAAATTTCCCGTGGCACTACCAGTAGTGCCAAGCGGTAGTGTCAAGGGAAATAAACGGAAAATAAAACTACATCGAAAATTAAAAAAAAAAACAAAGTCACTCACCTAACGACTTCTAACCGCTCTGCTGGAGGCATGATGATCCGCATTAAATAACAAAATAAAGTACCGGCAAAACCATAAAATCAAAACTAATAAAACATGCGTAGCCGACTGTCGTCGCCCCTTCAAACCGAGTCACCCTACTTATTAAAATTAATAAGTGGGCCCTTCGTTTGTATTAATGATCGCGTTGTGTCAATAGAGTTATAATATATTTGGCAAATAACTAGCCCGCGCCTGTCGTGGTCTCACCGCCGACCGAGACTCTGTGACTGTTGACGCTTCAAAACAATGCTATTAAATATTAGATCATTTTCTTATCAACGTGCAACATTAAAAAAATGACCGATTCCAAATTGATAACTATAATCCGTTTTGCACGTTATAAAATATTATCTTTGTAAACATGCTAGTCACTTTTATAATCTCTAACTATGTTATCAAAGCAATTAATTGGGTTGCTGTAAAAGAATGCATAAGATAATATCCCGGTAATGGTATTGATAGTGATGACGTCAAACCTAATAAGAAGTAAAAACAAAGGAAAATCCGTTACGTTTCAAGGAAAAATACAAAAAAATGACTAGTTTCAACTTTTGAAGAGCGGTTTGAAATCTTTGATCTATGTTTGTGCGCCACTGACAGCCCTTTTTTGAGGGTAGCCAAAGAGGTCGACTGTTTGTTATACAAATATTTTTGATAGATCAGCACTCCTTTTATTTGCGCAATCATTTTTGTATGAGTAGTAGAAGAAATTTAAAGTTTTATTTATTTTTGCTGAAACAGCGATAGCTGTTTCAGCAAAAATAAACAGCGATAGCTTGAATTTACGCTGGTATATTACATTGTTAGGTCATAAATATGGACTTAAAGTTTGGCTATCAATATAACTAAAAAAAATAGAAATAAAAACTGAGAAGAGTTGTGTTTACTAATGTATATTTATTTTTTGGTACGCGGCTATTAGTGGATAAATCTACCAGATCAAAAATTCAAAGTAACAAATCCATCTATCAGTCAAAAAAAAAATGTTGCTTTCACGCCTTGCTTTGGCAGTGGTAATGAGATTGCGAACGAGAACCATGACGAAAGAGAGATCCGGTAGCTGAAACACAATCTGTGAGGCATGCCCTTTGTACTGCTTAACCTTTAGTTACGCTCCTTGATAATGAGCTTAAAGCCTAAAAAAGACCGCTTAAAGATGACCTGTCAAAAATGGACCAAATAAAACCAGCTTTATTGGAATAAATATACCTGATGGTAAAAATTAAATAAAAATGCAGGTACATATTTAGATGCTGTTCTTTTGTATCATTCTTGCCCACACCTACACTATGTGTGTAGGTACTTGTTCGCTTATCAAGCTAACCAAGCGGAACCTGGTGAACCATATTAGCCAAATCAAATGAATATCTGGATGGTGATATCCAGATTTTTAGTTAATTAGGTTTTTATAAATTAGATGACCTTCTGGCCGATCAACTTTATCGATAATAATACATTTGCATTGGACCGCTATCTCACCTGTTCTTAAGCGACGTTACGATCTACGATATCGCAAGCTAAAATAGATTAAATCTTAGACTTGAAGACATCTCTAGATTATACCTATCCGTCATATTCCACAGCTTAGACGTTCTTACTATGAAAGTTAAGCTCAAACTCTGCGTTCGAATCTTTGGGAAAACCCTTGAACTATGTCACTTTTTCAAGCAATCAGATAAAAATAAATTTAATTTAAAAACCCCGACTGCTAAAAATCATCAGATAAAAAACAATAAACAGTACAATATAGGTATCTAATGACACTGCTAAAAATCATCAGATAAAAACAATTGGGTATCTAATGACACTTGGGTTGGGACATTGAGACGAATCTAACGATATCTTGATCTTGATCTAGTCAGAATCCACCCAGACATTTGGAAGATACGTGGAGTAAAGAAATTTACGAACATAAAGATACGCGCGAAAAACATAACCCTTCTTTCAGCCGGGTAAAAAGATCAGGGTGTTATTAAATCACAGAAATATCATCATACCATACCATACCATACAAATACAACTATAAAACCATTAACGAAACGAGCAATCTTTGTCAAATGGCAAAAGACCATACTGGATGTACTTTTCATTGTTTTATACTGTTATGATGTGTGAGACCACTTTGACACATTGATATTTATTTAGAACTATACATAATTTGTTTAAAATGTCATCACCATCAGCCTGTGTTCGTCTACTGCCGGATATAGGGCTCTAATAACACGACACTCAGCCCAATCCTCGGTCTTACGTTTCCAACCGCCACCAGCCTACTTTCGTATAACGTCACTCCATAGTCGTCGACATAGTCTCAGGGCGTTCTACACTAGGTTTACCAAATCGCGGTCTCTACTCCTCAACCCGTCTTCCGCAACGGTTATCAGGTCTGCGACATCCCTATTATTTTAATGGATTTGACTTTTTGAAGTTTTAAGTATCACATCGCCCGAAATAGTATTGTTTTGTTGTACCTACAAACCTCCATAGTGATCAGATTGTGTTTATGTGAAATAACAATTAATGAAAGTCTTAAGAAAAAGCCCAAGGTGAAGTGCTAATAAGTTTTTCTTATAATAGCATAGAGCGACGAGACGAGTAGGACACGTGCCTGATGGTAAGCAATATGCCTGCCCATAATAGCACAAAGACACGCAGCTATTGGAAGATGAAGAGTACAAATCATTACCTAGCACTGCAACTGCGCCCGTCACCCAGAGATCTCAGTATGTTCGATCAAAGTTGATCTTGGCAATATTATAATTAAGTAAAAGGTTACATATTCACGTTTATTTACTTATATATATGCCATGTAGGTCAGAAACTAGAACCCCGGCTATGTGCAAACTAGGGATGTACCAGATAGTTAAAAAAGTATACCCGCGGATACAGATTTGAATACAAATCCAGATATAGATACGGATCTTAACTTTCTCAAAGTACACAGTGGTAAATATTGCACGTCAAACTTTAGAAAGGATCGAGATATTTTTTTCTCATTATAAAAGTGATCTTATAACTTTCCAAAATAATTATGCGTAAATTTAATTAAATTATTTAAAATAATTATTTATTTACTTAAAAATAATTATTTTTAGATCTCTGGGTGACGAGCGCAGTGCAGTGATAGGTAATGGTTTGGACTCTTCATGTTCCAATAGCTGCATGCCACTATGCTGCCATGTGGCAGGCATGTTGCTTGCCATCAGGCATATGTCATGCTCGCCTCGTTGCTCTTTATTTAAAAAAAGGTTATATTTACTAAATGCCCGCCCCGGCTTCGCCCGTGGTATATTATATAGCACTCATCGGGATCCCGTACTCCAATACCCGGATATCCAACGGTGAAAGAATGACTGAAATCGGTTCACTCATTCCTGAGAAAATCGATTTCAAACAAGAAACCTCTTCAGCTACCTGCTACGCCACCTGTCGGAAATTGGTCGTACCTACTCAGATTTAGAAAAAAAAAATTGCAAAGGTTTATATTCAATGCACAGATTGCTGAAATTCAATGACGCAATCTTTGACACATGCTGTCATGTGTCATGTCAAAGCACGAAACGTACGAAAACTCTCAAAAGGGGAATATTTTTTCCCGATTTTGTTACATTCTTGTTTCATGCTCCGCTTCAATTAATATTAATTTAATCTTTCAATTCGGACCAGTACTTCCCGAGATCCTAGCGTTCAAACAAACAAACTCTTCAGCTTTATAATATTAGTATAGATAAAACTACCTAAGTATAACAAATGTTTAAATAAATCATCAATTTAATAAACATAGTAGGTACATAGATTTGTGGTTAATCTCATTTTACAGATAGTTGATTTATACTTATATTTATAGCTATATACCTACTATTGGTACTCACTACGATAAATGTTTGAAATATAAAGGTATCTAACAAATACCATTTTAAGATGTAAAATACCGTATTGGAATTCAACAGTATTTCATTTTTACTTAATCAGCATGTTTAAAATTTCACCTATAAATTGAAAATTAATACGCTAAAATATCCGCCAAAAAACTAACGGATACGGATTTTTCTTCTCCTTGGATATCCGCGGATAAAGATATCCGGCACATGACTAGTCCAAACACATTTTTTTGTACTCCGCCTAGTCTTCACAGTTCAATAAAGCAATGCACCATGACTGCATGACTTTTGTGGCGTTGTGAAGTTGGGTCCCAGGTAGGGATGAGACTTGAATTAATACTTAGTACAATTTGACTTGATTATTATCGCTTAACATGTAGCTTGTAGAAAATTATCTATATAGATAAGTAACAGAAACAGTTCTTAACGAAATTGTGATACTTATGGCATACAATGATGTCACCGGGTTAATTGGCGATCAAATCTTAACTCAATCAGGATATTAGATAGTGTTTATCGTATTTGTTTTCAAACCTTTATGAATGATTTGTTTTTCATTCATGATATTGTTATGAATGAAAAGTTTTTCTTTTTATGACTTACAGACCACAGGTTTCTATAACTTTTGACGCAACTCGTCTGATGGGAAGCGGCCATGTAGTTGAATAACGGACGCAGACCTAAAAATACTTTTTTAAATGTTTTATTAGTTTCGGCATAGATGGTATTGTGTGAAAAAAGTCAATTTAAAAATATGATATGCATTGCCAGTGTAAGTATTTCCCAATCACCGCAAACCTATTAAAATAAAAATAAAACTTTTAAAAGTAATGTTGAAAAAAATATAAGTTCTAGATTGAACAATGAAGAAAACAACTTGTTTTAGTCCAAGGCTATACGAAACGTATAACCTATTAAGGAAATAGACTTAAAACGTTCGTTCTGAATTTCATAAAATTTCAATAAATTAAAACTTTGAAGTTGACCGCAATATCGCCTGATGTTAGGCGACGATGCTTTCTACAATGGAGCATTCTTAAAATAAATAAACCTTCATTATTCTAGACATTATTCTAGAAGGAGCATTCTTACCTAGAATAATTTATTTTCACCGAAAAAACAAAAAGGGAAAACAATTTAAAATTAACTCCATCATCATTAACTGCATGCATCTCATGCACTCCATTAAATTTCATAAGAAAATATATTTTTTTATATTTCAAAAACCTCTAAAAATATATCGATAAAGTTTATATGGAAGTACCTCATATCATAGATAGGATCATAGATAGGTATCTATGATCCACCATACCTACCAAAAAAAAAATTGTTGACAAAACACACGCAACATTCATCTGACCTCACCATCTGACCATCTGACTATCTTGTACTATGGCGGCCAGATAGCTAATATAATGCTTATATAGTTTAAAATAACCATCAAAATCGATTCACAATTAAGTATTCGTAGTATTAAAAAAAACATACTGCCGAATTTAGAACCTCCTCCTCTTTTGAAGTACCTATGTTAAAAACCGAACAATAAAGAACCAAACTTTAAAAACTAACTCCAAAGCGGTTGAGGCACCTTCGAGTAATCTCTGATACATAAAAATAAGCCCACAACGAATGAAACATTATCACTTCCTCTTCTGACGTCCGTTATAAAGGCTAACTTATTAAAATATGTTGCTATATAAATAATACGTAAGTAAATAAATATTAGTGGACATTTCACACACAACACCATCTGACCCCAAACTAAGCAAAGGAACTATGGAACTGGAACTGGTAGGTACCTACTATGGAAGCCAGATAGCTGATATAGTAATAATATATTTTAAAAACATACATTTTGTAGTGGTAGGACTCCCTGCAGAGCTTGGCTGGGAAAGTACCCTTTGCCAGATATTCTACCGCCAAACAGTAATGTGAAAACATTACTGTGTTCCGGTTTGAAGGGCAATGTTTCCAGAGAAATTACAGGGCTTAGAGATATAACATCTTAGATCTCTGGATTATGAGCGCAGTGCAGTGCTAGGTAATGATTTGGACTCTTCATGTTCCAATAGCTGCGTGTCACTGTGTTATTATGTGGCAAGCATGTTGCTTACCATCAGGCACATATCCTGCTCGTCTCGTCACTTCTTATTTAAAAAAATATATATTTCAGTACATAAAAACAACCAGGAACAGTACAAAGATTTGTATTCATCACACAAATATTTGCACTGGGAGGGACCTGGACTGGGAGGGACCTGGACTGGATGGGACTGGGAGAGCAACAGAAACGATGCCAACTAAGCCAACCGGCCAGCCAATATCATACACTAGTCGGCTTGTCGACAATTTCCAAAAACAATGTAACCACGTTACTTCCTTTGTTATACGATAATTGATGATTAAGACAATGACCGAATGCAAAAACCACAACAGCCTCTGTCTATTAATTACTTCTCAATCAACCGCTTCCTAGTCGTACTTTTCGCAGAAGTTTATAAAAACACCGCGACAAAAATGTTTAACGCAAAAAAAGTGAAACTTTTTACAGTATAAACTCATTCGTGCGTTTTTGTACCGGTTACGGGTAAACAAAAGTTACAAAAAAAGTTTACGAACTCCGAATTAATCGGATCGAACCGGTTCGCACTGTGGTTCGTGATATTCAGGTATTATGTGGGTAACCTGATTGTGACCAAGAGCAATTTAAATCAAAACTTATTTCCTTGTTCCAGATGTTTGAGTCAGATATAATTGAATATAGACTAGATCCATGCAAAAATAAAAGGATTAGCAGATCACTAAATGGTGTCACAACTGGGACTCCGGGCCGGGCAAGGAGAGACTCAAGGTCATATTCCACTACGCTGGCCCAGTGAGGGTTGGCGGATGACACACGAACTCGACATTTTCTAGGAACGTGCCGGTTTCCTCACGATGTTCTTTTTAACCATTTTTAAAATAGCGACATTACCCACATGACTTCGAAATACAGTGGTCGTGCCTGGGATTCGAAACACCAGTTCCAGATCCAGAGTTGTGGTTCTCCGGACTTGATCAGCTGTAACTTATAGACTGCATTTCAATATGATAGCAAAAGCAGCAAAGTCACGAACACACATTTATATTCAGACATAATTTTAACAAAAATAACCGACTTTCAACAGAAAACTTATAAGGTAATAAAGTTTTCCTCGATTTCTCTAGGATGACATCACCAGATCCTGGTTTCCTTATCATGGCACCACCCTTGGAATGTCTTCTTTGCATCAAAAAAAGAATCATCAAAATCGGTTCATAAACGACGAAGTTATTCGCGAACACATATAAAAAAATATAGGTATATATACGGTCGAATTGAGAATACTCCTTTTTTGAAGTCGGTTAAAAAAATGTAGACGTAATTTTTAACCGACTTAGGAGGAGGTTATCAGTTCGACCACAAATTTTGTATGTATGTTACCTGATTTTTCGAGAGACCCCGTACCGATTTTAAAATTTATTTTTATGTTCGGATGGGTGTGCTTCCCGGATGGCCCCATATAAATCTTATCGAAATCGGTCAAGTGCTTTTTGAAATATGAATCAAAAACTTAAATTTGCGTACAATATTCTGGATGACGTAATTATGTTGATTTTGTTACATTATGACGTAATCACAAAAGTTATAAATATGATCTATTTTCGTACAAAAAAAATAAACCGACTTCAAAACCACAAGTAAGCACTCAAAAGCGAAAAATAAATTAATTTCATTATTATAAGCGCTACTCACTCATCTATTTGAAGTCGGTGCTAGCCAAGTCTAACAGGTAGTGGATATGCCTACTTACTACGTGCCTACATACATAGTATCAATCTACTAGCTCTTTGGCCTGACTGGCACCGACTTCAAATAGGTGAGTGAGTAGCACTCGTAATAATGATATTAATTTATTTTTCGCTTTTGAGTGCTTATTTGTGGTTTTGAAGTCGGTTTCATTTTTTGTACGAAAATAGATTATGACGTCTCAATATTGAAAAAATATCTTCAAATCTTTTTTTACTTAAATTATAGTACAAACATTTTTCTATTGCTTAGATTATAGAAACATTCTATCTATTATTGCTTAAATTATTATGCAATCATAATGTGGATCCACCGTCCCCGAACTAGTTACAAACTAAATCACATTTAAATTGGCACTGCTTCTACGGTAGCATAAATATGTAGGAGATAAAGACTAAATTTTAGATCGCAAAAAAATGCCATAAAAATTAAATTCCAATCATCAATATCATTATCAATAAATCATTATTGATCCACTAATTTGATCTGACTTAGCTGACAAAGACACTTTTTATTAAAACTTTTCAAGAATTCGAAGTATTCAGTGGATTTCAAAACAATTGAACAGAATTAAAGTTTTTCAAAGACAAATTAATGAAATGAAAAACGTTAAATGTTCTTGTGCTCCTAACAACAATCATAATTAGCAGTTAATTCAATACAATTTTCGATTTAAAAAAACACCAATTCAGTGCGATTGTTTATCACAAACACGTCCTTTAATTCGTGCCAGCATCTTCACAATTGCTGTGATCAGCTGCCCTTGTCCCTATTCCATAGTCGCGTGTCAGTTCGCTACTTGTAGTAAGGTTAACGCTTCAGATACATACTGATAACCCGTAATGACATTCATCTTTCATAATGCACTATTGTTGTGGACACTCGTATGAAGGTGACGTCAGAACGAAGATGGCAATTAGGTGACTAAACTAATTTCATGTTCTGTCTATGAGTGTTTCTAAATTGAAAAATATAGGTATGAACCTACAACTTTTTGAAAGGGTATATATGACCTATATAATGGCTTCGTATGATCTCTTCAACCAAACTAAGACTAGCGTAAGAGGCAGGGCTCTAACTAATATCTAACATTATCTCTGATTGACGTGCGTAGAATACGAGGCAGCGATTTCAATCTTCGTGTTCAAACAGCTGCGTTTTGCAGTTGCAGTTTGCATTTTGCTGTCTTGGGCGGTCGTGTTGTTTACCATCAGACGCATGTGTTGGACGTCCGGTCAATGTATATTATAATTAAAATTAGAAAACTACATTTAAAACCCCGACTTCAAAACCACAAATAGGCACTAAAAAGCGAAAACTAAATTAATGTAATTGTTGTAAGCTCATCTATTTGAAGTCGGGGCCAGCCAACTCAAATAGATATATGGTAGCACTAACAACAATTAATATATTCCGCTTTTGAGTGCCCATCTATGGTTTTGCAAAGTTGATTTTAACCGCGTGCTCGATTTTGATGACCAAGCAAGCGAAGGATATTAGAATGCTGAACTTTAGCGAGGTAATTAATAGGGCATAAGGTGAAAAATCGTAAGCAACAGTTTCAGTCAATTTTGTTGCCGTCAAATAAACTTCTTCGTGGCTAGAATAACTCATTTTAAGTTTTTCATGTTTTTAAGTTTCCTATTCTCGACCTAAGGTTTTAACAACAGCAATATATAAAAATATGGAAGGTTGAGGTATCAAAATTGCGGTAAAATTACGCGAAAAAAAATTTAAGACAACTAAATAAAGTACACTAAGGAGGCTCTGAGACTCTGAGGCTGAGTGTTTAACAAAGTAAAAAAAATGGCAGTCACAGGAACTGCCGATAGAAATGAAAACTTATAACTACGAATTGAATAGATCACTTTGCAGTAGACACTACCAAACTATATAAAAATTCTATGGGACAAATAGCTGCCACTATTTTGCATCAAACAAAAATAGAATCACATAAGTCGCATCAGTAATCTCGGAGTAATCGATGTACAATAGGGATGTTCAGTACACTGATCACATTGAAATCGGTCTATCCGTTTGAGCTCTACGGTGCCACAGACAGACACACACACAGACAGACAGACAGACAGACAGACAGACAGACAGACATCGACGTGAAACTTATAACACCCCTTTTTTGGTCGGGGGTTAAAAATACCACAGGATGAAACTGCACGACCTCATTTTAAGAGGCTTGGTATATTGACGTTGCCTGCACTTGTTATTTTTCAAGTTGCAGTACGTTAGGTCAAACCTAGGTTCTTATGAAACATTTAGTAATGAGACTCGCAGCAAGGGCAAGCTGATGGAAGTGCATCGCACGTTGGAGAAGTCAGCCAGGTCGACTCATGTGATGGGGCCTACTGTTTACAATAAACTCCCGGAAATCGTCACCTCTGCGCCCACTATGGGCAGTTTCAAATCGCGACTCAAGCTTTGGCTTATCGAGCAGACGTTTTATAGCTATGATGAATTAACAGAATGGAATTCTTAATGTTGAGAATGACATAAAAATATTAATTTATGTGACATTTATATTTGTTAATTTAGATTACAATTATATTCATGCATTGTTGTGACATTTACATTCTGCTTTCTATTCTTTCACAAAATAACTACTGTAGGAATTAGGATGAAATTTTGTACTAGACAAATAATTAGTCTGGAATAGCACTTAAGCTATTTTTATCCAGGGAAAATAACGACATCGAGAACTACGCGAGTGAAATCGCGGGACACTGCTAGTACTCGTTACAGTTTTATTATGAGTGTATAATTGTTACACATACGAATCATGGATCAGTTACATTCTCAAGCAACTGAAAAATATTGGACCAAAGAGTTTACATATACTACGTATAGAGATGGCACAAACGCTTTGCGTAGCATCTGTCTTGCCTTGTCGCTCTTGTGGAAGTGTTGCTATAGAAAGTATGCACGTCATTTCTGCTTACGATTGACATAAAGGAATCGTGCGGAAAATCTAACTCTATACATAATATACTAGCTGTACCCTGCCACGCTTCGCTGTGGCAAATTGTGATGTAAAAATTTGATAATAACAATCTTTGAATCAGATTATATATCATTCTAAAATTTCAGCTCGATCGGTGCAGAACTTTTTGAGTTTTTGAAGCGTACACAAACCAACATAACATTTTTATGTATGGAGATGTAAACTTTTTGGATTGGACAGATTTTGATACTTTAGCAAAATATACCTAAGTAGGTAGGTACTATTTATGTTTTTCCAATATATTTTTATGCATATCTACGACAATGATTAATCAACAATAGTGATCGCATGACGGAAAGTTAGGTATTACCCGAGTTGTGTAAGCGGTCAGGTATCTTTACCTACACAGATTTATAATAAAGAGATAAGACCTGACTACTATATTTCATGATAACACTCTTTAATTGCCAGATTATTGTTGAGATTAGAAAACTATCTAATCGAAGTTACTCCTTTAGTGAAATGATAAATAAAAATAAATTAGTGAACCGGATCTCGGGCGTTATCCATGTAATCTTTATATGAAGCTGGAAGTTGTAGTCTCTGTCGAGTAATCTACGATATCTATCGATAACGCCCGTAACATATACTTATCGATGTAAGAATTTGAATCACGTCATTCTTTTAAATGTTATATGTAATTATCGTGCTGTGTAAATAAACTGATTTGATTGTTTCAGGATGTTACGAAAAATTATCTAAAAACGTAAAATCCCGAATACGTAAGACTTCATTTGAAACAGTAATTAACTTTCCTCATAATCCTTGCACAATGTAACTCCATTATCAGCCGTAAAACATTTAATTTATTTTTTAAAAGACTGTTGATTTTGTAACAAATCATATAAAACTTATATTAGAGCTTGCTCGCCTAGAAAACACCGATTTACTTTCGATTTATCGAACATGAACTATCGACTTGAAGACACCAAAATTGTAGTCATAGAGAAAAACTCACTCAGGCAACACATTCAACAGCCTATAGGCTATACGATCTAATCACAAAATCAAACTAAACCTCTTTGTTTGTTTTGGAGTCTTTAGAATGTCAACCATGAAACAATTCCCCTTTCCGTGCTATGATGAGAAGTCCAATAGAAAAATGGCAAGGTAGTATTAGATCGTAACTAATCTAGTTACACATTTTCCGAAATGTATCTGATAAAAACCGACAACCTGGCGATTTTGCAGTTATGTTTAAAATTTAGAAGTATTTTTCTAACACAGGTGTGATTTATTATGCGCCTTTTAGCAGTTAGATGTCGAAGTAACGCCCAAAAGATCAAAATGTTTATCTTCCTGTATGTCTGTCTATTTGATCCCGCTAATCTCTAAAAAGGCTAGACTGATTTTAACCAGACTTTCACTGAGCTGGGTTTATAAGGAATAACTTAAGCTACGTTTGTTTAAGAAAAACAAAAAATTGCAATCAAAAGCTTACTTAGATAAGCCGCAGGACGCAGGACGTATCTAATTAGTATAAAATCAGGACTTGACCAGGTTTTTGGCGAGACGGCGCGTGCTATCAGAAGCCCTAGTCTACCCCAGGGCAAGCCGGGGCTTCGCGTGACGTCATTTGGGGCATCTGCCCGACAGATGGGTCCGCGCCCCTGGTGGCAGATCATATCGCACGCACGTCAACACCTCTGGTTATTTGTTAAATATTAAAATTGAAAATCGCAATACTAAAGAGTATTGCAATTTAATACATATAAAACGAAATATTGGGTAAAAAAAGACTTTTTCATCATCTATATCTTATTAAAATCAACCTAAGATAATATTTACGATAACATTTAATACCCACCATCATACCGACGGGTTATTTATGGATTATTGCATAAGGGATTGGGCGTTTTCACACAGCGACGATAACAACATCGTCGACGGTAACAATATCAAGATCGAGACTTGTAATTAATACTTCCATCACTAATTTAAGATTGAAAATCTTTGAAAATTAGCCCGATATTTCGATATTTGTTTATATAGAACAGGCCTGTGAACAAAATTTATGGGTCATATGAACAACCAGACTTCAGAATCAGACTTCATATAAAAGTTCTTGTAGTTCGTTGTTACTTTAATCAGTGTTAATACAATAGTGAATTTATGACATTAAAATAAAACTACTTACTAGATCTCTTTCAAATTAATTTTCGTTGTAATTTTACATGGTAAAATGGGTTTTAATGTACATCATACATTTTTTTTAGTTTTGTCATTCTCTTATTTTACCACTTTGAATGAGTCTCCCGCGCAAACTATTCAGTTTAGAAAAAAATTTATTAGAAATCTCAATATCATTTTTGAACCTATCCATAGATAACACACACGTATGGTTTTGATGGAAAAAAAATTGTTGAGTTTCAGTTTTAAGTATGGGGCACCCAAAAATTTTTAATTTTTTTAGTATGAAATTTTAATGTGGTCCACATACATCTACTTACCAAGTTTCAACAGTATAGTTTTTATAGTTTCGGAGAAAAGTGGCTGTGACATACGAACGGACAGACAGACAGATAGACATGACGAATCTATAATGCTCCCGTATTTTGCCATTTGGCTACGGAACCCTAAAAACGATCTTCCTTCTTTGACTCAACTCGGGTCGAGAAAACAAATTAAGAATACCATACATTAACAATACAATTACAATTTATTACAATTTATATTTTAAATTTATTTATGGGCATGGATGGACACATGGATATTCTTAAAATTGGATTATTTTTTTGTTAGAAAGTTAATGATTTGTAATTACTGTTTACGTGTAGTTTTCATATTATTTTTCCACGTCACAAGACCAGCTGCTGCTTAAAACCCACTATCGTCCCCTATTGTTTTATGGCTACCCAATTATCATGGCATCATCTACTTAATAGTGATTTCATAATATTTAGGGTCGCCATATGCCACAACTCGGTCACTTAATAAGATACAGACAAGATAATTATAACTTAGGCTCAGAAAATAATGTGTTAATTAATGTCCAAGTTGACTGATCTCGTGGCTCAGTTGGCAGTAAATCTGTCCACATATTCAAACATTGTGGAATCGATTCTCACCCAGGATAACGTCTTTATCCGACACTTGTGTATTTACAGTTTTTTTACGCTTTACCTAAAAATATACCTAATTATTAGGTAGTTACAAAAAAACAAAAAAACACGCTTTTTCAGAAGATCCAACTAAAAAGTAACAAAAAAATGTTTTAGTTAAAAAGGCATGGGATGCTGAATTGTGTTATAAATAAATATTTTTGACAGATATTGAGCGAGGATTTTATTTTGAAAATTTGTAAAAAGGCACGCCACGCTTTTTACAAAAAAAAAAATGTGAATCACATTATCCTTAATTCATATTTATTTTGTTACTTTTCTTTTACTTTACTTTTGAAAAAGCGTGTTTTTGTAGTTTTTTTAACCACCACTTATTTTTTTAAGTTTCTGTGTAACTTCCTTAATTTTTTCATGAATAAGTGAACTTCACTACGAAGCATTAGAAGCACATTAAAAAAAAGATAAATATAATCGGTAAAGCCGTTTTTAAGTTGATGAATGCCAAGAAAAACTAAACCCACTCCTCATTGCTAAACAACAAAACAAAATAGCTACATTGCTATGATTTATGATTGGCATTTTCTATAACGCGAACAAATGAAAATCTCTTCACCCTTGTCTCTAAGCAGTTGGGTACATGACATAAAATACAATAGTGGGGCATGAGTAAAAAGAGTTTACATATACTACGTATAGAGTTAGATTTTCCGCACGGTTTCTTTGTGTCAATCGTAAGCATATGACGTCCATACTTTCTATGCCAACAGAGTGATGTGCCGCGAAAAAGTATGACACTTCCACAAGAGCGACAGGGCAAGAAAGATACTACCCGTGCTTTCGGTGTAATACGTTTGTGCCAACTCTATACGTAATAGGTATATGTAAACTGTTTGAGTAAACAACACCAAAATAACACAAAAACGCGGTGGCGTCATTTTCTCACGTACTGAGAATTCCAACAAGATTTTCGCTTACAGTTAAAATTATATAATTAATGTATGAAATGTAGGTACCACCAATCCTACTAATAGTATAAATGCGACAGCTTGTCAGGATGGATCGCTAGATGTTTGTTACTCTTTCACGCAAGAACTACTGAAGGGATCTGGATGAAATTTGATATATAGTAGATAGATAATAGTCTAGAATACCTTTTTTTGATTTTTTATAGTACCTATAGAGTAAGGCGACGAGCAGGATGTGCCTGATGGTAAGCAGTTTCCCTGCCCATAACAGGACAATGACACGCAGCTATCATAGGAACATGAAGAGTCCAAATCATTACCTAGCACTGCACTGCGCTCGTCATACAGAGATATAAGATGTTTTATCTCTATCCCCGGTAATTTCACTGGAAACATTACCCTTCAAACCGGAACCCAGTAATGTTTGCCCTTTACTGCTTGGCTTAAATAATCTTTCAATTCGGACCAGTACTTCCCGAGATCCTAGTATCCTAGTATTATGTAACTCCTAAATTAATAAAATTATTTAATTAAGTTTTTTACAATAATAATACTCATACTTCTTTCTGAGTGTTACTTTACTAACATGTAAAAATGTACTTTGTATAAACATAACAAAAATAAAACTAATGAGCACCGTTTTGTAAATTAAAAATTGGCTGTTGTTGTTTTCCGCGAAAATAATCAGATAAAGAAAACAAATGCACATATTTAAAAACTTTAGGAAAATACCTCAACAATAATTTTAATTTTGAGACATTTTTTACCCATAAATTTTGTTCACGGGCCTGCAGTCTAAATGCATTTAGTCATTTTCTCGCTGAGGTGGGATGAAAAGTTATTTATTGCACTCGAGTGCAAAGATTTCTTACACAAGGTGAGAAATCCCAAAGCGGTCAGGTTTCAAATTTTTTTTGAAATAAAAAAGATGCGTCCTTCGCCTTCTCGGTCATTAAAACTAACCACGCGGTTAAAAAGCAACTTTGCACTATTGTAGAATAAATAACTATTTTTTTACCAAACCCAAAGACAGGAAGCTGCGCTCTGCGTACGTGAGCCTAATAGCCCGTGAACAAAATTTATGGGTCCTAGTAGTAGTGAGACCTATGTAGGATTATAGAAAGGTATAAAATAATAAGATTCAACACTATGCCGGCGATTGTAAGCTGTCCAGCTGAGTGCAAGTCGAAGAGGGGGGCTTGCAACCCTCGCACTTTCCTTCTTGTCGCATGATTTTTGTAAATCATTGCAGAAGAATGGATTAGAATAGGTATTGAAACTGTATGGAACCATTGCCGTACTTAATCAAATGACCAAACTAACCCTGCAAATCGTCGGATCATATTTGTTCACGGGCCTGCAGTCTATAATTAAATAAATAAATAAATAAATATTCGTGGACAATTGACATGTATCTGACTCTGTTTTAACTAAACGATTCCACTAACACTTTTGTGTACACTAAGAAATTCTTAATCACACCTGCACTTGCCTACGCGACCGAAGTTGCGGGTTTACCCTAGTCTTTAATATAATATAAATTAGAAATAATTATTTATTACTGTTCATTAATTATTTTAATTTCGGAGTAAATACCTGCGCTAAAATTAAAATTATTACATTAATTATAAACAATTATCATTAAAATAATAAATTAATTGCATTAAAATTATATTTGATATTTAAAATGATTACCCGAACTTCTCATTCACAATCACGTTTTTCCCTAATGCTTATTTACATTATATTTTTAACCGACTCCAAAACGGAGGTTCTCAATTCGGTTCTGTGTTTTTTATGTGTCTGCTAATTGTATTGTATTACATATTACTTAAACTTTAATGGGTATTTTTTGTTTAGTAGATCAGTTCAGAGAAGGTCCCATGTAGCAGTTTTTGAAATTTGAACAAAAAACTAAAGTTTATTTTCTTTTGACTTAGTGATAGTTTCTCATGAAACTTAGTCGAGTGTCTGAATTAAATTTTAAATTGAAGTCAGTTTTTTTTTGGAGAATATTTATTATTTGTAAGTCAATTTTAAAAGAAGTTGTCTTCCCAAAAGCCGTGGACAACAATTTCCTAAAGCAATATTTATGTCGCAGACGGATTGTATAATTCGCCGTGTTACATTAGGGCTAGCTGTTTCGAAAAAAGGGCCGGTTTGTAAAGCGGCGGTTTAACGATTAGCCGGATTGAATGCGGCTGATAAAAAAACAGCCGGATTGTATACGACGCCATACGTCATTCAACACGGCTAGCCGTAACGTAATAAAGCGAAAGATTAGCCACCTCTTTGAAAATGTATGAGCATCCCGGCTCCACCTAGTCTTGTCGCTACTACCCCTAGAGTGTATATAAAAAATGCGGGACCCAGAAGCTCAAGGGAGATCCTGAGTTTCTTTCTTTGAGAGAGCTTCTGGCGGGAGCCCACCCGGAGTCAAACCTCAATGATAGACGCTTGTTTAAATGTAGCATATTTCTTAGGTGTGCCCTCACCAATATCAAGTGGCTTTCAAGTTTTATCTGAGAGGTAAGATGTTGAAAAAACGTAAGGAATATCGCAAGAGATACAATTAATTTTCATTTTAAACATTGTTTATTTTGTAAGTATGGTCACCCTACAATTTAAGCAGTAGTACAAGGCGGCTAAACGTTGGCCGCCGTATTGATGAACGTATCGCAATGACAATCCGGCTAATCGTTGAATTTAGCCGCATTACAAAACGGCCCGGATAGCTGATATTCCAAACGGCTACCCGTTAAGTTAATATGGCGAATAATACGATCCGGCTGCGACATTTTTACGTAATTACATACTTTTTAAACAAAGTAGAAAAAGTGGATATTACAAAAATTTTGTCGAATTTTGCATATAAAAAAGTTGATACCTATATTTTCCAAAAGTATTCTAACGTTTAGTTTCCACGTTTCCAAAGTTTCGACAAGGAATACTTTTAAAATATACACTAAATCGCAGTTACAACATCACAGTTAATGGACTACCTATGTCTAGACCAAAATTACCACGGTTGTAAACAAATGAAATATATATTTACTAGTGGCGTCCTGTGGTTGTAGCCACGTAGTTTCGTTTTCCATAATTTCTCCAGTAAAAAACAATAAAAGTACTTTAGACATATTATGTAAGCTTATGTGTTATTAATATTATAATAGACTAGCACATTTTAGACAGCATATTTTTGTATAAAATTTCATCCAGATCCATTCCAAAATGCTTGCATGAAAGTGAAACAAACATCAATTTGCCCATTCATCCATACAAACAAACTGTCACAATTACAATATTATTAGATTTAAAAAAAACAACAATCAAACAATAGATCTTCATAACATAAAACTACCTATTCGAGTTAACCAGGAAAATTCTCACATACAAAAAACGAGCACAAAATAGAGTTGCTACCACAAAAACAATGAACTTTCACACACGATGAACCCAGTTGATTTAGTGTGCCATTGCGGAATCAAAGTAGGAAAGTTGCTCTGCGGCTGGGAGGTAAACAGCTAATTGAATTTAGGAAACAATACGTTTCTTTGCTGAGATTCTGCGGTACATACGAAACAGGCGCGGGGTGAGCACACCTGCCGCACTATTTTCTAGTTAACGTCGGAAAATGTGCGTTCATTCAACACGCGATGATTTTTAAGCACGCAACGGACCTTGACAGGCTTGATAGGCAAAGTCTTATTTTCTAGTTCAAGGACTGTAGCGGTACGATTTATACAAATTAGCAAACCCCACGAGATAGAATAAAAATTATTTTCGTACAAAAAATTAAACCGATTTCAAAACCACAAATACGAGGGTCAAACTGAAAGTTCTTAGAACTGGCCACTTATAAACAATATAATAAAAAATAATTCTATAATTTGAAAATAGAACTCTTTGCCAATATTACTGAGTGTATACTTCATTCTTTTGTCATTTGTTTTACGATTTGGCGGCAAATTGAAAATTGTCTGTGTCACGTCAACATGAATTTAACACGAGAAAATTTTCGTGCAATGATTTTTTATGACTTTCGATGTCATTTAAGTCAACAAGAAAGTTATGATAGACTACGATTGGCCTTTCACGATGAAGCCTCATCTCGTGCGACTGTTTACAACTGGTTTAATGAGTTTAAACGTGGTCGCACTAATCTCACTGATGATTTACGTGAGGGACGGCCTTCTACGGCGACGACTGAAGATAACATCTATGTTGTGCGGCGTATGATAGAGACTGACAAAAGAGTGACCTATCAGCAGATTCGGACAAGCTTAGGCATCGGTATGAGTCAAGTGCACAAAATCCTACACGAACATTTAGCGGTCAGGAAGCTTTGCGCCCGGTGGATACCTCATAATTTGACTGAGGCTCAAAACTCCATCGTGTGGATTGGTGCCGTAAAATGATTGAAAGATTTAACGGAGGTGACTCAAATGCTGTGTTCGACATACTGACAGGTGACGAAAGCTGGATTTACTGTTATGATCCTGAAACCAAAAGACAATCTGCTCAGTGGGTGTTTCCTTTCGAGGAGATGCCAACTAAAGTGAAGAGAGATCGAAGAGCGGGAAAAAATGGTGGCCTCGTTCTTTGGAAGGATAGGTCATTTCGCAACAATTGTGTTAGAGGATCAAAAACAGTTTCTGCAGAATGGTACACTACCAATTGTTTGCCACTTGTCTTGGAAAAGTTCGAGAGAAACGACCTCGCAGTAGGATCCTCCTTCACCACGACAACGCCTCATCGCACACCGCCAAGCGAACGATCGACTATTTGGCGACATCAAACGTTGAATTACTGGGTCACCCGCCGTATAGCCCCGACATCGCGCCATGTGATTTTTATTTATTTTCAAAAATTAAAGAAAAACTTAAAGGAAAGCGGTTTATGAATGCTGAAGAAGCGGTGGCTGCGTATCGCGATGCCATTGAAGAGACCCCTAAGGACGAGTGGGCAAAGTGCTTTTCCCAGTGGTTCCATCGCATGCAGCGGTGTATTGACGTGAATGGACAATATTTTGAAAATATATAATAAAACTATTAACTGGCTAATGTAATCAGTTTTTGATTTTCTAAGAACTTTCAGTTTGACCCTCGCATGCACTCAAAATCGAAAAAAAAAGTTAAGTTTTGGCCTGACTGGCACCGACATAGATGAGTGGGCACTTGTAATAATGATATTTATTAATTTTTCGATTTTGAGTGCCTATTTGTGGTTTTGAAGTCGGTGTAATTTTTTGTACGAAAATAGTTTTTTTAACCCTTTTTAGTGCAAAACCAGTTTTTATTAACGCATTTACCCAATTTCGTAGTGACAGGTTCAAGTTTCATAACTTTTGTGAAATCTACAATTCCGTCATCCAGAAAATTGTATGCAAATTTTAGTTTTCGGTTCATATTTCAAAAACTACGTGACCGATTTCGATAAGATTTATTTACATGGAACCATTTGGGAAGCAAATCCATCCGAACATAAAATAAATTTAAAATCGGATAAATCGGGTTCTCGAGAAATCAGGTTAACATAAAAAAACAATAAAAAAAACATGGGGTTCGAATTGATAACCTCCTCCTTTTTGGTAGTCGGTTAAAAATGATGTATCGCAATATTGTACTCCTTAAAAAGATCTACATAAAAATTACAAGAGTATGGTAAGCAAGCATGCCCGCCACGTAACAGCATTGTGACACTCAGCTATTGGAACATGAAGAGTCCAAATCATTACTTAGCACTGCACTGCTCTCGTCACCCGTAGACTTAAGATGCTTTATCTCTATGCCCTGTAATTTCACTGGAAACAAATAAGTAAATCATAATCAAACAAATTAATGCCCTTCAAACCGGAACACTGATGTTTCCAACTGTCTTCCAAAAAGGAAGAGGTTCTCCATTCGGTTGTAGGTATGTTTTTTTTTGTGTGTATGTTAGCTCCGCCTATTCTGAATCGCTATTGAGTTTTTTTTGTTTGGTTCAGAGGTAGTCTCATATAAATTTTATCGAAAACGGTGAAGTGGTTTTTGAATTGAAATATATAAGTATGTTTTAACATAAAACGAATATCTGTTTACCTTTATCTGGATTCGATTCCCACCTAGTGCAAATATTTGTGTGATAAATTCAAAAATGTGTACTGTGTCTGGGTGTATATGTAAAATAAGTATGTATTTAAATCTGTATTATATCAGCTATCTGATTTCCATAGTACAAGTTTTGCTTAGTTTTGGGTTCGATGTTGTGTGTGAATTGTCCACCAATTTATCTGGATGACGTTATCATTGAAACTACGATATTTAGTCGAGTTTCCAAATTTGATTTTAAATTAAAGTCGGTTTTGGTTTTTTCCGGTAAAATGGTTTTGGTGATCAAACGGGGACCTATTTAAAAACACTACTCAACCGAGAACTTAGATCAATATAGCCGAAACAAAAACATGTTATCCCATCAATCACCTCTCAAACGCGTGCCACCAGCTTTTTAGCCGCGAGAAAAAACAATGAAACAATCTCTCACAAGTATCGTTTTCACTATATCTGTGTGTTACCCTGTGATAATTGAATACAGAGGGTCCGTGCGACCCCCGGGCGACATTAGTGATACATTTGATTCGTATGTGGCTGATCTGACGGACCCTATCGTGTTTTGCGCTAAACTCACGGTTGGACACGGTATTATACAGGGTATTATTAGAGTCTCAAATACAGACCGTATTTAATTTTCAGATGGACTACAAAGTAGTGTTTACTACTTCGTAGTCCATCTGATTATTTGTTTATAGAAGTGAAACTTTAGCCCGTTACAAAATCAGGTATTTTTTCTGATATGTACACCAGCTAAAATTGTAATTAAAAAATCTGTGATCCTTGAATAAAATTATAATACGGTAGATAAATAAACATTTAGTGAACATTTATCACACAGCACTATCTAGCCTCAAACTAACCAAAATGCTGGTACTAAACAAGACTTGGAGCACCTTGACGACGCAGAATAGAATGACGCAAGTCATTGAAAGAAATTATATCTGGCAGCATGTTTTTATTTTCTTTTCCACAACCTATCCTAATTTTGTTTCATCTTATCTCGTTATATTATGTTTTATGCTATACTACTGTAGTAAATTACCGTGTTTATTATATGGTAGAGCGAGTTGCCGATTTTCCAAGGCAGTTTCTTTGCTCTGGCACGGTAAATATACTGTAAATAATGATACTAGTGTATTGTGCGTTCTAAAGCGCTCTTGCGCTAGTCGTGGTATGAAATTTACTACTCATTGAATACGGTTAAAGAGTTTTTTAACTACTATAAGTTTATACTTGACCGACATCTCGCCTGACGTTAAGCGACGATGCAGCCTACGATGGAGAGTGCTTACCTAGAAGAAACCGATTCACTTTCGACTTGAAGACACCAAGTAATGATACGTAGTTGAAGTTAAAAGTTAGCCTGTGATAGTATATTGCATATTACTTTGTATTGATAGTATACTGTATGACTGGCTTTGTGGCTTAGTGGGTAGTAACTTTGCCTGCAAAGCCGAGGGTCGTGGGTTTGTTTCCCACCCAGTGCAAATATTTCTGTGATGAATTCAAATGTTTGAACTGTGTCTGGGTGTTTCTATTTGTAATAAGTATGTATATACAACTATATAAGTAATAGATGTCCGCCCCGGCTTCGCCCGTGGTACATTATATAGCACTCATCAGGATCCCGTACGGTGAAAGAATTACTGAAATCGGTTCAGTCATTCCTGACAATATCGCTTTCAAATAAAACACCTCTTCAGCTACCTGCTACGCCACCTGTCGGAAATTGGTCGTACTAACTCAGGTTTTAAATAAAGATTAGCAAAGGTTTTATATTCAAGAGGTATCTGTGATATTCAATGACGCAATCTTAGACACATGCTGTCATGTGTCATGTCAAAGCACGAAACGTACGAAAACTCTCAAGAAGGAATATTTTTTCACGATATTTTTTTTTGTTACATTCTTGATTCATGCTCCGCTTCTATTAATAGTAGCGTTATGTTCTATAGCCTTCCTCGATAAATGGACTATCCAATAGAAAAAGAATCTTTCAATTCGAACCAGTACTTCCCGAGATCCTAGCGTTCAAACAAACAAACTCTTCAGCTTTATAATATTAGTATAGATTATATCAGCTATCTGGTCGTCATAGTACAAGCTTCGCTTAGTTTGGGGTTAGATGGTGTTGTGTGTGAATTGCCCACCAATATTTATTTATTTATTAAACTTAGGGCTAGCGCAGAAAACCCAAAACCCTACTAACCTAAACTTAATGATTACTTATGCACATTGTAGAGTATATAAGATTCTATAAATAAGAGTATACACAAAAATAGTCCTTATTGAAGCAAAGGCTGCGCAATAAAACTGCGTCACTCACGCAATACAATAGAACGCGTGTCCTTGCAAACCTTTCAAGACTGGAAACATGTCTGATATAAAAATCATTAAGTTTAAAAAAATATATTTTCAAACGCTATCGCCCGAAGAGTAAATCCGAGAATGAGAAACCAGATGTAAGAAGCCATACATCTATACAGAAAAGTTCAATTAACATATCCTCATTCTTCTTGAATATGAGTAGGTATAAATAAGTTTTAAGAACGTTATTAGTTTGAAGTGAAGACATGCAAAGAGATCTGCATGTCTGTGTAGCATTTATTACTGTTGCATCAATATTATTTAAATGTTTTACCTGTTTTGACACGGGTTTTCGATTAAAAGCATAGAATAATAACGCCTAGAAACGGAGTCCGGGCAAGAAATGTGAGGCAAATCATAGTGAGCCATATTGGCTTCGTCCGTTTGAAACTACCATCAGTGAAGGTCAAGCGCTAGTGCATCCGTCTCCATCCGTCATTGAAAACAATATGATGGTTTGTGTCGTATTTCACTGTACATACTCCACCAAATGAAAGTTTTGTATGGCGAACTTCAGTACATACTGCATACGCCGAAAGCAGTCTGCTTTTTGCCTCACTTAAAGTAAAGCGTTTGTTTGAAGATTATCAATCTATGCTTTATTAATCTACATGATTGAAAGCTTATATGACCGATATGATTCTTAGCTTTACTTTGGATTACTTAAAAATT
Organism: Ectropis grisescens; assembly: GCA_017562165.1. Lineage (NCBI taxonomy): Eukaryota > Metazoa > Arthropoda > Insecta > Lepidoptera > Geometridae > Ectropis > Ectropis grisescens. The sequence continues at coordinate 17,818,526 of CM029770.1, forward strand.
ATCATTGTTAGTAATTATAGTTTTCACTAGTACCTAAAGAAATGTTAGCGAATGAAAAACAAAAACAAATGCCATCTCTCTGCGGGTCACAGTCGTTTGTATTCGTATCCTCTGGGAGGGGGTCATTACTAAACTCCATTACACTTTTTGTGCCAAGTGTTTTGGTGGTATAACAAGGGTGAAAACGACCCTGCTATGGAACGAAGCGCTCTCAACGGTCCACGTTTTTTATTGCTCCGTAAAAGAGAAATATTTATTGGATAATATCTCTTTTGTTAGATATTGTAGTTGTGTAATGATTTTAGCTTTCGCGAAAATAGCTGTTAGCAAAAACAAAACTTCACGAATTATATAAAGGTACCTAACTCAGAGTAAAATTCAAATTAAACCAGTTGGAGAAAAAAAAAAATGTTTCTCGTACCTAAGATTTAATTTTTTTTTTTTGTTTAGTTGATTTGTATTTATGTAGTGGTAGGACTCTTTGCCGAATTTACCAGGGGAAATACCACACTTTTGTTATGAATAATGTTGTACTTGTTCTGTGTCTAGGTGTTTCCATACTATAATCATCCGTTAGAAGCTATACCAATACGTATCAGATCAGCTAGCATTTGGCTTCCATAGAACTAGCTTGGCTTAGTAGATAGCCAAACTTGATAAATGGGAGCTTATATTACTCGAGATTTTATATTAATGGAGCTTACATTTTATCCAGTATTCATTTATTTTTGGTTATGGTTGGACTCTTGACAGAGTTTGCATGGGGAAGTTTCGCAAATTATAACACGATGCAACCGAAGTGTTCCGGTTTGAAGAGTCATATTTCTGTGAAATTTAAAGGCTAATTTAAATATTTTTTTAAATCTAGATGACGAGTTAGTCAGTTATTTGGAGTCTTGAAAACCAAATAGTTGAGTTGTATTGTCCTGTTATGGGCAAGCGCATTACTTACAATAAAGTGCATGTCTTGATTATCCGTCGCTCTATGCTTTATTATGCTTTCTAGATTTCATTGGCATGCAGACTTGAAAAATGTTAATTAAATATTACCGGCACAGTCGACTAACAAACTGGAAGCTTGAATTGCATGTTTATTATGAAACTATTTTGTAATAATTTGACCACTAAGAAAATAATGCGTCGTAAAGATTTATTTACCAAAACCTATGGTTTTTTGATATACAGTATAACCACAGAAATCTAAGTAATAAACTTTATTATTTAGTTTTCAGGAACTATAAGATTGTAGAGTATTATTTAATGTTTATGATATTTAAAAGTTGAAAATCCTTAATTAGACTGCACTTAACTATACTTACTTACTACAATACAATCAGCACGATTCATAACAACAGATTTGATTATTATGATTTATTTCAAAGTGAAATAATTAATTATCTGTTAATTATCGCTATGGCTTCTGTTTCAGTACGTATTATCAACATAAAAAATCTCGTGTCATGCTGTTTGTGCTTGTACTTTCTTCAAATGGTCCGACATTTTTTTTGTGATTTATTTAATTCCTAGCTAGCTAGAGTTATGCTCCGCGGTTTCTCCTGCAAAGTTTCCGATTCCGTTATATTCCTGAGATAAAAACCCTTATATGTTATCCAGACTAAACTCTATATAAGTACTAAATTTAGTCCAGATCCCTTCAATACCTTTTGCATGAAATAGTAACAAACCTTCATCCTATCCGTCCACCCTTATAAATTTTCGCATTTATAATATTAGTAGAATTTGTTACGAGCATAAAATTTTATATTGTGTAAAATTACACTATCGTATGTAGTTAGTATTTTACACCTTCCGTGTTTCAATCGTTATCTTAATCTTATCTTATCTTATCTTATACCTTTAAACGAGCAATTCTTGTAGGTATAAATATATAGAATCTGAATCCCGGAAACGGCTCAAACGATTTTCATGAAATTATGTATACAGGGGTTTCGGGGACGATAAGTCCATCTAGCCAGGTTTTATTTAAAAAAACACCATTTTATGCGCATTTTTAGACAATGAAAAACTGTTACATAAAGATTAGAATGCGACGGTAAATTTCGCGACAGCCCGCGACGGTATATTAGCTCAGGTGGGAAGATGGGCGGTTAAAATATGGTTGGTCCTGGTTCGAATCCAACCGGCCGCATTTCTTTTTCAAGTTCATTTTTTTTAGAATATCAGTGTGTATCTAAGTAGCCGAGCAAAGCTCGGTCACCCAGGTACTTTTAGTTTGTATGATAAGTAGTTTAACCGTCATCCATTGTCGTAAAGTCGTTTACATTAAATGTCGCGTTATGTTGACCTTTCCTTTTTTTTGCTAATCTATATGATACTACCAGCACCTCGCGGTTTTACCCGCGTAGTACCTACCCGTTCCCGTATTATTCCGCTGTAAAACGTAGTTACGCTGTAAACGTAGTAGATATTCGAAAGGCAGCTGGTGGCGGTTGGAGACGGAAGACCGAGGATCGGGCTGAGTGGCGTATCTTGGGAGAGGCCTATGTCCAGCAGTGGACAAGTACAGGCTGATGATGATGATGATGAAAACGTAGTTGATGTGTTCTAGACTATAATCTAACTGTGTTTTATGTTTCAATTCGTTCCGTTCCGGCTTTCCAACGCGGTTTAGCAATAAACATCCAAACATCTAAATTTCAAAGGTTCACTATATAGGTATACTATTAGTAGGATAACGTTTTCCCAGGCAAGTTAGTTTTTATATTATGTATCAAGCGCTACCTATCACCTCTTATCTTATAAAAATACGGTCACAAACGTAGTTTGACCGTTGTTAATTGACGTGCAGGTGTTTACATATAGTGTCACGTCCACGGATATTCGGGTCACGTCACGTTGATATTTCGTCTACGAGTAACATAATTTCATATAATGTGTATGATTCGGAAACGTTTGCCCAGTTACCAGTTTTTATTTGTTTCTAGAACTGTCTATCTCTTATCTTAGTAAAGTACGTTCACACTGTTTTACGTTGTCACGGTTCTTCGCTAAGATTTTATCGTAACATCCGTGAAATTAATCGTTGTTATTCTGGGAAATTACTCCTGATATTTTGATGTCACTTGGACCAGATTAAATTGCACCACCGTCCCAAATTATTGCAAAATATAAAACAGTTGGATTATGTACGAATTGGCAGATGACAAAGTAAAAATAAGTCCATACTCAGCAGTGAAACAGAGAAAACCATGAATGATGATTATATACAAATTCCAAACGTAAACAAAATAAGAGAGTATAAGAGAGAGCCAAAATGAAGACCAGAAATTCTACCGAATATCTTCAATTATTATGCCTTTGATATTAATTTCTAATTCCTTGCCTTCACTTTAATTTCTAGTAAAACCAAGTCCATAGTCATTTTGGATAGGCGATGGACCCCAGGGCATAGTTATAAGACACAAAAGAATTTTTGTATCGTTTGTTACCTATCAAAAATGTACAGTGAAATGTGAACTAAAACAATAATCACCTTATCAGTTAAAGTAAACGCGTCTGAAAACAATATATTATATCTACTTTATACCTACTTTTTTCATCACTACTAACTACAAATTAGATGTCAGGCATGTAACTTACCATCAGGAACATGTCCTGCTCGTCTTGTCACTCTATATAATGAAGAAAGATAGAATGCGACAAAGTATCGTTCATTAAAGCATATTTTAGCAGACTAACGAAAACACAAGTCTCAATCAAAAAAAAATGAGCAATGGAAAAATGTGAATAGGATGCCCATTGGCAAGTACGAATAACTACAAACCTCATATAAACAAGAACCCTTCATGTTTCTGGCACTAACTGAAGATTATAATGTAATTTAGTCATATTAAGCTGATGATACGGATAATAATTGATTAGTATTAGCAGTCCAGTTTATGTTCCCAAACGTGCTTATCAAAATCTTATGGTTTAAGTAATACTGACCAAAATTATATTATGAAATGTATTTTTAGAATAAGATTTTATATTAGAAACTAGATGTCCGCCCCGTCTTCGCCCGTGGTACATAAATAGTGCACATCGGGATCCCGTACATATCCAACGGTGAAAGAATGACTGAAATCGGTTCAGTCATTCCTGAGAATATCGCTTTCAAACAAAAAAACCTCTTTACTACATGCTACGCCACCTGTTGGAAATCGGTTGTATCAACTCAGATTTAGAAACAAATTTGATTAGTAAAGGTTTATATTCAATGACGCAATCTTATGCTTGGACATTGGCGAAATTACGGTGACATTACCGAATGGAGCCCAAAAGACAAAAATGAAGTTGAAGTTGACGCAACTTAGACACATGCTGTCATGTCAAAGCACGCTACGAAAACTCTCAAAAAGGAATATTTTTCCATTTTTGTGACATTCTAGATTCATGCTCCCCTTCTATTGATAGTAGCGTTATGTTCTATGGCCTATAGCCTTCCTCGATAAATGGCCTATCTAATAGAAAAATAATCTTTCAATTCGGACCAGTACTTCCCGAGATCCTGGCGTTCAAACAAACAAACAAACTCTTCAGCTTCATAATATTAGTTTAGATTTATTTGTTCGATACTACACAAACGTTCGTTTTCGAATTCGTTTTAAAAAACGAATTCGAAATTTTGCTTCACATATTGTATTAATATACAATTTGGTATGTAAGTAAGCCGGTAATACATTTTTGCACGTAATTACCTACAAACTTTCAAGGCCCGAGTAGGTACTTTACCAAGTTCAAGTATCAAGTTTAAGGTAGATTGTAGAGACTGTAGAATGTCTGAAGCCAAGTCATGGACACGTATAAATCGAATTAATAATAACGTCACGTGGTTGTACAAAAAACTATACAATCCTATTTTATTACTTACACAAGCCATTCTGTTATCTAAATACATTGCATGGATCTTGAGAACGGCTTTAGCCTCTTGGATGAATTAGGTTTCATTAATTTTTCTTAATGAGGAAAATCGGAGAGAAGCATTTTTTAAGGGCTCTTTACAGAGAATGTGCTTGGGGTACCACACCTTTTCCAGTTATTCTATCGTCAAGCAGTAATGTGGAAGCATTACTAACAGTTACAAAGACAATATTTTCAGATAAATTACAAGATACTCGTATAAATCATTTTCCATTTCTAGGTGACGACGCAGTATAGTGCTGGGTAGTGATAAGGACTCTTTATGTTCAAATATCTGAGTAGCATTCTGATGTTATTTATGAGCAAACGTGTTAATTAACATCAGATGCATGTTTCCTCATATAAATTTACTTTATCATGCTACTATTGTTATCGAGGATCTCAGACATATATAATAATTATAGGTATGCAAACCTGTTTCTTAGTCTATCCAATGAAAATCCGAAACTAATACCGTGCGCACACTTTTTGATCTATGAACTTGGGACCTTATTCATGAAGCAACAGAAAAACTACCGGTTTTACCCGTGGATCAATTTTATTCCAGTAATTCCAGTTTTGGTGATTTTCCAGCCTGTGCACTGTTCTAGACTATAATCCAACTAAAACATACCTATACCTATTCCAAATGTCAACCAGATCTGTTCAGCCATTCCGTTGTGGTTGAGCGTCCAGAGCAACATTGAGACATCCAAATTTTCACATTCATAATATTAGTAAGATTTAAAGACGCAAAATTGCTAAGAGCTACTTCGGTAATACAATGTAACGAAGTGAAAACAAAATTGGGGTTCAATGCCCCGCGAACGATCTTCGCATTCGCAACAGCGCCAGTGAGAATTATTTAACGAGCTTTTGTGGAACCAGCTCTGGCCTCAAGTAGTGCATAATTAACAATTTTTTTATGTTAAAACAAATATGTGAATAACTCAGATACTTTACGCCATCTTTCATGTTTCGAATTACTCGTAATTTGGTTCATATATATTGTGTGTTACTTTGAAGAAAAAACAGGTTTCGTTTCGAAACAAAATAAAAAGACAACGAAATTACTTAAACAGACAATAAAACTAATAACTAAATTATTGTAAAAGCTAGACACCGTCCAACAAGAAAAAAAGAAAAGAATATAGTGCTCAAATCATTTCGATTTATATCTTGAATGTTTTCATGTCAATTCAGTAATTTATTCCCCAATTTGGTTTATAGAATCACTTTTGAATAATTATCAAATATCAGCTACAAAATGTAAAATAAAATAAATCAAAATTATAGGTAACTACGAGTACTATTCTAAATTTTGATGAGATGAACATTCATTTTATCACATCTTAAAATAGGTATGTGAAATGTTTGACTACTAACTCCAAAGACAGTAATCCATCTTATCTAGGAGCTGAAAAACAGGACCAAGGATTTTTTAGGCAATCCTGAATTTGTATTTTACCAAAATTTCCAGTCGGCCAAGTATAATAATAATAAGTGTTGTCTCTATTCCTTCTATTTGGTCAAATTGTTTAACACTTTAAAAACACGTAATATAGTTACTATATACTAATATAGTTATCGTTCATAGGTAATGAATGTCGTGGAAACGCTTTGGAATAAACGATTGTTTATCCCTCGAAAGAGTGCTGTGCTAGATAACGATTCTGACTCTTCATGTTCCTGTAGCTGTGCTGTTATGGGCAAGCGAGTTGCTTACCATCAGGCAAATGTCCTGCTGATCCCATCACTTTAAACTTAAAAAAAATGCATACTTACTTAAATACTTACACATACAGACGGAATTTAGGTAACGGTATAAACCCCCGTTTTAGCCTTAGCGGTACCAAAACCATTGTTCCCCAGTATAATCCCAGCATGTAACGGTATACTATACTTACTGAATTTTAGTTACTTAGGTATTTCCTAATATCCGTGCTTTAATAGAAAAAATAAATTTTAGGACCGTATAAACCGAGTCTTAGTACAGCGTCATACAGTTTGAAATAAGTAAGAAGTAAATGCATGTTACCGAAGCGAATTTACAAAAACTATGATAACAAACGGAGCGATGCAGCATTCGATTGGAATAAATAAATTTCGCAAGCTATTTGACTAAGTGATCGCATAACATTTACATGGGCTGGTACGCTCGAATGTAGAGAGAAAATCGTCATCAATCTTCAAGGGGTGCGCGAACACGAGTGCAGCGATAATGCGCACAACATATGGCGTCATCGGCGATAGTGCTTCCACACCTATGTCCGTTCCGCTCCGATGGAACCGAATGTGGCCATGTGCCCATGAAAACCCGAGGCCCTGATGCTCGACCTTAGATACGTCCACATCAATGTGTATTCTAATAGATCGGATCGACTACAAGTGGACACTAGACTTCAAAGCACCATTGTTAGCCTCTTTTATGCATATCAATGGCAAATGTTACATTCGGTTTGAATACTCTTTGTGAATCCATTTGCAAATTACCCGCATAGTCTGGGCTATGCGAAGTAGATTTAAATCACGAGGTTTCACAGTTCTTTCAAACTCTTTGTTCAGATGGCAAACAAAAACATTCTTCGAAAATAGTTTTTCAGATCGAATTAATATCAAGATGACAAGTTTAATATGTTGACTGGTTTGTGTTTTAATTTGTTGTACGTCGACCCGCAGAGCTGAAAGTTTTGGATTCGATTCCCGACCAGTATATATGTCGCAGCCGGATTTAAGCAGTAGTACGATGCGGCTAAACGTTGGCCGCCTTATTAAAGAACGTATTGCAATGAAAATCCGGCTAATCGTGAAACCGCTGCTTTACAAAACGGCCCTGTTTTTCATAACGGCTAGCCGTAATGTAAAACGTCGAATGATACAATCCAGCTGCAACATATATGTATATTTGAACGAATACAAATGTTATAGGTATGTATAGGTGTTCTTACGTATCACTAGTATGTATTTACAATTCTACATTTTTATATCTATTTTCTGGCTATAGTTTGGGGGTGCCTAATTGGTGCTGTGTAAGAAACTCAAAAATACGTGTACCATTTCATCTATACTAATCTATCTATACTTAATGTTTGTTTGAACGCGCTAATCTGAGGAACTTTTGGACTGATTTCAAAAATTCTTTCACCGTTGGATATGGACGTGATCCCTGAGTGCTTTAGACTATTACGTACCACGTTTTATATTACGTACCACGGGCAAAGCCGGGGCTTACTGCTAGTACCTATTAAATATTAGACAAAAAACTAATACCAAAGCCACTATTAAATTAAACAAAGAAGTGAAAAATATATTATGAACATAACTTGCTTTATATCGATTTGATTTTTATGCGATTGCATCACTGATTTTCTCTAAATTAGGTACTGATCAATAATCACGTGAACCAACGGAAGACAAAACAACATTTAAAAAAATATAAGTAGTAAATCCTTGCGCATATTTCTGTTCTGTGAATCGCATGGAAAATATAAGTCTATCACTCTCCTTCCGCTTAATGACTTGGCAACTTTCAACGAACATGTTAGTATTTAAATTGCCGCCATAAATATTTATACGGGCAAGGATTTAGTAGACGCCTAGGTAAGGATGGCGAGGGTACTCGGCTAGGGAGTGCTAAGTGCCACGGGCCACATGTCGCCATGTCGCTCTGTCGCGCTAATCTTCGGGATTTGCTATCCCGTGTCCCTCGCAAACGTCTGTCCCTTTCCCCTGCGTAGCGACGCGATACATCCATCTCTCGTAACTCATTGAATATTATTGCTCTATGGGGATTTTGAAAATATGGAGCCGTTTAGCGAAAGCCGTACATTGTATCCATCCAGCGGAATTATTCATACGAGGCCCATGCATTTATCACTTAATGGTATTAGCTATTAGACCGTTTAATCGCTCGATTTGCGACTTTATTGCGGAGCTAATCTTTAAAGAGATATTGTCAATATTTATTTGTATGTTTCCAGTAAAATTAAACGTAAATCTCACATAAAAGTTTCGAAACTATGTTATGATTTATATTGCCTCTTTAAAATACCGGTTACACAGAATGTCTGCATTAATGCGAAAAGGTATCGTCCTACTTAGTAAAAACAACTTTTATTTCGGGATTAACCCTAAAAACACGAAAAAAACAGCTAATTCAACCGTAGATTGCGATTCATTTAAACACAAATAGTGAAAATAAAAGTAAAAAACCTGTCGTTTGTTATAAATGCAGTTTTGCTGCATTCTTTTCCTTTTTTTATAGCGTATAGGTCCCCGTTTGAACACCAACTCGCCTGATGCTAAGCAACGGTGTGGTCGAAAATGACGGACATTGACCTAGAAAGTACCTATTCACTCTGACCTTGAAAAGTTCTAGATTGTATCTCTCAGGGAACAAGGAGGCCGGCAACTTATTCCAATCCAAACCTGTATGTATGAACAAAGTTCGATAGGTAGTATTCCGCGGTTTCACTGGCGTAGTTATCGATCCTGTTATGTTTTCGGGTTAGCCTATGTACTATTCCAAAGTATTATTATCTGTATATGTAACAAACTTCATTCCAGATCCTTTCAGTAGTTTTTACTGGCAATAGTAAAAAACATTGAACAAAACTTTCGCTTTCATGATGATGGTACTACTCGTAGATGGTGTTATGTGAGAGATATGCTCCAATATTTATTTATTTTTAATAATATTACTAGTATAAGACGTTCGTCATAACTATTGTCTCATCGTGTCATTGATTTAATTAAATCAGTAAGTCAAAGTCTTTATAATAATGATCACATGGTGCTGTCAGCGCACCATGCGCGTATGCACATGGCAATTTATACTTAAATACCAACATATCTCGTCCGTTCCACGAACACGCCATTAACTTCTACTTAACAGAACTTAAGAGCCATTTTTGGTTGAAGTTTTGCGCTTAGATTAAATTGTTTGTAGGTTTAGTAGAGTGTATTGTGGGGACTCGGGCTTGTCATTGCTTCCCTCGAAAGTCGCGCAGCCCTAAAATCATTCCATTCTGTCTACCGGACGAGCAGACAGGTTAACTTTTGTTCACAAAAGCCGTGCATTACAGTTCGATTGTTGGCACAAATGTTGGCTATTACAAAGCATTTTGTGTTTGCTGATGAAAGTTTTTTTTTTTTTTTTTTTTTTTTTTTTTTTTTTTTTTTTTAGAGTGACGAGACGATCAGGACATGTGCCTGATGGTAAGCAACATGCCTGACACATAACAGCACAGTGACACGCAGCTATTGGAACACGAAGAGTCCAAATCATTACCTAGCTCTACACTGCGCTCGTCACCCAGAGATCTAAGATCTTATATCTCTAAGAAACATTGCCCTTCAAACCGGAACACAGTAATGTTTGCACATTACTGCTTGGCGGTAGAATAACTGGCAAAGGTGTGGTGTTTCCCCAGGCGGACTCTGGCAAGAGTCCTACCACTACAAATAATACTTTAATACTTCATTTGTAATATTTTTCACTCATGTCTCATTCTGAAACGCTTTATTGTACCTTAATACAAAATATGAAATTCGCATTTTTAGTTTTTTAACTTTTATAGGTTTACACTTGACCGCCATCTCGCCTGATGTTAAGCGACGATGCGTAGACCGCATGACGGAGCGTGTTTACCTAGAAAAAACCGATTCACTATTATTACTGATACTATTAAGTTGTAATTCTATATATACTTTCTAATTCATTAACGAGTTCCTGTTTGGGTGCCAGTTTTATTTAATATTGCATTTCGTGGACGTTTATTTTTTTATTTAAGCAATCGTAAAAAGTTTGTCTGTAAGTCTTTTGACACACTAACTTACACAAGATGATTCACACAAACAAAATTTCAAACTTCTAAAACTAGCCTTCAAGATAAGAATATTTGGTTGACATATTTTTTCTCCAAAAACTCCAGATGAAAACGTAACAATGGAATGGAAGGAAGCAGAAAAACTGCAGAGTTTCTTATTACGCCGTCTGGGGGTAGATAGGTATTGACTTTTTCATATCAACAAAGACTTGAAATGAAAATATTTCTCTGGCGGAGGTAAGTCAATAGAGGTTTGAGGCATTGCCCCCGAGGAGCGGGGAAAGGAAGGGACGGGCGGGGGTGCGCCTGGGGACGGGTACTCTCCTTGATTACAGCACACCCCACAAGCCTCTCCTACCCTCCTCTACATTACACCCCGCCCTACTGCAATACACATAAGCCTACACGATGACAGTCGAGTATAACTTTCATTTGTGTTATGAAAACTGAAATTACGTATTTTATTTTTAGAACATTCTAGTCTTTGGCTTTAAGCTAGAATATGTATTGTTTTATCGTTTATTCCCATAGTAGTTGACCGCAATGTACAGAGATTACGTAGATAGGTATTTATAGCTGTATATTATGTCCCATTGCGTTCGACGAATAACGAACAATATTTTTGCTGGTTCTCGTATATGATTTTGTTTTTTGTTCAAAAGTTTGGAAAACAGCTATCTGTTTCCCACTTTGATTCAAATAAAATATTATTCGCGATAGAGGATGGCTAGACTCATTTCAGAATCTGCCAGGGAAAGTACCGCCGTCTTTTTCTAGATATTCTACCGCCGAAATGAAATAAAAATCTAATATTGTTGCATTCTGGTTTGTATGAACATCAAAAATTGTATGCTCTCAATATTGCGTTCTTTCTTTCTGGCGTCATCTACCAGTCCACACTTTCTTATCACTACCATGTTAACTTATATATCTGTGGAAATATGTTATCGTGACCGCTAAGAAACCGAAGTTACAAATTTTACACAGAGCCAGAGCACAGAAAATAATGCATCCTATTTACAAGCTTTGACATTGCTGACCATACACCTTTAGCCGAGAAACGTCAAGATTTTGAAATATATTCAAAATTCGAATATGTTTTTTTAGTGGCCAAAAGAACTTATTTTTAAAGTTTTTCTCTATATGACTCTTCCAATGAAATACCAAACACTGGCAAATTGCGGTGATATAACGAATGGAAGCCAGATGAAAAAGTCGAAAATCTATGAGGATTTATCCATAAACCAATTTTCGTTTCAGTAATAGGTACGAACTTTTTGGTTTATACAGTAGAAAATTCGTTTACAAAGACTTGTTCAGGTCAAGAATTGCAAGAATTGTTGTTAATTTGTGGGCTAACGTTAATATTACGAATTCTTTGATTTTTCGATTAAAAAGTACCTATATTTGTCACACAGAAAGATAATTATGCATTGTGCCACCATTACTATAGAACCGATTCAGATATTGTTACATTAGTTGTACATTATTGTTAAAAAAATGTGTGTGCTTAAGACCGCAGGGCAGAAGTGAACCTAAAATAAAAAATAACTATTAAAAACCAATGAACAATTTTAATAATTGATAATAAAAACGATTACATATAAATTGAACAAAGTAAACTGTCGTATCGCTGTACGACAGTGACAGAAAACGCTGAAGGGCTAGTACCTATCCATGGCCAAGAGTATATTAAAAAAAAGAGCGACAGCCGATATACAGGAAGCACCTGACTATCTTTCTCACTCTGGCATATTCGACAGTCCCAAGTAAACCCGAACATTTCTTTCATTTCAGAGCGTGACGCTGAGATCAATTCACAGTTCACAAAAATCTGGGTGTTGCGCCAAAATAAATTCTCACTTCAAAAAAAAAGATGCAACCAATAGCTATTAAGCGAACTATTGTAAAAAGAACTGTACGTTTTCATGTAGCTTATAGATGACGAAAATTTCACATAAGACTTTTTCTGACAACATTGACTCTGTACAAGACAGTTCTGAAGATTTTGTTAGAAAGCAGTAAGGGTGCAGATCCACAAGGCACAGGTGGCTCGCGCCGAGATTGTCGCATCAAACATGCACAAGCCTTCGCCCTACCGCTCGTAAAAATCCATATTTAAAACACAGGGGACACTGGACCCGTCAAACAGTGCTTCAAATTCTTACAAGTAGGAATGAAATCCTGTGAACAAAAATCTTTGCAGTTGGTTTTGCTTAATTCCGGCCTAGATGGTATTGTGTAAAAAGCGTTGATCGATATTTATTGATTCATATTTCTTTTAAAAAGTATTTATGATGTAGTATGGTATGTGGCTGGCCTAGACTTAGGTATGTTTTACACAAAGTATCGAGATCAGCTAGTCAGATTTATGATGGTAAGTAAACTTCATAATATGTGTTTAATAAACATCACAGTGGTAATACACACTGCCAATAAGACAATTTTAAATGTACTTAACACCACACAATACACATCACCCGGAGATGGTACAAAAGATATTATGATAGCTAATACTTACGGATTACTGAAACATGACAATGATGACGAATTCCTTAAGTTGTTTAAATAAAATATTTAAACATCAGTTAATTAAAGAGATCAATTCATTTCCTGGATGTCCTAGATATATCTAGGACTAAATAAAGTAATAAGCAGAGATTGACAAGGTTAATTATCTACACTAAAAAATAAAGCGGTTGACAAGGTTAATTATTATTAATTATTTTGTAGGTATTAAAATAAAGTTGGCTTTATTATTGCAAATACCCATAATAAAATTTAATCAATGATTGCTGAAGCCATCGCGCTGTCGCTATGGAGTATTTAATAATGTAAAGATGAATCACTGTTCACCAGCAAGCAAAGTGCGCACATCGTTTCCTGCAAGTAAGGGCTAAAGTCTAAGAGCTTTTAATACTGTACTGTAATGAGCAACATCCCAGCACAGAGGTCGAGAAAGTCTCCTTAATTTTCGTATTTACGGACCCATTCAGGTGGATTGCCCTCGTCTTATTAATTGCTCTACAGCGGCAAGGCGGAGCTATTCTGCGACTCTATGGCTTGGGTAGGCCCTTAATGAAAAGGTCGTTGGGTTTCTAAGGGTTATTTGCCATTAGCAGTGGCTATAGTTGGGTTTTTCGCAATTTTTGAGAGAAAATCTTTTGGAATCAATAATATTTTCTACTGTGACTTCATATTTTGCTCTGTAATATGTGTGTTATTGAATTAATTGCCTTATAAGAAATAGGTTCCGGGTTCCACAGAAAATACCCAGAAATAAAACTCAAACTTATTTTTATCCAGTTAGATGATGTAATAAACAATCCTATAGATAGGTAATACTCGTACCGAGTAAATTAAGTTTAAGTGGTTCACCGCAAACAAAAACTACACAGAAAACGCTCGATTTAAAAGCAATAAGCTGAAATGAGCGGGATATACAGTATATTACTTTTTCTACTTATTGCGTTATCATGGAAATCTTCAAAACAATTACAGGAGGAAAACTTGAGTATTACATCTAACTTCGTACCTACGTCTGAGTAAACAAATTAAACCAGTAGGTATGTAGTGTAAATAACGTTTACGTAATTACACAAACAGTTTACTGTTCAAGTTACAAAAATATGTGTCTTGACAAGCTTATTGTACTTTTAAGACTATCATCAGAGTATTTTACGCGGGTGAAGCCATAATTGTTTTAACATAAAGTGACAGCACGAGCAAGCCTAGGATTAAAAAACATGTTGTCTCAAATCACCAAATCAGCACAGTGTAACGTAGTTTGTAGTTGTAGTTTGAATTTGAAGAGTTCAAATTACTGCCTATCGCTGCACTGCGCCTATCATCCGAAGATATAATAAAATTATTTATTTATTTGCCCTATTGCTTCTCTCAAAATATTGCCCTTCAAACTAGAATAAAGTTGTTGTTTGCACATTACTGCTTAAAACGTACAATAACTGGTGCAGGTGTAATACTTTTTCAAAGTAAAGCAAGCATACAAATAGCCCCAAAATAAAACAAAAAAAATCTAATGCCTGATCACGCTTAAAATAAATATAAAGACATCAAACTTTGATTAAACCTACGCATTGCTGTAAACAATCCCAGCATTCGTTGACTACGCAAAACATGGTAATCAAAATACCCTAAAACTTTGATTACGGTCCAAACTTTTCCCAGAATCAATTTCGATATAAAATGGGAGTCAAAAAGCTGACTGTAATTACCCACACAAGTATAACGCTCCCCTGTTTTATCCCTCATAAGCTGCACCCATGTTTTGATATGAATTTAGTAGGGAAAGACTTGTTTAGATAAAAATCATTGTGAGATATAATTGACTTTGCTAATATACCAGCTGGATTAGGTTAGTGGTTTAATTTTTAACTGTGACGGTGGGCTAGTGTCGAGAATATTCGATTTCACAATAAAGAGGTCGTAGGTCTGGACCTCGCCTGCATTTCTGAGTATTTTCCCTGATCCTGATGAAGAAATTATCGTTAGCTCTAGTTTTAACGGTGAAAGAAAGTATCGTGAGGAATCCGGCATATTTCGAAGAAATCTGTTATCGGACAACCCACAGTTGCCCAGTACTGTTTCCTTGAGAAAACACAAACTTAACTGTTTATGTCCATTTTATGTGCCCATCTTTATGTTACTGTCTCAGTTCTGGAGTTAAATAATGTCCAATAATATCCAAAAAGTCCATGTAAAAATATGTATATTTCAAAAACATATCTTTCAAACTGTGGAAAATTTATTGATTTTGGAGTAGGTATTTCCAAAGATTACTTCTCACGTTTGCCAAAATTGCTTATTATCTCTATAATTATTACTCGACGAAAATATAACCCATCGAATATCGGAGAAACCTGAAAATCGTAGGTAACTTCTGTCATATAACTTCTTGTTGGTGATAAATAATCTAATTGTCAAAATTATATCAGTCTCTACGTTTTCATAGTAAATCCACTTAAATATTCCCCTATTAGAAATCATTAACAAAATAACCTACAGATTCACGGAAATCGAAAAAATCCAGTTCGATGCAACGATAAATGTATCTCAAATCTTAATCTAGCTTATTGTACGTAGTTGACTTGCGATAGTACAATATTTTTAATGATATCTCACCTAACGTATTTTATTGAAATTGATTACAACGTTAGCATCACTCCCAATCTCAAATTTATGTAGGCAGATATCTGGTTTGTTTTAATTCTAAATTATATATCAATTTAAGGTCATTATCTCAAAATTTGTTTATTATGTGGTTCTATTTTAGTCGAGAAACAAGGCCGCTACCCTACAGTGGAACCAGCGAATCGTTTCTCTGATTGATTAAAACCTTAACAAAGGGATAAAACTGATCACTCGGGCTTACGCTCGAAGCCTTTTATGTTCGTAATCAAAGAAACCCTGCATAAATTCATGAGAGAAAAATTACTAGGAGAGAATCATATTCGTCGTAAACCAAATCTCTGTAACGTTGATTAGAAAAACAGTAGATTTTTTTGTGCTTTCCAGAAATTAATTTCAGCTAAGTATAATAACATCCAAACAACAGCAACATAATACAGAGGTAGAGGTCTGGTCCGTGGAATATAAACTCAGTAAGGACCTAACACTTTAACGTAATCACATTTTGTAGTGGTAGGACATTTTGGAAGACCTTCGCCAATTATTTTGACATCAAGCAGTAAAGCTAAAACATCACTGTTCTCCAGTGTGAAGGGCAATGTTTTCAATGAAATTACAGGGCATAGGCATCTCTGGATGACCAGCCTAGTGGAGTAGTAAGTAATTATTTGGACTCTTCATGTTCGAATAGTTGCGTGTCACTGTGCTGTTATGAGAATGCATCCTGCTTCTCTCGTCACTCTTTACTATAAAAAGTCTATTTTGTTAAATTGTTTTATCTTTATTACTTTATTTGGAATCGTTTTTACGGTTCCGTAGCCAAAAGGCAAAATACAGGATCCTTTTAGATTCGTCATGTCTGTCTGTCTATCCGTGTGTATGTCGCAGCCACTTTTCTCCGAAACTATACGAACTATATATACTATTGAAACTTGGTAAGTAGATTTAGGGTGAACCGCATTAAGATTTTCATACAAAAAACAGAAAAAAAAACAAAAAAATTAGGAGTGTCCCATACTTAGAACTGAAACTCAACATTTTTTTTCCATCCAAACCATACGTGTGGGTTATCTATGGACAGGTCTTCAAAAATGATATTGAGGTCTCTAAAATTTTTTTGTTGCGCGAAATACTCTTCCAAAGTGGTAAAATGTGCCCCCCCCCCCTCTACCTTTAAGGGACGGGACGGGCAGACGGACGGATAGATGGCCGGACAGACGGACGGACAGATAAACAGACATGACAAATCGATAAGGGTCCCGTATTTTGCCATTTGGCTACGGAACCCTAAAAATTGAGGAATCCCTAGTAAAACTTTCCTAATGTAATCCCAAGTGTAAAAAACATGTCTTCCATCTTATGCGCTACGGAACTCATCCTCGCTAAACTCTTTTAACACTACTCAACTTCATGTTGTCGCTTTCCGGCTAACACCGACAGCCGGAAAGAATGAAGTTGAGTAGTATTAAAAATTCTCGCGCGTGTTAAAAATTACCTATCTAAAAAAAGCAAAACCTGAAAAAATAGCTAAACTAAAAGTGCTTTTGATTTAGCTGCATAAATAAATTAGTTGAATACTAATCAATTATGGTCTCTTACCTCATAATACCTAGGTAGTGAAGCAACAACTCCTAAGAAAAATCATAAAGTTTTATAGTTCAACGGTCAATTGCATCTTGATTACTTGTGGATTCTTAATTACAGATCACAACTGGATTAGTATATTATTAAAAATCCTTATTAACATTATAAAAATATTCTATTGTGTCTCTTTTTACGGTTATTTATTCCAAGATCACAAACTGAAGGAGTTGAAGGGCGAATAATTGCCATTACCCTACTAATATTTGAAATGGGAAAGCTTGTAAGGATAGATAAATTGACGATTATTACTATTTCACGAAACTTTCACTACTATAGGGATCTTCATGAAATCTGGCTCATAGATAATTGTCTGGATTAATACTTAGTCGCTCACTGTTCTAGTGCATGCCGATTTCCCGCCAATTTTGTTAACGCCTGTTAACAAAATTGCTTTCAAAACTGCTTTCAGATTACGAAAGTGCATTGTTTACGTTTCGACCATGGACCATATTTTCTGGGATAATAATTAGCCTATCAAAAGGGTTCAAGTAAGGCGCCACTTTATAAATCGAAACCAAGGACATTGTCCTTTTTAGGGATCCGTAGCCAAATGGCAAAATACGGGACCCTAATAGATTCGTCATGTCTGTCTGTCTGTCTGTCTGTCTGTCCGTCTGTATGTCACAGCCACTTTTCTCCGAAACTATAAAAGCTATACTATTGAAACTTGGTAAGTAGATGTAGTCTTTGAACCGCAATAAGATTTTGATACAAAAAATAGAAAAAAACAAAATTTTTAGGGGTGCCCCATACATAGAATTGAAACTCAAAAAAATTATTGATCGATACCATACGTGTGGGATACCTATGGATAGGTCATCAAAAATTATATTGAGGTTTCTAACATATTTTTTTCGTCCCCCCCCTGTAACTTCTAAAATAAGAGAAGAACAAAAATAAAAAATTGTGTATGATGTACGTTACCATGTATGTTGATAGGTTACTATCAACGAAAATTGGTCGAATGATATAAAATAAAACTACTTACTAGTAGTTTTATTTTAATACGTCATAAATTGACTATTGTTAAAACACTGATTAAAGTAGCAACGAAGTACAAGAACTTTTGTTTTATGTTAGTTACTGCTACGGAAGCCTTCATGGGCGAGCCCCGACACGCACTTGACCACTTTTAGTTGTAACTAAAATTTTGACATTTTTAAAGCGAAGTGTAGGTACAAGAAAGAGATGGAATCTTTCCCCAGCCAGTGGGAATGAGTCTGTAGAGTAGTTTTACTTTATTCTAAACGGATTAATATCATTCATTGTCATTCATTTATTCAATTGCGACATATTCATAGTTAACTTTTAACTAAATCTGCCTAGTACATGACCCTGTTAAGGCGTAGCTATACAATTAAATTCATGAACTATTATAAATAAATAAAATTACAATTGTTAAACTTAAGACTATTAGAAATCATTCACATTCATAATATTCTGGTATTGAATGTAGCGAAATCAAACATTGCCCTTTAAGCACAAAATAAAGTTTTATTTGCTCGTACTTAATAGGACTTACAATACAATAACAGATTAAGATGAGGTATGTGCCAGTCGGATCTGCAAAGACTACCACAAGTGTAATAAAATTATTATTACTGTATTATCAATTTAGATTAATTAATCAATTAGAGGTTTTCAACCTGAGTGTATTATAATTATGCCGTGAATTATAAGAAGTTAAATACTAACAACCATCTAACCAATCAACTAGCAAATTAGCAAATAGACATGGACAATACATTTGACTATCCAAAGACTTTGAGAAAAGTTTTAAGGACATAATATGGACAAATTGTTTACTAAATTTAAATGTAGATACAAATTATCTCAGGTATTTTAACAGTAGCACATGTAGCAAGCAATTCAAGGTGATCCAAGATCGTGTAGGGGTTTGAATACACGAGGGGGGCTACTTCGACAGATGTTGACCCCTGCTGGGCGGATGATGAGTAACCATGGTCATAAAACTAACTACCGATTGTTTCATTTGGAAAGATAAAACATTTTAATCAGTATAAGTTGGTCAGCGTATAGAATCGATAATAAAGGACCCGTCTGTAGTATTGATTTGAATTACAGCATGCTTACTGGTGAATTATGTCTTAATTTTTTCCGTCTAGTTTTATTGAATTTAACTGTAGTACCTACTTATCTTCATAATTACTTATTTCATTACCGTTTTTTTCAATTATCAACAAAAACTAAAAATCAACAGATTTCTAACAACCATCTAACCAATCAACTAGCAAATTAGCAAATAGACATGGACAATACATTTGACTATCCAAAGACTTTGAGAAAAGTTTTAAGGACATAATATGGACAAATTGTTTACTAAATTTAAATGTAGATACAAATTATCTCAGGTATTTTAACAGTAGCACATGTAGCAAGCAATTCAAGGTGATCCAAGATCGTGTAGGGTTTGAATACACGAGGGGCTACTTGACAGATGTTGACCCCCTGCTGGGCGGATGATGAGTAACCATGGTCATAAAACTAACTACCGATTGTTTCATTTGGAAAGATAAAACATTTTAATCAGTATAAGTTGGTCAGCGTATAGAATCGATAATAAAGGACCCGTCTGTAGTATTGATTTGAATTACAGCATGCTTACTGGTGAATTATGTCTTAATTTTTTCCGTCTAGTTTTATTGAATTTAACTGTAGTACCTACTTATCTTCATAATTACTTATTTCATTACCGTTTGAGTACAATTTAAGTTTTAAACTGTATAACTAAACTTTGGAAGGAGTGAAGTAAGACTTTTGTCCAGCATTGGGTCATTTGGACTAGTGATAAACATTAAGATACTAGATATAATACAATAAGGTTCACTAATGTTTCACAAACATTTTTTTGGCAAAACATCACTTTAAAACCAATTAATCGTATAATTCGCAATTAATAATTGCGAAAATTTTACAACATAAAAATGTTTCATTTTGCAAACAACGTTTCGCATACTACTCGTAATATTTATTTAAAAATTCTTCCTACAACAAATGCTTTCTTTTACAAACCATTATTTTATAACCAATTATATAGCAAACTTTTCACTTAGACAATATATCGAATGCTATTTTTGTTTTTTTGTAAATTTTTAATTTGATAAATTATTACAAATTCAACATTTGCCATGCAAATTATATTTGGAAGAAATATTTTGAAAGTACCCGTTAAATTGTTTATGTACAATCAATTCTGATTTGGTTCTGTTGTTGACTTTTGACAAACGGTCCGATTAGGGTCTATCACTGAGATTTGACTCCGGCTGGGCTCCCAGCCAGAAGCTCAAGGGAGGTCCTGAGTGGGGCAAGCCAGGCCAAGCGCAGCGATGGGGGGAGGTGGAGGAGGTGGTCGGTGACCTCCGTAGTAAGCGCAGGCCTGGAGAAGAGACACTCAGAACCTCCTTTCAGCTTCTGGCTCACACATTTTTATATACACTCTAGGAGTAGTAGCAACAAAACTAGATAGAGTAGGGGTGCAAAGAGTCGGATCTGGGACCTAAGTGACCTAACCAGATCTTCAAAAATTACAATCATGTTTTTACGTCATTTAATAAATGTTTTTTTATAAATTGCGTTGCTTGCCAAACAATAAAAATGTGTCAAGTGTTGGTTTTGTTTTTAAAAATTTGTTAGTTAACAAAAATATTAAAACAATCATTTGACAAATAATACGTTATACAACGAACGTTTGTCAAATAATTACCTACTTTGAGATAAAACTGATTTGTTAATTATTTTTTGTGTAACAATCATTTCACGACCCATGAGTTTGTCTAACGTTGGTTATCACATGTCGATTTGTGAAAAAAGTTTGTGAAAAGAACGGATACCATACAATAGATTACATTACAGTACATTTATTGTATTACGGATTGTGTAAAATGATGTAATGAATGTACAAGATACTGACTATAGCCGCGATTCATTGAACTTACGAGTATGAACGGCCAGATTTTGATATTTTCTTTAACAAATTGGGGAATTTCAGGGCCGAAGTCCTTGCCTATATTAGCTCAAACATGTAATGTGTTGGTTTTTATAACTGTAAGTTTCATGTTTAAATTGTAATAAATAATTAAATAAATAAATATAGGAAGGAACTGACTGTCGAGAAACGGGTTACTTACACCCAGTTTTTTGGTAAGAGTCTCATGGTAAGTACTTGTACCTATTGTTATTTTTTATAGAGTGACCTATTATCCTATTTCATCTCTACTGCCTATCGAACTAGCGTAGAAGGCGCAGCGCCTTACTAACCTATACTTTCTAATTGCATTATTGCACATATGAAACGTTAGAAAATACCTTGTTTGTTCTAATTGTGTTTAAATATACCTTTAACTTAAACTCAATTTGGTCTATTTGAGTTCGTTTGACATGAAAAACAGCGATAATGTCTACATTTATCTGACTTGACTGACTTAAGAACGCAAATGAACGCGAGACAAAAATCTATCAAATGTTAACGCAAAATTAACTACATATCTCTATACTAATATTGTCTATGACGTCAAGTAAACAAAATTAAACTGAACTCAAGTTTTGTAGTTGTTTTATAATTCAGTAGTTAAAAATAGACAATGAAGTAGGTGTATTGCATTTAAAGAAAGTTATCTTGTTTTAACTAAATAAAATCGATAATCTTTCGTTTCGTTTGAAATCGTTTGAAAATTTTGCAAATCACCTTTACCTGCTATTGAATTTTAAACTAGCCGTTGATGGTTCTTAGATTGGTTAATTTTATTACAATAAACACTAAAGTAAACTAAGTAAATGCAAATTCAAATCCTTGTATTTTTTGTGTAATTACTTAATTACAATCTTCAGTCTTATAATACAGGTCAGACCATAATAAAGGTGCTGGAATAAATCGCTGACTAGTATTTAATTTTCTTTTGTTTAATTCAAATAATTACAACATTAAAATTATTGTTTGTTAGTTTTTTAATTTGTTTGTCGAGTTGTTTGTTTCTGTGTGTAAAGATTAGAATAAATGCCTAATATACAGAATAAAAGCCTTGCAAAATTAATAAATTTATGTCTTCTAACAAAATCTTACCACATACCCACAATTTTGTGTTCTTGTTAACTAATACCTTTTTTTTTTAAATGAGGTATAATTAATTGGCAACATTAATTAATTACGAGAACTGCACATTTTTCTATGCACCACATGTAATGATGACGAACAAAATAAAACAGTAAGTATTTTTTGGCACAACTAGTACTTATGTTGAGTTTAAAAAAGTACACTTTGCAACTTACTTTGGGCCAATGAAAAAAGAAAAGGTTTTAATGTGATGTTGTGGTTATTGCCTCAAACATAAGCACACTCTTAGAATACGGTAAGGGAGTATGGTAAGTACATGCGAATATTTTGCGGTATGCTTCTAGTATGATTTGTGTATTTCGATTATGATCTACGTATATATGTGCGTAAGTATAGTAAGTAAATTCAAGTTAGCAGAGCCCTGCTCAAGCCCAAAGTTTCATACACAGAAGAAGCTAGTTGAGGGCAACTGTCTTAAATAGCTTTATTTAATAATTAAACATTAATACAGTAAGTAGGTAGTGCCTGATCTGCAAATACCCTTTCCTACTACTTACTTTCCTTACTCTTTATTCTTTCCTTAGGTATCCAATTGTGCGATTCGCGTATGCACGCACTTTCTACTACTTATTTTTCTATCATTATAAACAATGTATCGTTTTAATCCTTTTAATAACCAAAAACCCTTCAATATATGTGTAGGTGTAACGTGTAACCGGAACTGTTCGATTCGACGCGCACGCGCCGCCACGTGTCCACTTCCGCTTTTAATGCGATAAAATAATAGGAGACATCTCCACACTCTTCCCTTGTTTAGACACCACGATGCGTTAATATTTGTCCAGTCATTTTCTCATGGATATTGGTTAAAAAACGATCAAATGAAAAAGGAAGCACTCTAAAAATATATATGCTCAATTGATATGTTGATGTTAACTTATCCTACTAAAAATATAAATACGATAAGTTGGATGTTGGTTGCTCAATTGCGCTGGAACGGCTGAACGGAACAGGAACATTATTAGAATACTGGTAGTTTTAGTAATGGTAGGACTCTTGGCAGAGTCCGCCTGGGGAAGTACCACACCTTTGCCAGTTATTCTACCGCCAAGCAGTAATATGCAAACATTACTATGTTCCGGTCTGAAGGGCAATGTTTCCAGAGAAATTACAGGGCTTAGAGATATATCTTCTTAGATCTCTGGGTGACGAGCGCAGTGCAGTGCTAGGTAATGATTTGGACTCTTTATGTTTCAATAGCTGCGTGTCACTGTGCTGTTATGTGGCAAGCATGTTGCTTACCATCAGGCACAAGTCTTGCTCGTCTTGTCACTCTTTATTTAAAAGAAAATGGTATAGCACACTTACTTTTTCTCCGAGAAAATAACTGGAACGGGAACTACGCGGGTAAAATTGTAGGTTGCTGCTAGTTATAGGACAAAATATTTATTATGATACTTAAATAAATAAATATTGGTGGAGAACTCACACACAACACTATCTAACCCCAAACTAAGCAAACCTTTTACTATGGCGGCCAGATAGCTGATATAATACGTATAATTATAGTTGTAAAACATACTTATTATACATAGAAACACCCAGACACATATTTGTTACTATTTTTGTTTGTTTTTTATAATGTTTGCTTGTCTACTTGGCGCTAAAAATAACTAGAAATGATTCACCGATAAAAAGATATATTTACAACAAATTGTTTAAAAAAATATTCAACTTCTGCCTATTTTCTCAAGCGATAGAAATGAGTTTACTATAATAGGAATGTTTTAGTGTAGTTTGTGATACTTGCATAAGCAACCCGCTTTATGTTCTTACAGCTAGGTAATCCAGGCTGTTCTCTAACAAGGAGAGAGTTAAGGCCATAATCCACCACAGCCAAATGCGGCAAATGGCGCATGACTTCGAAAAATATTTTTCTTGTAACATACTGGTTTTCTATCACTTATAACGCCTGTGGCGATATCAACTACTTACTCGACGACTACTTACTTACGATATCAATTACTTATTCTTCTGCACCACAATCAAGTATAAGAACTAAAAAAATTTACAGAAATAATTCTATTGAAAAAAAATGTGCATTGTTATCAGAACTTAAGCGGTGTGTGAAATACCAGATCAATCTGACTACGGGAGGTGGAGTAAAAGTTAAATTACTAAATTTGACCCAATCAAACAGGTTAAGTTAAATAAAACTGTTTAAAAAAATTTAAATAGACAGGCGGATTTGCAGGCGGAATACAAACTGATGCGACCTCGCAATTGTGAAATCAAATTTTCTAGCTACAGTACTATGACATCACGCCTTCATGTGTACGTGTTCGTTCGTCAATTTCACCCGAGTACAGTCATTCTCATGTGATCAAAGTAAGTTCAAATCTCCCTAAAATCCCACGCTTATCTCGAATGTTTATCGACTAAACACCGACAATGGTTAAATATGAAATAATATTATTGTATTCCATGTAGTTCACGATTAATAACTAGTTAGCAAAGCAGACTGCATTCTGCCGGCGGCTACCGGCTCCCTAAATAATCATAGGCTTCCAAATAATGGGGCTTAAATGTAATAATGGCTATAGGAACGGTATTAAATGTGGCTTCACTTCTTGAATGGTTTCCTATGATTAGAGTAATTGCGGTTGTGACTGCTACTGCAACTGCGGTTGTGACTGCGGATGATGTAAACACACAACTACTACAAATATTCATAATTATGTTGATAAAAAACATAATATTAAGGAGGCGTTTTATAATGACAGCTATGATTGATACGTGAAAAAAATATATCAATTGAGCTCATCTCATTTTCAATGCCTTTGGGAGCGTTTGGTTGACGCGACGTGTGACCAAAATGATGGCGTTTATTTGACCCAACGTATATAATCGTTGCATCATGATAATGCCGCCTGTATACTAGACACGCTTCTGACTGTTGGTGGGCTTGAGCATCTTCATTACTTTTAGACCTTCAGTGGTGTATGGATAATTCAGATGTGCTTAGTGTATACTTACACTAAGCACATCTCAGTTAGTATGTAGTGTAATGTTGTTCTCGTTGTATTATCGTATTTTCGTTTTGCTTAAGACTCTACCCATTAAAAAATATATTAACATAGATCCAAATTAAACATCAAAACTACCTGTGTCGCAATTGAGAACTAGTAATTACTTTTTTTTACGTACAGAAAACTCATTTTTTTTTACACGCCACCCACCTCCTTATTATGATAGTATGTATTACGTATTACGTCGTAGGTACTCGTAGGTAGGTACTAGGTTACGATTACTTTACAAAATGGGTCATCTCCTTCAATTGAACAAATTATTTTGATTCACGATCAAACTTCTAACAATAATAACAACTGCCATTTAAAACGGATAATAAAAACGATGTTGTTATATCTAATTAATAAACGTGACCTTTATCGCTGTTACTATACCTATTTGATTTATTGGTGTCTACCAACTACCAACTATCAGAAAAAAACAAATAAATTAAGTTATTTATTACCTCCAAATTATATTATTTATATTGAATTCATAGGTACAAACTGATAGCTTAACGGTTGTCATCGTACCAAGTAAAACTCGATGAGTAGGTACGGTCATATATACCGTACTCGATGAGTACGGTACCTACTTCCAGTAGGCTTTATGTTTGTTTTTTAATCACTACTTACCTAATTTGTATTCACTTGATTTGCTGGCCTTCTTACGCTAACCCAAATCAGTATTAATATGGCCATCTACCATGAGACCCTATAGGTACAACATAAATTGAGAGGAAAATAAAAGATTTTACTGAAACATTATGATTACAATGTTACATGCTTGTATGATCAACAACGCTCTCTTATTACATCTATCTTTCTTTAACATCCTATCAACCTTTGACTACATAGTAAAAGGTGTAAATTTAGTATAATCCTTAAACAGTGCGCGCGCGCATTTGCAAAAATGGCGGGAAACCGCTCTTAATGTTATATTACCAAAGACGTCGAAAGTAGCAAAAAAAATCGAAATCATATATTACATAACTGCATTGTTTACGTTTTAGCTTGTGAAATGTGACCCTATTTGAACATATTAAAGTTATTAAATAAGTTGTATAAAGTACGTCATTTTCAGGTTAGTGCCTTTCTGCGTTTCAGAGTATATCACACGTGTCGTGTTTATGAGTTTTTAATCGAGTAACGAGATGTCAGTTTGTCGTATGACATACACTTGGTGTAGATATTAGGTCAATAATTTACTAGGGCATGTAAACACTCCAAAGCAATTTGATAAGTGCGATGCAATCGAACTTACGTGACGCTTGTCTGGTGTTAAAATCAAAAAAGGCCATAGTGAGCCACGAGTGGTGCGGCACTTAACTTGATTATAGGAAGCCGAACAGCGAGCGTAGAATGGGCACATCCCTACGTATGACTAGGGTCCTCATTTTTAAAATACATCGCATATGATTTTTTCAATAGCCTTCTATTAAGCATAACTAAATTACAATGAAAACTACACATATATATAGGCCTATTATTAGAGCACATCCTAACTATCCATACTTCTCTAGACCCTAGAAATATTAAAGATAGATCATTAATTCTTTGTTCACACAGAAAATTGCTGTGACTGTCTCTTAGCGACCGGTACAAATTAATTTTATGTCATTGTGGCGCATATCTTGCTTGGCCCGTCAGTTTACTCGTATATAAAAACCGTATAAAAACACATCTGTTGATGTAACCGCGCACGACAATCGTTCGTACTACGCGTGCCAAGGACAGATTGACTGTCGCGGTAGGTATGCAATAACGTTAGAAAAGTCGTTTCAAATAGGATTATTCGAACGAGTTCAAAAATACAACCACAGTGAACATACGTCCCCATGGAATGAAAGCAGACCGTGGCAGGGCGGCGTATGCGCAGCTCAGGTCGCGTGTCCTAACCTTCCTCCACAAAACCATGACACGTGCCGCTTTTGACGGTAATTGTAGCGCGCGATATGAACATCGTTACAATAGGCGCATGTGTTTCTATTGAAAAATCATTTTGATTTGTTATCTTTAGGTAAAGCTACCGCTGTGTTACTAAACCCGATTGTGTTTCTTTAAATGGTTTGACGTCACAAACGATGAAAATTTCCATACATTGATTTTACTTTCCTCAAACTTGAGATAGGTTTGTATGTACTGAATGTGGTGTGTGAAAAATTCATCAAATTTTCAGTCATTTTGTGATATAAAAGCGAATATATGTAGTCAAAGACCGTCATTGTTAATGTAAAAATATCTATAAATACTGTTTTGTGGGTAAGTAAACTTATTTACGCAGATAAATGGATACATAATGAGTTTTGGCAAGAAACTAAACAATAAGAAAATTAGAAATCCACCTCATAGCGGATGTGAAAGAAACTTACTACGAGTATATAGCACTAGTTGTCAGTGTCACACAGCGAATACAACCTTTCTACTTAATTTCTGAATATAACGTAGTTCTTTTAACGTAGGTTGCGGCAGATCGTAACTTGTATGTAAAACTCACCTTCTAGGGCCTTGTTCCTGGCAAGGAGAGCAAGTAGCACATCAGGCGGCGGTGGATCAAGCGGATGCATATCGAGGCCGACGGCAGAGTCTGAGGGCTCGCGAGTCGGCTCACAATCAGCCGCGTTTCGGCAGTATCCCGCCTCCATCCTACTGCGAATCCTAATGTTTCACCGATCACTATCTATCTATCTCGATCGAGGCCATTCTCGACTAAAAGTTGATAAGTAGATAAACTAATAATGCTCGTTAGTTGATGAGGAGATGGAGCCTGAATCGAGATAGATTGAGGCCATTCTCGGCCAAAAGTTACTGTCGGCCTTGTCTCCGGTGGAAGGCTGGTCAGTTAGCGCGTGTCATCTCGTGTCACTAGCAGCACAAACACCTGTGCGCGCTTCCCGGCTGTTGTGCCGCGACCGGCTCGCCACGTGGCCGCCGCGGCGGGCGGTGCCGCCCACGCCCACTCTACCCAACCCTGCTCTCTCAACGGTACATCTACGGATTTTCTTCATCTCTAGTTTCAACGCTGCCCGACTGAATAATTGCACCGCTATATTTCCAACATTTACGTAGGTACATCAAGGCTTATGCAAGCCAAGGTGTCTATATGATTATAGTTTGTCGTCGTTGATATCTAAATAACCGTTTGTTTTTCTGAAACTTGGAGCACATACTTTTTCATGTCTCAAGGTATGAGAAATTTGACATGTTTGCGTAAAATAGTTTTGTGTTATTAGGGACTCAAAAGTGGCTCTATATTATTCGTGTAAACATTCGTATATATTAGTACACTGTACTGCTCGCCAGTTCAGCTTGAACTTGGCTTAACACGCTACCGAGTGTTAGATAAAATGTTAATGTTATTGACTGGCCTAGTGGCTTAGTCGGTAAGAAGTCTGTCTGCAAAGCCGTGGGTCGTTTCTCGCCCAAGGTAAACATTTGAGTATAAATATTTGTTCCGTGTCTGGGTGTTTCTATTTAGATATAGTAGGTATATATTTACAATTATATAACTACTAGCAGCGTCCCGCGATGTTAATCGCGTAGTTTTGTTCCCGTTATTTTCCCGGGATGAAAAGTAGGCTATGTATTATTCCAGACTATAACCTACTGGCTGAACCCTGCCCGCAATGTTCCGCCACCTATCGAAAATTGGTCGTACCAACTCAGATTTAGAACAAATTTGGTTAGCTTTGGTTTTAATGACGCAACCTTAAAAGATAGACACATACAGTCACGCACTTAAGCGCACGTCAGCGCGCTTGTGCGCGCTCTCTCTCTCTCTCTCTCGAAAGCTCTTAAAAATAATTTTTTTTTCCTCTTGTTGTTACATTCTTCATTCGTGCTCTGCTCCTATTGATAGTGGCGTAATGTTATGCCTATAGCCTTCTTCGATACCAGTAGATATTAGATTCAGATTTGGACCAGTAGTTCCCGAGATCCTAGCGTTCAAAACAAACAAACTCAACTCTTCCGCTTGATAACATTAGTATAGATCTGTATTCCAATTTTGTCCAAAAATAAAAAATGGCTGCCTGTAAAGTCGGCTGGTTTACGGACGATAGTTTAAAGTGACAACGACATAACAAAACATTGATAGATGCGGCGCAAGCATACAATGACTACAATGAGCATAACGGGACATAACGGGACACTTTTACGTGCATGCAGCCGGCGTTCATCGATTTATTAGACGTTATCACGTCAAAAAATGTCCAAATTTCAACTCGATCCTTTTCTGACATAATTGATCATGTCGGATCAATCAACAATGCAAATTTTCGCATTTATAATATTAGTAGCATTATATTGGCTTCCAAAGTACAATTTTTGCACAGTTTGGAGCTAAATAATGATGTGAGAAATGTACGCAAATATTATTTACAGTTTTTCCTTAATCCAGGGTTGGCAACTCAACCCACGCCCGCCCCTCGCCCGCACCGTGCGCCGCCCTCTGCCTCCCATTGAGAAGTCATTTTTAACCCCCTGAATCTGATAAACCCCGGGCCGCGGGGCTCCCCCGCCCCGAACTAATTTTCCCGAGTCGTACGACACACCCCGGGTACTTACATCCATCTACGATATTACTCTAGCACGTTATCCCGTTCGTAGAGCACTTCGGTTTTAGTCACTGAGAAGGAATTTAGAAAATATAAGCAATTCTCTGAAATATATGTTTTTAAAACATTTTCTTTTTAACCCTCGACCAAAAAGTTGATTTTGACGTCGATTTTCTGTCTGTCTGTGTGTGTGTCTGTCTGTGGCAAAGCTCAAACATTTTGGATGTTCTTTTTGAATTTTATGTTGACAATACGACGCCAGTAATACCAAATATGGGTGTCAAACGAAAGGACTTGACTAGTAGAATAATTTGCACTACGACGAATTTCAAATCCAAGATGGCGGCTCTATTTCTTTTTTCAAACTCCTTAATATGGGTATCAAATGAAAGGGCTTGACTAGTAGAATGTTGTACAGATAACAATGCTGAGGTTATCTTCCTGTTCCTAATAAACTTAATTCTACAATTAATTCTACAATTCATTTACAAATCGATAATTTAGCTAGGACAGGAAAATATACATTTACTTGGAATTTGGTGATTTAGTTACAGCTGGTTAAAAACGGTGAAGGAAAACATAGACAACAACGTGTTCCAAGAATCTTTAAATATCATGCGTCAGCAACTCGCACTGAGCTAGAGTGGTGGAGTATGGCCTTTTCTCTCTCCTTGCGAGAAAAGGCCCCCGAATCCCAGCTGTGGGAACATTTACTTAGTCGGCTGCTTTATCAGGCTTTGAATTGCATTTACAACCGTTCGAAATTACGACGACGATTATAGGCATTATCGCATACCCACCAGGCGAGATGGCGGTCAACCATAAGCCCTTCAACACGCAAAGATATTAAATAAAAAAACAGGTTTTGTAAAATATTGAAAGACTGGCAGTCGCATGATCTTCGACTAAGTATAGAATAGTCATTCCAACCACTAAGCCGCAGGGCGGTTACTATTTTCTCGGTAATAGTAAAGGCCAGTTTACATTTTGATTAGGTTTTAGTGCAGGTACCTAATTAATGCAGTTGTTAAGTAATTAGTAGCAATAACATGTGGACATCGATTGATATAATGGCTCGATCAATTCTAGACTTTACTTTAATTTTCCAATTTCTTTGACTTTACTATACTCGTTGGTTTAACGCATTGATTACACACCTCCGGGATGTCATCCAATAAGTTTAACACATTAACATAAAAACGTCACTGTCAAATTGACAAAATATTTGCATAATCAATTTTATTCCAATCGTATACAAGTTATTTTTAAACACTATTTTAATTCTTATCTATAAATAATTATAACTAGTCAAGAAGATAATAATATGTCAAAATGTGAACTTTATAATCCCGATAAAGTTTTCAAGAGATTCAAAGTTATCGAGTTTCCGGTTTCGTTCGTGGGCTTAGCTACAGTAAGGTATCTGGACGTTGAAGCTAATCTTGCAAGGGATGCTTACTTGAAGACCACGTGTGATGGTTCCTTGATGGTAAGTGGATGGTGAAAACATAAATATCTAGTAAATATCTAAATATTAAAAATTGGCACGGAGTGGCGAATGACGGGAAAATTGTTGGACAATACGTCGCCTGTGTATTAATCCCATGGGATTATTTTAATGGGAGCTAAGTGGAAAGAAGGGGTATTCGTTTCATTTTGTAATTACAGATATACCTTTACTGCTATTACTCATGTTGGTGGCGTGAACTCACTATATTTCCCAACCAAAAATCCAACCCAACTAAAAATCTGCTAAAAATGTGAACTTATATTATAGTCTGAATTTGCATATTGGCTACTTTTCAGCTTACATAGCTCGTAATAACAATATGAGTTTGATACTCAATGACTATATAGCGATCTATTTGTGAAATAATTATAAAAATAATTCCAGTAGATTTTGAGTTTTTTCACACACAAACCTATCTTCTTTCTAAACAGTATTCGTTTACAAGTTCATAGATTAAAATATTTCGCTTGCTTATGCATAAATACGTACTTTGTTTAACTGATTTAAAGTACAGCCAAGTATATATTTGCATTTTGTTTTTGTTGCCAGAAATTTGAGGACGCTCGGGAAATTTCTCCGTCTCATAGAGCTTTCAATTTGGCACTGGTAAATGACAACACAGTGAAAATTACTTTTAAACCTACAAACGAGTGCATCTGCAACACAAAAAGCTATGAGGTTTACGACAGTAAATTTATATTCGACCTTCGTCTAATTCATGTCAACGGAGCGAGGTGTTGTAATGATGAGTTTCACTCTGAAATCGGCCGCTTCTACATAAGTGGTCAGTATGAATATTGTAAAGTTTCTCATTATCCAAAAACTCTAGATTTTGGTGACGTAACCATGAACACTGAAGTAACGAAACATGTGAGAATAAAAAACGAATCACATTTCAATCCAATTAAAATTGAAAGTGTGAAAATTACTGGATATAAAGTTATTCCGTCTGTTTTTATAATCTCTCCTAACTCATCTAAACGTTTGAAAATCATTTGTAAGCCTATTGCATTAATAATGAAGAATACCCTTAATTTTGAAATGAGGAACCCATATAATATGAATGATGACACAGTTGACGTAAACGATCAAGAAAATGATGATAATTTGTTACCTTATTCAATTTCATGTAAGGTAAATATAATTTGTAAAACAATGACTACAGTAAAAATAAATAAAGTTGTAGAATCAATGCACAAATTGAATGAACCTGATATCAAATATACATACGTTGATAAAAAATCCATTAATCAACAAAAAGAATGCAAGAAAGAGGCGTACAAACACTTAGAAATATGCAAGTCAAACTACGCAAGGAAACCTAAAATGGAAAAGTTCTGTATTGGAATTGATAAGTGTTGGTCTGATTCATCTCCACAACCACGTCGACTTCCTAAAAACTTTTGCAAACACATAATATCTCGAATCAACACATATGGTCAATTTGATGTACTATTTCTTCCTTTCGTGCTAGATTTCGGTAGAATCGCATGCCACACTTATGGAGAACAAGACTTATTTATAAAAAATAATACTCAATTTGCCATCACAATCCAGTTTCAGAAAAATAACTACATTCTATACACTGCTGAAAAACTTCACACACTGGTGACAAAATTGAATTCGTACGGTGAAGCTCATATGAAAGTATTTTGTTTAGGTTATGTATCGGGAATGTTTCAAGGAACTTTCGATTATCTAGTTGATAACAAGTTTAAAAGAAAACAGAAGTATACCCTTCAAGTTGGAAATCCAGTATTAAGAATACAAGAAGACGTCATAAAGTTTGGAATGATCACTAGCGAAAGCTTTGTTTCTTCAGTTCCAATAAGGATTTACAATGACTTCAACATTCCAGTAAATTATAGATGGGAAGAAATAAACCCAGACCTACCATTCGAGATTATTCCTAGTTCAGGGTCTATTCCTGAACATTCTTGCAGAATATGTGATATCATATATATTTGTAAACTTACGAAAACAAAAACACATGAAATTAACTTTGTTTCTGAGAGTAGCATAATAAGAGTTGTTCCTGTGGAGCTCAATTTGGTAACTCGCAAGCTAGCAGTTAAGTTCTTACAACAAGTAGTTTTGTTCAAAGATGTTGCACTAAACATTGAAACAATAGAAAGAGTAAAACTAGAAAATTCCTCCCGAGAAATAGCCTCGTTTTTTATCGTCGAGCCACTAATACCTGGGCTTAGAGTTGAGCCCATGAGTGGAAATATTAGGCCAAAAATGGTCATAATATTCGAAATAATTCTTAAAATTTCATGTGTACTTGAATTTGCTTTTGACATTGTAGTAAGAATAAATAACAAAGAAAATATAACTCTTCCGGTTAGTGGAAATGTGGTAGAACCTAAAATAGTTATTCAGCCGAAAAACATTTTTTTGACTAGAATTCCTTGCGGTATGGTCACATACGTCCCGGTGACATTTCAGAATTTAGGCACAGTCAAAACGCTAGTCGAAGTACTTGATACAGGTGATGAAAATATATTTGACGTTTATACGATTGGACAAGGAAACGAAAAACAGAGATTACTTCAATTTACTATAGACAGTGGTCAATCAAAAGTAGTTTTTATCAAGGTGTTTGATATATTTCGAAGAGAGTACGATTTCTACATTCCGTTTAAGATCAATGGACTACTTGGGCCACCGAACGAGAATTCTTGGTCTTTAGAACTTCATAATTACATCGGCGAATACGAAGCGTGAGTAAATTAAACACTATATTTATAACAGATTTTAAATGTATGATGCCGTCAACTGTGAACCGACTTTTTGTCTGTATTTGGATTGCCTCTACTCCAAATTGGGTTCATTTTAGTTGGAATCAAATCCTGGGGAGCAGTTCGTTCGTTCCCTTATTAGGGTTAACTAAAAACTATTCGAGATAGAAGACAGTTGAAATACAATTTTTTTTTATATTTGTTACTTTTAACTTTTATTTAATTTGATAATGGTAATCATTTGTAAAATGTTTACAGCTGTACCAATTTTGTACCAAAACATCCGTTTTCTGAAGTTCTACTGTTATATCTTGCTAAGTATACCTAAGTTCAGCCTCATACCTACTTTGCAGGTACATAAAGAACATTTTTTAGTGTTAAATGACACTAAAAATGGTGAAGTAGCTAAGTTTTTTTCGCCAAACAACTTAAAGATGACTAAAACATGGTGAACTATATTTCTTCTTTTACAAGTATTACACATTTTCTCGCTTTATCTGTTTACAGGCAATACGAAACAAATTTAAAAGCAAAAATCAAGAGTTTAAACAAAGATATAAGCTACTGCCGAATAGTAGGAGTGATAACAGTGCCGTGGATACAGTTTTCAGTGGATAAATTTGAAATCGATTATGTTCCAAATGGAAGTAACAAAATAGAATTTACAATGACAAACGTTTCCAAGTATTATTTATATGTTACTATAATGACCTCAAAGCTATCACCGATCTTTACATTGGACGTATTTGGTGGAGAAAATGAGACCATAATCAATGAAAATAACATTAAATTTGAATTGTGCCGTGAAGCGGAAGTAGCATTTACTTTGAAATTTCACCCTAAAATGCATGGCAGATATGTCGCTACGGCACTTCTGTTTTTAGATAAGCACATGGTCACTCCGTATTATAATTTGACATTTATTGGTAATCGTCTTAACCCTGTGATGACACCAAGTGTATATCGCATTTTATTTCCACCGTGTGAAGTCGGTATTTCCTTAACCCGAACATTAACCGTGAGAATGGGGTTTATCGCAAACTTAGATCAATTTTCCTGTTTGGCGAAAGATGAACCTCATTTGTTTGTTAAATTTTGATTGTGAAATCGTGAATCCAGAGGATGAAGAACACTACTCACTTTTGACAGTGGAAGTAAATGTTACTTGTGGAACTACGTACGCGCGTCATATGATATTAACTATAAACCACGAGTGCGGTTCGGGATGTGATATCGAAGTTACTTTTGTTTTACTCACTGCATTTTAACATTGCATACAAACTCTTTTGTCAGTTCAGAAGATAATCCGTATCCGTATTATCCTGTTAGTGCCCAAACTGAGCTATTTCATTACATGGAAACCTGTACCAAGTTTCTAGAAAATGGATGTTTCAGCAAGGTTTCCGCAGGGAATTATTTCCGGAAATTCCAGATACATTCATTGCCATTTCTACATTCCTATCATCTCAGTTCACAGGAGCTAAAACCAAGGGAATTAATGTGACGTTCTTAAATTTCATGAGAAGAATAGCTGGGCCGATGATGAAATACATACGAAAAGCGAAGTTAGTATTCACTCTACGGAAAGTAAAATTAGGAAAGTAGATTATTTAGGTCTAGCAAATAAGACAAAACTCAATTGATATTAACGGACAACGCGGTAACCTCACTCGTGGTATTGTTTGAAGTTTTGCTTGAACTACTAAATAAACTAACAGGAAAAACCACTGAAATAATGTAAGAAGTCGTGTTGACCTAGTGGCTGAAATTGTGTGATTCACAGTCGCAAGGCCGCAGGTTCGAATCCTGCCTGCACCTCTAGATATTTTTATAAGTAAAGTAAAGTAAAGTAAAGTAACAAGTTTGTCAACACCACTGACTTTAATGGTGACGAAAAATATCGTGAGGAAGCCAGCATGTTCCAAGAATTATGTCATGTGTCATCTACGTGATCTACCAACCCGCATTTGGCCATCGTGGTGGATTATATCGTGGCGTTGACTTTCTTCTTGCCAGAGAAGCCTCGACTCTTATCAGTGGGCACATTTTATGGGTGCCTTATCTTATGTCACACTATGATATTACGCTAAAACAAATGAGTGCCACATTTTAACTATTTATGATCACTTATTTTTGCAGTGTCCACGGAGTAGATGAATCATTCAAATGTGTGAAAGAAATTCACGACACGTACTATGAAATCTTAAGTTTACTAAGATCGCGTGGATCAGATTTATGGATGCTACAAGCAAAGTTTTTACTCAGTTATGATCAATTTGTCATATACTCCGAATATGTTATACCTACATGTAACGCTGATATTTTATTAACACAAGAACTTTTAGACGATGTAAACTTATTCAACAGGTTGAGTAAACAAAGTTGGGTTGATTTGATTTTACAAACTTATAAAGTTTTCGTCATGGATAGTTGCTTCTTTGATTGCGTGTGCGTACGTAACACTCCCAGAGACATAATTTATATTTTAATTGACTGGTTTAATGCGCACATCATTTTGCAACATAAGAAACTACAAAGAAATAATAAGCCAGCTAAAGAATTGAAGAACCTCACCACGGATCTCAGTGATGGCATTGCATTGGCTTCAGCTTTACTAAGCTACTGCCCTTTTCTAACAGATCACTTTGCTATGTTTTCTGCATTAAAAGATGAACATAGAGAAGCCGGCATTATTAACAATGCTTGTCTCATTATAGAAGCTATGAACCTACTACGGCTTTACTTCCCGCTAAGCAGTACAGATTTCCTACAACCAAATTTCTTACAAATGTTATTTTTGTCCATCCATTTATATGTCGTTATGCCAATGTTTAATCCGAAAGATACCATAAAATTCAATCCACCTCTGCTAAGAAGTTCAACACGGAACGTTGGCGTATATCCTGCCACACAAGAGTCTTTAACTTTCAACTATATTTTAATCAACAATCACAGAAATAATTTCGTCGTGGAAAAGGTCCCGGCGGCCGACAACGGGAAGAAAATGTTTTTGAGCGTGAAATACGTAGCAAATTTTGTAGACTATGAGAACTGTATACTACTTGTTCACGGATATAACAAAACGAGAATATTTGACACATACATGATTTTCTTATTACAAGGTAGTGTTGGAGTTTTACAACCTTTAAAAAAATGCAAAGTTGCTGGTCCTTTATACCGTCCAAATAAAGTTGATATTCCTGTGTCCTCGCCGTTTACGAACCCTGCGACGTTCAAGTTACATGTAACGGACAGCGAACCTTCACTTCCTAATAAATTTGAAGACACTTCTACGGGGAAATTTTATGTGCGTAGGCTAAATCTTATCGACAAAGAAATTTTACTGGCTCCAACACCGAAAGAGAATGCATTGGACAGCAGTTCAGATTATAAAATATATTTGCAACTAATATGCCTCAGCACAGCAGTGAGCAATTCATGGATTTGGTTCAGGAGTGAAATTGGTGAATTTTTCATACGAGTGACAATACAGCCTCGTTGGGATTTAGCAGTAGACACTCTTCAAGCCAAAGTAAAAACATGGCCCATGGACCCATGCAGTTGCGGAGAAGCCTGTGAATGCTATCGGACGACTATTCTTTCAATTCCACACCGGAACGATTTAATGGTTAAGGCACTTCGTCACGCTTTACTTGAACATGCTTCTGAAATTATGATGGAAATATTTGAAACTTTAATTGGTAAGCTATTATTTTTCAACATCTTAAAATTGTTTCAACAAATTGTAACAATCAAAGTAATTAATAATTTAATTAAATCTAAGGCTAGCTAAAACTAAGTAAAAACATAACATAAACCCACTTGCTCAATAGAAGGAAAAAGTTCTAAATAATTTTTTTTTATTTAAATTAGCCACTCCACAGCCTCCGGGGTCCGTGATCTTTGTCATTACAATTATCGTTTTTTACACATATCTTGTATAAGGAGAAGAAGAGGAAAATAGGAGGGAGTTGGGTACATTTAAAATCTAATTCTAGTGCTCGTCTGTAGAGCCGATCACTACCGGTTGGGATTCCGCTAGTAATCTACTCGACATCGAGTGTTTGCCTAATTGCCTTTTGCCATTTGCCTAAGCTGCCTCGTCCCGGCCCAGAGATATTATATAATAAGGACTCAGTGATGGTCTTAATAAATATTTTAGAGTATTCTTGAGACCACGGGCATAGTAACTTTTAACGTGACCAGAACGAAAAAATAAAAAATTGCTGTTAAGTTGTGTAACAATTATCAATATGAATTTGAATGAAAAGTTTAATTTATCGTATATGCCCGCAAACCAACTCAATCTCTCTTTATCACCTCTTTACCAGTCAATAAAATTCTCAACAGTCTACTCAATGGAGATTTCATTTCACTAGTAGTTAGGTTAGTACATATACAAACAGTCATGTGAAGTATTTTTTAAAGTTAACAAATAAAAGAAGAGCTTACTCTGTTCGTATTTAAACGGTTTTATAAAAGACGAAAACAATATGCCTTCAAAAATAAACCTGTTTCATTTATATAAATGTCCTTCATAGCAGGGCGCATGGTCGCTTAACCTTAAATAAGATGGCGGTTAAAGTTAGGACTACTACGAGTATTTATAGAGCGCGGATCCAGGGGGGGTTATGGGGGTTATGACCCCCCTTGGCCTAGTACCTAGGTAGCCCACTGATTAAAAAGCATGCATGTACTTATCGCATAATTTTGAGGCTTGACCACGACTATGTGACCCCCTCTGGAGCCAAAACTGGATCCGCCCTTCCAAGTGATAAAAACACTGTTTATAATGATCACTGACCAAATTTAACGTCACATTGCAGACACGACAACTGGAAAACAAGTTTTGGGCATGTTGCTAGAAGAAGGTGGGACAAATATGGCGGATGTCAAACACATACTGCGCAGTAAAATCAAATATCGAATCACATCAAAAGCTCTCATGCCACGCTTAGACAGAGTTGTCCTGGCACAACATACTTCGGCAATACTACCGCTGCCAGTGACGCTTCCAGCAAATGATAAAACAGAGAAATATTCCGTTACTTTCACATCCGATTGTGGAATGGACATTCGTACATATAGAATACTGTTCTTTCAATCGAACTACGACATGTTTCCATGCTAAATCTCAAAATAAACTAGTACTTTATTTAGAACAACGTTTGGTTTGCAGTAAATCCGAGTTGCTATAGTAATTTAAGTAATTTCTTAACTAGATCTTTGAATATACTACTTTACTTACAGCAAAGCAGTAAAGGCCATATGAGGCCAGCTGCAAAATAAACATAAATTGTTGCATAATAAATTAATGATGTTTCTTTTATTACTAGATATCTAAGGTTTCTCAAGGATCGAAGGATCAACTGCCGTAGTACTACTAGTATTTACTACCGTAGTATTTTATAAATTTATGGAATAAATTTACTCACAGCGTATAGCTTTTAAAATTTCTACATCGTTTTATAACAGGTAGGTTTAGTTGTGGTTCGACTCTTGGCAGAGTCCGTCTGGGGAAGTATCTCACCGTTGCCAGTTATTCTACCGCTAAGCAGTTATGTGAAGGCATCCCTGTGTTCCGGTCTGAAGGGAAATGTTTCCATTTAAATTACAGGGCTTAGAGATAAAACATCTTATATCTACGGGTGACGAACGCAGTGCAATGCTAGATAATGATTTGGACTTTTCACGTTCCAATAGCCGCGTGTCACTGTGTTGTTATGGGCGGGCATCGGGCATGTTGCTTATCAGGCACACGTCCTACTCGTCTTCTCACTCATATAGCTCTATTCTATTAAAAAAAAGCCTCTATGACTTTTGTAGTCATATCAGTGTAATCAGAAGCGCTATACATACTTACGAATATGTATATATATAAATATATATAGGACTAGTAAGACCAAGCGGTTATACCTACTCTGACGTTCCAGTTGTTTTCTGGCAATAAAAGTAGCAAATGTGCTATTTCAGGCTATAGGTCCATTTAACCGTCCCGACGTGAATGAGCAAAAAATATCTAACATTCATATATTTAGAATTAACAAAATTAATTATTGGACAAAAAGGCCTGCATTTTGATCATTTATTGCATCAAAAGGCGTTTACGTAAATCTTTGTTAAAGTTTCGACCCCAAAAGTGTCAAACTTGTACCTACCTATCCGCAATCAATACAGCTATATTGGCGCCTTTTAAGGTCTTCTGGTTGCTCAGCCGCCGTGTCAGCTCTAACCTGTGTGTCCTAGAAAGATGAGACGGCGTCAAAGTAATTAATTGAATATTGAATTGAATATTGGTGGACAATTTACACACAACACCATCTGACCCCAAACTAACCCCTAAACACCTCTTCAGCTACCTGCTACGCCACCTGTCGTTAATTGGTCGTACCAACAAATTTGATTAGAAAAGGTTTATTCAAGAGGTATGTAATCTGTGATATTCAATGACGCAATCTTAGACACATGCTATCATGTGTCATGTCAAAGCACGAAACGTACGAAAACTCTCCAAAAGGAATATTTTTTCCCGATTTTGTTACATTCTTGATGAATCAAGCTCCGCTTCTATTAAGCGTTATATTCTATAGCCTTCCTCGATAAATGGACTATCCAATAGATAAGAATCTTTCAATTCGGACCAGTACTTCCCGAGATCCTAGCGTTCAAACAAACAATATTATTAGTATTAGTATAGATTAATCGAGTTAAGTTTGGAATCTTGACAATAACTGTTCTAAAAAGGCTCATGCGAAACTGTAACATGTCGCTAGTAACTAGTTAACTTTATAACTATGGTTGTAAAGTTAAGTATTATTTGGTTGCAAAAAGATTATAAGTATGGTGTCGTCCTCGTCCAGTGAAGGCGCTGACAATCATGTTTTATATGCCTAGTTTATGATAGAGAAGTTAGCCCTCAGTGATAATTATGTGCCTAGTAACAGGTTAGGATTACGTAACATTATTATCGTAGTGACATGTAATGTCCCAAATTATTTGTTGTCCTGGATTCGAAGTGCATATAGTATTGATCAAATGATATAAACACTGAAAGTAATCGAGTTGAATGTAATGTACGCTCCATCGTAGACCGCATCGTCGCTTAACATCAGGCGAGATGGCGGTCAAGTGTGAGCCTATAAAAGGTAAAAAAAAAAAAAAGTTGGGTATGATCTCGTACCGTTACATGATACTTTGCAACACTAGCAAAATTTTATTTTAAACATGGTTTTTAAAAAGAATCCGTAAATCCCTTAAATACGCCGACATAGTTTCGAAAATTTGATATCTGTGACGTCGAATGAAAGCAAAATTAAGCCAATTATATTAATTCTATTCATAGACGTTAGTTACTCTTTTACGAAAAAACTACTGAAAAGATTTCATGCAATTTACTACGTGGATAGATCTATAGAGAGTATCTATAGAGTATAATAAATTGGCAGGCAAATATTTCATTCCGGGAAATAATGGGATCGGGAACTCTCCAGGTGGAACCGCGGGTCCTGTTAGTCTTCAATATACCTATGGTAATCTGAGCAGCTGTAATATAAGGACTATATCGATACGATCGAACGTACTATCACAAGCGGCAAAAAGTAATAGTCGCATCAACCATTAACCTTGTGGCGTAAAATCCGTTTTTATTTTTTCTTAATTTGAGCAGGATTTTATAAAACTTTTTTTGTTAGTATTCTCAGAGTTTCTTTGTACTTATCGATGAAACTGTTATTAAAAGACATACTCTCGTTACATTATTACTAAACTTTCTGTATAAACCAATCGATGAAAAATGATAATACTGAAAGTAGAGTTAACAAGGAAATGAAAATGTCTTCCTTGAGCTTCAAACTAGGAAAGGAAATAGAACATAAAAACGTTGGTTTCGGAAGCGAGTGCTCGGCGACATCTCTAGAATCGCGAGTCCCGGCTGGCCAGCTACCTTGACCGAGCTGCCGAGCCGTGGTCACCCGCCGCGACCAGCCATTAGCGTGCCTACTCGATCAACACAAACATCCCTACTACATATCTATCTCTTCTTGACTTGGGTGCAACTCATATTCTAGGATAATGTTTCTCAAGTCTTGCCCCCTAAGAAAATAATGCTATGATGTTGAAACCTATTCAGATAAAACAATAGTTTGGACATTCATATAATCTCTAGTTAACTTTTAATAACTTATTCATAGAAATTAAAAATCAAATTAAGTATTTTAACAGTTTTATAAATCTACCTCAACAATAACTCTGTACCGGTACGATTAAGGATTCGGTATGGAGCAGAAGTACCGCCATTCTAATTCCATGGGCCAACTCTTACGCTAAATTCCTCACCTCTCAGTTTATTTTATTTTTTAAATAAAGAATGACGAGACTTGCAGGACATGTGCCTGATGGTAAGCAACATACCTACCTCATAACAGCACAGTGACACGCAGCTATTGGAACATGAAGAGCCCAAACCAATACCTAGCACTGCACTGCGCTCGTCACGCAGAGATGTAAGATGTTATATCTCTAAGCCATGTAATTTCTCTGGAAACATTGTCCTTCAAACCGGAACACAGTAAAGTTTTCACCTTACTGCTTGGCGGTAGAATAACTGGCAAATGTGTGGTACTTCCCCAGGCGGACTCTGCTAGGAGTCCTACCACTACCAAAAGCTTCAAAAG
The DNA here is from genome assembly GCA_017562165.1 of Ectropis grisescens. Lineage (NCBI taxonomy): Eukaryota > Metazoa > Arthropoda > Insecta > Lepidoptera > Geometridae > Ectropis > Ectropis grisescens. The sequence goes on from CM029770.1 coordinate 17,861,666, forward strand.
TTCCAATTGCGTATTGTCTTCACCGCATTGTAGCATGATTTCATTGATAAATTAACTATTGCGACAAACTTACTTTTTTTTTAAATAGATCGGGAACATATGTAGCTCTGAGGAATACATCCTTTACCTTATCGTATTAGTAGGAGTCTTTGCAGAGTCCGCCTGGGAATGTGCCACACCTTTACCTGTTATTCTTTGCTACCACCAAGGTACGACTAATATGCAAACAAGCAAGTCTCTCCTAATCCTAAAAGTCTTGTTGCTTTGGTTCTATTTTTAACCCCCGACCAAAAAAAGGGGTGTTATAAGTTTGACGTCGATGTCTGTCTGTCTGTCTGTCTGTCTGTCTGTCTGTCTGTCTGTCTGTCTGTCTGTCTGTGTGTGTGTCTGTCTGTGGCACCGTAGAGCTCAAACGGATGGGCCGATTTCGATGCGTTTTTTTTTATTTGAAAGTTAATTACCGTGCGGGTGTTCTTAGCTATGTCTGGTTAATATCGATTCAAAATGGCCGCCTCCACAAAATGGCGGATAAAATATTTCTTTAGAACCTACCTCAATATGGGTATCAAATGAAAGGGCTTAACTAATAGAGTACTATACGCTATAACAAATTTCAAATCCAAGATGGCCGCCACCACAAAATGGCGAAGTAATAAAATTTTTTCACTACTACTTCAATATGGGTATCAAACGAAAGGGCTTGATTAGTAGAATACTTTGCACTATGACAAATTTAAAATCCAAGATGGCCGATACCACAAAATGGCGAATTACATTTATTTTTTCACAACTCCCTTAATATGGGTATCAAATGAAAGGGCTTGACTAGTAGAATGTTGTACAGATAACAAATCTTAGGTAGTCGGGGGTTAGTCAAAATTTTTAATTTTGTTCTTGTCTAAATCTTTTACAGATTATTCTATTAATACTTCCTTTGTTTCTTAAGAATGTATGGTCGTTCTACATTTTTAGTAGTTTTCTTCTGTCCCATTGGCATGCAAATTTTGAGGGAATATAGCCTTGTTTCATTCGGACCAAGGGCACTGATCCCATTATAGTATGTAAGTAGGTATACTGCATATAATTTTCCATATCATTTGGTAACTGGAATATAATTAAAATAATAACAGCGGATTTAATCAACAGATGTTATAGATGAAATCTAACTCCAAGCTCGAAAAGGACTAACTTCAATAATTAATTTAAGACATTAATCATGTCGTAATTAAGCATGAAAATCTGTTAGATTTTAGAATCCAGGAAATTAAGTGAAAACTTACACCAAAGTGATCTTCACAAAAATATATTGAAAAATTCAAACACACAGATGTTGGATGGCGTTGCACTAGGTTAATCCACTTATTTCGCATTGTTTTGTTGTGTGGAACTTACACAAACAACATAATTATTTGGAGCTTTACTTGATGTGTTATCACACTGAGGTACCGCACACGACTTATGCGCTTTAGAATTCATTTCTAACCCGAATTGTTGTCCTAAATACATGATGTTTGCTGTTGAAGTTGCTGACAAATACTAGAGATGACGTCACAAGAAGCGCCATGACATTAGCGAACGTTTTGGCGTGAAATTTTAAACATAAAATTAAAATCGCATATTTTTATAGAAAAACATTGTTTCTTACAGAAATATAATATTTTTCGGAAAAAGAAGTAACTTCTGAATATTTTAAAACACTTTTTCAAAATGAGTCATCATCCCTATTGTTCCAGATCAGTTACAGGAGATTGTAAATCATATTACATCTCTAAGTGTAGTGTAGTGCTGCTATCCAATCTGTTGCACTCTTTACGTTCTTCAAATAGTTCGTACCACTGAGCTATTGTGAGCCAGCGTGAAGCCATTAAGTGCACGTTTTGCTCGAACCTTCACAGTATTTTATCAAAAAAATATGATTCCTATCATCCTTCACCTTATTTACGCGATACCTAATTGGTTTTCCTCACAGTAGAGTACGAATAAGGAAATAATGTAGCCTTTTTGTTGAGATTTAATCGAAACAATCTTACAGGTTTGCAAAAAAACCAAGCCATTAGTCACGTTCATCGTAATATGTGCTTTAAATAGAGTAGTCAATGAATAGGTAACTATAGGGAAATTGAATTATTGTCATGAAATAGAATTCGCAACAGCGATGTGAAGTGAAATAAACGCTCTGGTAAAACTGGCGCGTGATCAAATGCTGGTATTTTTATTTTTTCTCTCAGTACTCCATAATTCAATGATCAGTGTGGTAGGTAATACTGTCTGCAAACTAAGAACGAAAGTGAATTTACAGTTCGCCTATCCTATTTTATACACGACATTTCTTTAGGCAATAATTATTCGTATTAGTTCAGGCACCATTCCGAATAAGAAGCAAAAAGCAGTATTTTATTTCTTATTTCTCAGTCATAGTATACCTAAACATTTGTACATGATAAGATGGTTTTTCATCATCGCCATCTGTGCACCTGTGTGTGACCATCAAAAGGAATGCGTTACGCTAATCATAATTAAAGACATTTTAAGAGTTCAAACCTGAAATCGCGAAAACAAATACATAGTACCTAGTACATATTTTCCATGCAAAAAAGGTTTTTTTTAGTAAAAGTGACGAGATGAACTGGAGATGTGGCTGATGGTACGCAACAGCACAAGCAAGGCAGGCGCCCACCACAGCACAGCACGCTTTGTTTATGAGTTACCTACTTGTTTTTTTTTTTTCATAACATAATCTTTTTAATTAACAAAATTAAAAATGAGAAAGCTATAATTTTTTTTCTACCGAGAATCTATTTTCTAAGACATTTTACCTATACGCTTTTGACGTGACAACGTCTAATAAATAGATGAACGCTGGCTGCATGCACGAAAAAGCATGACTCGTTGTCCCGTTACGCTCATTCTCCCGTTACGTTAGGGTAAATTATTTTTGCATTTCAAAAATCCGATTCCTAGTATAATTTCAAGTGTTCATTCCTTTTATTATTTGAAAAAGTAGCTTCAGTCGGCGGGTGCAGTAATAATAATATTGGTTATGTTATGATTGACTAAAAAATTATCGTGATTCATATAAGTAATTGATGATAGATATTTAATTACAGTTTATTTTTATGAAAACTTGTTCATGAATAAATTAAAACTTTATGGCTTAACCCCAGTTTGTAAAATATGTTACAAGTAATTGGATTTAAATTAACAATGTCTTAAGATGTACCTACCTACATTGTCTTCATTAAAATAATATAAAAATAAATATTTTTAGTATGAAAACTAACGTGGTTATTACACATTTTACATAAATACAACAACCGTTGAGCTTGCGTGCGCGCCGTGCGGCTGCCCGCAGTGCTAAACGAGCTGCGAACCCGCGCGCGCACTCTCCTTGAAAAAGATCGCCGGACGCGATCGAAACTTGAGTCGGACTGGACTGACTATATTAAACGTGAGTCACCCGTGTATTTATGTAAAATATTTTTTAATTTTAACAATTATTGATCAACATTTTCTTTGCAGAACTACCTACAATTACCCAATGGCTGATTGTACTTTGTAGTAAAGGTAGTATTAGCAATAGTAGCGAAGAGCCATCTATCTGTATATATGAACAAAATTGAAATGTCTGTTTGTAATTCTAAGTTTTCTCTAAATGCACAGGAAAGTATATATCTATGGTTCTTTCTTAAACAAAAAGTGTGTCAGTACGTTCCAGCTAATTTCTGAAACGGTTTTACTGATTTTAACGGGATTTTCAATAGCAGATAGCTGATTATGAGTTACATAGGATATTTTTATTAAAAAAGGGGCGTTATAAGTTTGACGTCGATATCTGTCTGTCTATGTGTCTGTCCATCTGTCTCTCTCTCTCTCTCTCTCTGTGTGTGTGTGTGTGTGTCTGTGGCACCGAAGAGCTGAAACGGATGGGCTGATTTCGATGCGGTGGTTTTAGGTATGTTTGGCTAATATCGATTCAAGGTGGCCGCCTCCACAAAATGGCGGACATTATATTTCTTCACAATCTACTTCAATACGGCTATCAAATGAAAGGGCTTGACTATTATACACTATGACAAATTTCAAAACCAAGATGGCCGCCACCACAAAATGACAAATTAAATTATTTTTCACTACTACCTCATTATGGGTATCAATTAAAAGGGTTTGACTGTAGAATATTTTTTGTTCTCAATTATTTATTCTCAATTCACCCGTGTTTTTTTATTCATGTGTTCAGTCCACTTACTTGATATCTATGGGGTGTGGTGTAAAAAAATGAACTAATATAACTCCTGGCAACATCCATACAAACCGTATACCAAATGTGCTCCTCATATTTTGCACACTCAACTCGATCCAGCAAAACCGCTCTATCTGGCAACATTTGACGATATCGATTTTTATTGTGAATAAAATACATGATAACTAGGGACCCGCGGTTTCACCCTCATAGTTCTTGATCCTTTTATTTTTCCAGGATAAAAAGTAGCCATGTGTTTATTTCAGGCTATTATATCTATGCACCAACCAAATTTAATCTAGGTTCAGTAGTTTTTGCTTAAAAGAGTAACAAACATCCATACATACTTACAAACTTTCGCAATTATAGCAGGTTTATGTTTTATTATTTCATAAATTTAAGTTGTGTAAAAATTACAAACTTAGGTCAATTGGAAAGAGTTGTGCACATTTTGTTACAATGTAGTAGGTAGGTACTTTTACTATTGACTACTAGTCATATAATGCTAAGACCACAATGATTTAAACTTCATAGGCGCTCGTCGACCCTAACAGGTTGGAATCTAACAAAATATCAGTATTTATAAAATGTATAAGTTTTGCAGTCACGAACCTTAGGTACTCAATTACGATCTGTCATCTGGAGAGATGGACGGTTTGTTTGGCTCCAAAAATGGCGCTTTTACCGATTAAAAGTGAACTTAGCTATTTTCACCGCTGGTGCCGGGAAGACGGGGCTGATTTTGCCAAACCACCACGACCTGCCCATTCCCTGCCTTCCGTGGCAGAACACACCCCCCGTCATTGACAAATCAGAATCCCTAAAACATGCCATGACTACTTCAGACACCAACCAGTCTTCCAAAATAGTTTGATAAACAAGAGAAAAAAAGAAAGTGTTCTACACCAAATCCAACAAAAATTGACTCAGAACTAATCTTGGAATCTTTACTAAATAAAACCCAAACCCGTTGTTTTGATCAACACTTGCCGTCTACCTGCTAAATAATTGTACCCAAAATTCCAGTCTCATTGCAAGTTCCATTTGAATATATGATGAGTGCTTCTGACGACTATACGCTAACAATGGCCAAAAGTTTTTTTTCAATTTGTATGGATGTGTGTGTACCAAACTTTAACTGAAAGTTATAATTACTTAGTCGTATTTCATATAAATACAAACCGTCTAGGTAATCCAGCCAGTCAGTAGCTAAAAAAGCAACACTCAACTTGTTATCATTGATTCAGTGTTCCTAGAATAATCTTTCAGGATAAAGACGTTTCAACGGTTGTGATCAGTTCTGTTGTCTGTGTTTGTCGTCATTGTGGTGAAAATGAACGCTCAGCAGTTCCGTGAATTCGGCAGAGCGGCAATAGACCTACTCGCCGACTATGTCGAGAATATTAGAGATAGGTAAGTCCTATTTGAAAATGTTGGCACCCAGAAAAAATAAATAAAAATTTGTTGAACGTGAAAAGGAAGATCAGGCTCAGTCGCGTGTCTTACAAAGCATGGGGACGGCCTAGAGGTAAATCTAGTGAACATGATCAACATAAAGCTTCATGACAATTAGTTAAAAAAATTAGTTTTGACGTTGTCGAATACTTAAGGTAGCGGTTCGCCCGGACACCGCGACACGAGACCGCGACCGAAGACCGCGATAGGCACTTGACTCTATAGAATTGTATGGGCGCCAGTTCGCGCCGGGACCGCGACAAGAGACCGAGACACGTGTCGCGAGACATGTATCCGGTCTCGGCGCGAACTGGCGCCCATACAATTCTATAGAGTCAAGTGCCTGCCGCGGTCTCCTGTCGCGGTCTCCTGTCGCGGTCTCGTGTCGCGGTCTCAGCGCGAACTTGTACCTTACATAAAAAAATGTTGGTGGTACATTTTGATTAATTCTAGTAGGTATGTAAAGATTGGTATTATTAACTGTAATAACTGATTAAAATCATCTCATCTCCGAGTCTCACGCTATAATGTTAATTTAGCCAACAAAATGCAAAGATATTTATTTATTATACTCGTACATAAATTATCAGACCTTATGACTAAAATCTTAAACTATGTACAAATACCCTGTTGGGGTGTCGCAAAACAAGAGACAACACAGTTTCATCCTGAGATGTACAATGTAGGTACACAATTGTATTCATGTGAGGTAATGAGGATACCTATGTATACATAGAGTTTGTTACTACTATGAGTAAATGTTACAGATTGAATCAGAATATTTTAGAAAAAGCAGTAGTTGCTAAAATTAGAATAATATCTATCTTTGTACATATTACCATCTATCTGCCATAAATTCTTGTGTATTATAATAGGTAGCTTTTCTATAAGTATGGTCTTAATTTTATTTTTAAATAAACTGATTTTATTAATATTCTTAAAATTTTCTCGTAGTAATGACTGGTAATTCCAAGGTATAATAAGTAAACTTTTCACATTTATTTATTGTCGAACATTTTCTCGTGCAACGTCTCAATTTTCATGTGCCACACATTTTATTTTATTATATTACCTTTTTAACTTTATTTCAATAATAGGCATGATTAACGTCTGTCCCAATGTACAACTATTTTTCACAAACATAAAAAAATTATACGCCAAAATAAGTTGGTTTTTTTAAGTTATTTATGTTATTATCTTCAGAATTAGGCATAACCTCTGTACTTATCTGACAAGAATGCGAACTCATCATTATGACATTTTTAACGATGGCGATTTCATTTTTAACCAACTCTTGCATCGCGAAAAAAATTGAAATTTCGTAAATTTTATGATTGCCTAGTAAGGTCTGAGGTCTCGTTTCACTCGATCGATTAATCTACGCATACCGTGTAGTAAGAGTTATATTACGAGTACAGGACAATCCTTTAAGTAAACCCTTACTTTCCGCGTACCTCGGTTTCAATTTCGTATTAACATTCTTCAGGGACGTGTTACCTTCGGTGGAACCTGGATATCTGCTGCGGGCTCTCCCTGAGGAAGCTCCAGAGTCTCCCGAGGATTGGACCGAAGTAATCAGGGACTTTGATCAAACAATAATGCCGGGAGTAAGTATCTGCTTCTGGTATTTGTTCTTTTCACAAATCGACATGTGATAACCAACGTTAGACAAACTAACGGGTAGTGAAATGTTTATTCTACAAAATAATATTTAGCAAATTGGTTTTATCTCAAACTCTCAAAGTAATTACTCGTACTTGATAAACTTTCATTCTGTAACGTATTATTTGACAAATTATTATTCTAATGTTTTTGTCAACTTATAGATATTTAAAAACAAAACCAACACTTGATGCATTTTTATCTTATAATGTGTAATGTGTAAAGAAACAATTCAATTTATAAAACAAACATTTATTATAATGTTTAAAATCTCGTATTCTCGTGACCACGGCGGTTGTAACGCTGCCGAAACATCATTCGTGATTAAGCCCTGTACTTTATAAACATTATGTGTTCAAATTGCGAAAGTTTCAAAACAAAACATTTATTAAATTGTCTACATAAAAACTTGATTGTAATATCTAAGTATCTAATCTAATCAACCAACCAAATTTTACTGGTTAGGTTACTTAGGACCCAGATCCGACTCTGAGCACCCCGACTCCACCTAGTCTTGTCGCTACTACCCCTATAGTATATTTAAAAATGTGGCAGTCAGAAGCTCAAGGGAGGTCCTGAGTGGAGCAAGCCATGCGAGGCCAAGCGCAGCGAAGGGGGGAAGTAGCGAGCGAAGCGAGCCGGCGACCTCCGTAGTAAAGTGCAGGCCGAGTAGGTATGTAGAAGCGATACTCAGGGCTGACCGCAGAGCTTCTGGCGGGGAGCACACCCGGACTCAAATCTCTGACCCTATTCGGGCTGATTGTCAAAATTCAATGACAGAACCAAATCAAAATAGTTAGTTTACATAGACAATTTTTATCGGGTATTTTGGGTACTTTCTATATATTTGTTTCAAATTTCATTTTGGTAAATGTTAAATTTGTAAAAATAATTATTTATTAAATAAAAATTGTAGAAAAAAACAAAATGTCATTCGATATACTGTCTAAGTAAAACGTTTGCCATGTAAAATAATAAAATGATGGTTTCGAAAATAAAACATTTGTTGATGTAAACATCGTCGCTTAACATCAGGCGAGATGGCGGTGTAGTGTAAACCTATAAAAGTTAAAAAAATGTAAGATATTTATGAAATAAGTAAATATTATGCGAAACATTGTTTGTAAAATGCAATTTGATGGCGTTACGTTCGTTCCCCCTCCCGGAGTTTATTATTAGAGGTCTCCAAGAACTACGATAAAAGGAGATAGAAGAATAGATTGATACAACAAATAAGTGTTAATAAAGGCATTGGTTTTGATTGAGTACTTGGAATCGTGCCTAATGTAGGTAATAATGTAGACTTTGTGTTGATTAGTTTCTTTCTTCAGGTGACGCACTGGCAGTCTCCGCAATTTCACGCGTTCTACCCGACAGGAGCTTCCTACGCCAGTATGATCGGAAACCTACTCTGCGACGGATTGGGAGTGGTTGGATTTAGCTGGGTAAAGGCCTTTTCAGTTTAGCAAGATTCAATTAACCTCATCATCATCAGCCTTTATTCGTCCACTGCTGGACATAGGCCTCCCCTATGATACGCCACTCAGCCCGGTCCTCGGTCTTACTTCTCCAACCGCCACCAGCTGCTTTTCGAATATCGTCACTCCATCTATTAACCTACCAAGCAGTATTATATAAGAACTATTATGTTCCGGTATGATGGTCCAAAGACCAAAGAAATAATAGGTACGTTTGTGGAAAATTGTGCAAAATGAAAAACCATCTTTTATTTTCGAAAAATTTGTGCAACTATGTGCTGTGCTAGGGATTTTCATATTCGAAATACTATGTGACACTATTGGTGTTACGTGTTTTTTTATAGTTACGAGACGAACAGGACATGTGCCTGTTGGTTAGCAACATACCTGCCCATAAGAACACAGTAACACACAGCTATGGGAACACGATAAGTGTTGCGACTATAGAGCGCATGGATGGATCATCTAGCCACTCTTACAAAATATTTCACACCACAACTCAGAAATTTCACGTTTTAACACTTACACACTCTTGATCCATGCTTGGACTGCCATGAAGAGTGCCTTCAGGTCCACCTATAAAGTGAATCGGTTTCTTAGATGTTGTCGCACTCTATCATGAACTGCTTTTTTTTTGTGGAGGAAATCACCACTCTTAGTTGTGTCGGACTCAACACCACTAATAGTGATGCCGTTACCGACTAAAATCACCACAGGTTTAACCGGCATGGCTTGGGATCAGAGTCGTGGGACCGCTATCACACTCAACCACACGACCCTGGCACCACCGCGCCGCCGCCCTTGCATCCTCCCCCCTCGCGGGTGACTGTTACCCCTGTATTTGGTTCTAACTTTAGATCTAGCGCCGCATCAACTCCTCGGGAGTCCGCGAACCGCGTCGTCGCTTAACATCAGGAGAGAATGGCGATCCAGCATAAACCTATGATCAATAAAAAATAATAAAATCTTATAAGTGCGTACCAAAATGTTTTTTGTTGTTACAGATGGCCAGCCCAGCGTGCACGGAGTTAGAAGTAGTCACGATGAACTGGCTCGGAAAGCTGCTCGGCATTCCTGAGGAGTTTTTGAACTGTTCCTCTGGGTCGGGTGGCGGAATAATACAGGTGAGAACAATGAGTTGTGTGTTTGCTCCTCCAATTGTGGAGAATAACGGGGACGTGAACTACTCAGGTGAAATCGCGGGGCGTTGCTAGTATAATATTATAAATGTTTGCATGTTTGGATGTTTATTGCTCAATCACGTCGTAGCATCTAAACAGATCAGGTTGAAATTTGAAACACATATTTTGATCTGGCATAACACATACCTGTAGGCTATATTTTATCCTAGGAAAATAACGGGAACGGGAACGATAAAACCACGGTGCGCTGCTAGTAGTGGCTTATATATTTGAGCGACGTTTTACAACTATTATGTACTAGCTTTATCCTGCCCCGCTTTGCTGTAACACATTGTGATGCAAAAATTAGATAAAAACAATCCTTGATGCGGATTATACATCACTCTATTTTATATATAGAAAAGATAAAGACCATAACATACTAGCGGAATGCGAGAGTCTTTTAAGTGGAGCGGGCGCGTAACGAATAGGTAGGTAGGTCCCAAGTGAGCAAGGTGAGCAACGAGCTCTCCGTGCATGAGCATCGAATTCTTTGCGGACGCACAACGATTAGAACATGGACAACATATTGTCTCATCAAAAGCTTGCACGTGCGCTCCGCCTCACTTTCTTCCGTAACGAGATACGAGTGTAAAAGGGCATACCAGTGCCTACATATGTATCATTATGGCATAATTGGGAGATTCGGATATGGATACAGAGTTATTTACAGGTAAGTGAAATTCAAAATCCGTACGTGATATGGAATCAAAAAAGCAGATAATTTATTTATTTTAATGAATTTAGTAATAGCAATGGCTATAGCACAAATTTGTCGGCAAATTTGACACTTGTTGCATTACCCGAAAATCTAACAACAATTTTTGTGTGGTATTCGTGGCAGTTTCTTCCCTCGTCGGAAGCCATTTTGTTACTGAGTGTATTAGGTCGATAACTTGATACAAACACGCGACGAAAACGTGCCGTATCTGCTACGCGTCCGCAACGTTCTCGCTGCGCACCCGCTCCGCCTCGCAATCGCTCCCAAACCACTAGTATGACAAGGCCCTAATCCAAGAAGTTTTTATGCAAGACTTACTAAAATTATTTTTTCCAAACAGGGTTCTGCAAGTGAAGCTACATTGGTGGGGTTACTGGTAGCTAAAGAAAAAACAGTTCGAAGACTCATGAAACAAAACCCAGACCTAGACGAAGATGAAATTAAACCTAAATTGGTTGCTTATACCTCAGATCAGTGCAACTCTTCTGTTGAAAAAGCCGGATTATTGGGATCTATGAAAATGAGATTGCTTAAAGCCGATTCCACTGGAAGGTTACGTGGCGAAACCCTGAAGCAAGCAATGGAGGAAGACATAGCTCAAGGTCTGATACCGTGCTATGTCATCGCCAACTTAGGCACAACGGGAACGTGTGCTTTTGACCCCCTCTACGAATTAGGACCAATTTGTAACAAAGCTGATGTTTGGCTTCATGTAGATGCTGCCTACGCTGGCACTGCATTTCTGTGTCCAGAATACAGGCATCTAATGAAAGGTATCGAATATTCAGACTCCTTCGACGTTAATGCCCACAAATGGATGCCCGTTACTTTCGACTGCTCCGCAATGTGGGTTAAAAACTCGTATGATCTTATAAAAACATTCGATGTCCAACGAATTTACTTAGAAAACGTGAAAACTGACTCCAAGATCCCAGATTATAGACACTGGCAGATACCATTGGGTCGCAGATTTCGGTCTTTGAAATTATGGACAGTAATGAGAATATACGGCGCAGAAGGTCTTCGAAATCACGTGAGAACTCAAATTTCCCTCGCTCAACATTTCGCTAATCTAGTACGATCTGATGACAGATTTATAATAGGGCCCGAACCCTCTATGGGTGTAGTCTGTTTCAGGCTAAAAAATGGTAACAGTCTCACCAAGACTTTACTACAGAATTTAACTGAAAAGAAGAAAGTGTTCATGGTTGCGGGAAGTTTCCGAGACAGGTACGTTATCAGGTTCGTGGTTTGTTCCCGATTAACTAACAAAGAAGACATTGAATATAGCTGGAACCAAATTCAAGCAGAAGCGGACTTGATCTACCCTCGTAAAATTTATACGAAAGGGGAAATACCGTCAATTGAACAAATTGTTATTAGAGAGCTGAGTGAAAAGTCAAAGTAATAGGCGATGCATTCAGTAGGAGGTTTTTTTGTATAAATTGATATCTCATAGATATCAATTTAGTACCGGGATAAATGCTATAGCTTAAAAATTTAATTGTATTTGGCATTGAGCATGACTTGAGAACTACAGCTATGTATATGTTGCTTGTACCTATACCGCGAGCAGACCAAAGTCGTCACATGATTGTCGCTAACAGCGTGTAACGCTCTGATCAAGAATTTTTTTAAGATGTTTTGGAAAGTTTTTGAATGCATCTTCTTATAGGCATTATGCACATAGAAAATTCGATTACATAAGTAGTAAACAATTTGTCTAAAATAAGTCATGCGTGTTTTACATTAAGAGGTGTTTTATTAACAGAGCTATAAAATCCTTAATTTGCATAACATTAACTGTGTGCTGTTCATTAGATAAGTATTAAAGTGTGAAGGAAGGTTATGTTGTTGATTATGATTATAAAAAAAAACTGTAGTGGAAAGCTTTTATTTATTATTTCTGATCATTTATGTATTGTGTTATTTAATATATTTGTTATAGATAAGAAGAGTTATATTTTTTTTAAACGCGCTAATCTCACAGACTTATTCTACTAATAAAAACTAAACATAAGTTTGGATGTTTAGATTTATATATTGGATGTTTGTTGCTCAATCACGTCGGAATATTTGAACTGATCGAACGGGTCCAAATTCTGAACACTTTATTCTAAACACATAGGGTATTTTTATCGTAGGGAAATTACAGGAACTGTGTAGGTAACAGCGCTGCTAGTCTGCAACAATATATAAAAGCCAATCGGCAAAAAAAATATTTATTGTCTGAACTGCTGGTTTCTGAATGTTTTTAAGTCCAGCGACGAAATTAAAATTTCTTCTTTAATCTAGGAATTAGCGTAGGCACCTACTACAACTTAAGTTGTGGAAATGGGTGCTCGGACCAAATTCAAATAATGGAGACTTTTCTAATAGATGTACGATAATTACAATTATTTCAAATTTTGTGAGAAGATGAATTAAACAATACATTAATTAACAAATAAAGAAACTACCATTTTGAAGCCAAGAAATTGCAGAAATTTAATTTATTTTTTACCAGTTGATATTTATTTTTGCTAAACAGAATACCTATAGATAATAGCTCTGAAAACTGTACAAAAACTCGTTTTTGGAAAACTATACAAAAAACTTGTTTTGCTCGGGGATGCGCCTTAAGTTTTGGAAATGGGTTCTCAGCGTCATCTCTCAGATCGCGGATCCCTCTGAATAGATGATCCCTTAGAATAACATTTTTATACATTTCTAGAGATGAAAAGAACACTAAGAAGAAGAAACCCTTAATCTGATGACTATTTTACTTACTTTTTTTTTCAGTGTACAAATAAGGACTAAAACAAATTGATTTGCCAGACAAAATACACGCCTCTATAAGAAGAGGCCAGTTTGTATGGGTCAACTTTTAAAATATTTTGGATCATATCTTACCTGCAAACAGCAATAAAGATATTTGTATTTGTAAGTCATAATCCAACTCGATCCGTTCATACGTTCGTGATTGAGCAACACAAAGCACTCAAACTTTCGTATGTGTAATATTAATACGAGTAGCTATATAATATCAGTAGAGTAACTAAACTCACAGGATTCAAGACGAAGAAGTCACGTAAAAATCCTACTTACATCTCTATACATAACAACGTTATGTTGGTTTGTGTACGCTTCAAAAACTCAAAAAGTTCTGCACCGATCGAGCTGAAATTTTAGAATGATATATAATCCGCATCAAGGATTGTTTTTATCTAATTTTTGCATCACAATGTGCCATAGCGAAGCGTGGTACAGCTAGTATACATATAAGATAAGATAATTATTTATTGCATAATATGGGTACATAATATAGATGTTGGTACACTTAGGATTAGGTAGAAATATAAATAAATATATATATATAGATTATATATTTATTTATATTTCTTATATATTTATTTATTTATATTTATTTAATCCTACTTCCAACTATATTAATATTATAAATGTCAAAATTTTATGTTTGTTGTTCAATCACGTCTAAACGAATAGGGCTGAAACTTGGAATATAAATAGATAATAATAAAAAAAAATAATAATAAAAACTTTATTGCTGAAACATCATTGATTAAAACAGATTTAACAGCGAGCCCCGAACTAGGCGATAAACCTGTGTCTCAGGGCTCAGAGTACGAATACCTTAAATCAATAATGTACAATGTTTTGCAACTAGTTCATGGAGCGTTAGTAAAAATTCCACCAAAAACAGTATACATACAATATCCCAAAACAACAAAAATGAACAAAGATTTTGAAGGTGGAAATTATATAAGAAGGTGCACGTGTGTGCCTAAAGTGTGCAAGAGCTTCTGTACTTTAACTCTGCCATTTTGTGCGTTTGTGGGTGACTTATCTGTGTATGGTATTGTATGCGTCTGCGTGTAATGTTGTATTGTTATAGTGTTTGTGTGTATTATAACTTGTGTATGACCGCGTTTATTTATGTTTTGTGTATGAGTGAGTGTTACTTGTAACTGCAATTTACAAAACGGCAATTTGTAACGCAACAGCTTTTCAGTCTCCTCGTAAGAGAGTGTGAGTAACCATGTTTTAACTATTTTTTTACACTTTGCTAAACTACAGCTAAGAATGTCACATTTTTTACACACATTATTATAAGTGTTAGGATGAGAAAATGTTGGGCTTCTAAATCCAAGTAGGGACGCATAATTTGGAGTTGGCATTCTAAATACGCGGCAAGTTATCAGCCGATCATAATCTTCTCGATTCAAAAGCTCTTTGTGTGTCTTAACTGTTGCGTTTAAGACATAGAGTTGTCGTACTCGAAGTACTTTAAACTCTTCATAGACTTTGTCTGTGGGATATCTAAAAGGATGTTTCAGAGAGACTTTGAGTATGGCTCTTTGCGCTATCTCTATTTTCTTAAAATGTGTTTTGCAAGCACTTCCCCATACCGAAACGCAATACTGTAATACGGACTGGCATAGAGCTAGGTATACCTGTCTAACAGTGTCTATGGGTGCACAGTCTCTAAGTCTCTTCATCACGAATATCAGCCTCCTTGCTCGACCAGATAACGAAGTAATATGATCGATGTAGTTTAGACGGTCGTCGATTATCACGCCCAAGTATTTTATGGATCTTGTGCGTTGAATTTGACAGCAGGAGCAACCTTCATAGTCTACAGATTCGTAGTTTGAACAAGTATGGATTCTTAAGCTCAAACCACCAGCAGGACTACTCACACAGGTCTTAGAGAATGCGATGTATTTGGTTTTATTTATGTTCAGTGTCAGTAAACTTCTGTCCAGCAGCGATGCAACTCTAGCAAGTCCCTTTTCAGCAAAACTGTATACTTCGTCCCACGTTTTCCCGTGAAATATAATTACCGTGTCGTCAGCGTAAGTTATTGTATGAGCATTTTCAAGACAACAGCTTACAATGTCGTTTATATATAGAGTAAAAGTGGGGGCCAAGAATGCTGCCCTGGGGACGCCAAAGTCAATGCCTAGCTCATCGCTGGTGCACAAGCCCACTTTGACAAACTGTTTGCGGTCACTCAAGTAACTGTCAAACCACTTCAAAGCAACACCTCTAATGCCCATGAACTCCATCTTTTTAAGTAATAGACCCCTCGAGACACTGTCAAATGCCCTTGCCAAGTCTAAAAACACAGCCACACATCTATCTCCTGCTTCTGTATGAGAGCTTATGAGACTGGCAAGTGAAGAGACAGCGTCCTCCGTAGATCTACCCTTACGGAAACCAAACTGCCTATTTGACAGTAAATCAAATCTGTCCAAGTACGCAGTAAGGCGTTGGTTCACTACTTTCTCAAGCACCTTAGATAATACACTTAGAAGAGCTATAGGCCTATAGTTTTCAGGCAGGTTTTGGGCTCCACTCTTGTAAATAGGACTAACCGCGGCTATTTTCCAACAATCAGGAAAACCCCGAGGACAGACTACAATTCACAATGTGCGTTAAAGGGACCAATATAGAGTTGAGAGACTTTTTAAGTAACGACACAGATAATAGTCTGGAAGGATACATAGCTAAGTTTTTATCCCGGAAAAGGAACGGGAACTCCGCGGGTAAAACAGCACGGCGCTGCTAGTATTATAAATGTCAATGTTTAAATGTTTGATGCTCAATTACGGTGTAAGACCTGGACGAACAGTCTGCAAAATAGAACATAGACAGATTATAGTTTAGAATAACACATAGGCTACTTTAAATCGCTGGAAAGTTACTGAAACTGGAACTAAGCGAATAAAACCGCGGGTAGCTGCTAGTTTGAAATCAACTCTCTATGATTTTAGTCAAAAAATCATAGAAAGGATTAAGCTAGAAGTAGGTAAGTTCAGACACTTATTATCCTTCACCTTATTTACGCAATGCCTAAATGTTTTTTTTCATGGTAGTACGAATAAGGAAACAATGAAGTCTTTTTATTGAGTTTTAAACGAAACAATTTTACAGGTTTGCAAAAAAACAAGTCATTAGTCACGTTTATCGTAAGAAGTGCTTCAAATAGAGTATTCTATGAATAGGTAACTATCGGGAAATTGACTTTTGTACCATAAAAATTTATCGGAGTGGCGAGATGTACCAGAGCTACTACTATTATGACTACATGGTAAAATGCAAGTCGTAACAAAAAAAACCGTAAAAAGTCGGCCCACTACCACCCATACACTGTGGATATTCCCAAAATCCGTTACTAAACGGTTTTAATCCATTTTTCTCGTACGTACAGCTTTGGAGTGGAATAAGTTGCCGGCCTCCTTGCTCCCTGAGATATACAATCTAGAACTTTTCATGGTCAGAGTGAATAGGTACTTTCTAGGTCAACGTGCGTCATCTTCGACCACATTGGTAGTCAAACGCGGACCTATAGGCGATAAAAAAACAAGCTGATAAAAAATATTGCAAGGCGAAACATCTAAATAGATCGGAGGGTCTACCGCCAAACGAAAACTGTCTTAGCGTTGATCTCTCTTTTCCTTTTCGCCTGAAATGATAAAGACAACAATGGAACAGCCGATTTAGTTAGGCGGTAGAGAGGCGGGTTGAAATTTGGAACTTTTTTTTTATAACACAGAGTGACGAGACTAGCAGGACATTGCCTGATGGTACGCAACATGCCTGCCACATAACAGCACAAGTACACGAAGCTATTGGAACATGAAGAGTCTAAATCATTACCTAGTGCACTGTTCTCGTCACCCAGACATATAAGATGTTATATCTCTAAGCCCTGTAATTTCTCTGGAAACATTGCCCTTCAAACCGAAACACAGTAATGTTAGCACATTACTGCTTGGCGCTAGAATAACTGGCAAAGGTGTGGTACTTCCCCAGGCGGACTCTGGCAAGAGTCCTACCACTACATCCTACTACCAACTTCAATTTAAAATTAAATTCATACACTCGGCCAAATTTCATTAGAAGCAATCACCAAGTCATCGAGGTTTATGAAAGTAAATTTTAGTTTATGTTCATATTTCAAAAACTGCTACACCGATTTCGACACAATGTATTTTTTTTTTTAACTTTTATAGGTTTACACTTGACCGCCATCTCGCCTGATGTTAAACGACGATGCGGTCTACGATGGAGCGTGTTTACCTAGAAAAAACCGATTCACTCTCGATTTGAAGACACCAAGATTATAACTATCGGGGAAAACCCACTCAGGCAACTCATTCCACAGCCTAGATGTTCTTATCACAAACGTAGAGTCAAACCTCTTCGTCCGTGTCTTTGGAATATCCACCATGAAACGGTGCCGCTTCTTTGAGTTACAAGAAGTACGATAGAAAAAAGGGCAAGGAGGGTATATGGGATCACCTCTGAACAATTATCTACCAAACAAAAAAAGGACCATCAAAATTGATTTAGGTACAATTGGCGGAGCTATCGCGTAACATACATAAAAAAACATTCCTACTACTTGACTTGAGAACCTCCTCTTTTTTAATCGGTTAATAGTAACAATCCACGTTTCTAACGGACGTAAAATAAATCGTATTGTCCATACGTTTGTTATTCCAGCTTACAGCTCCGTAGTTCTTCGCTTCGGCAAGAAGTCATTCACCTTTTCAAAGGTTGGGCCAAAGTTATTCGTAATGAAGAAAACGCATCATTTTCAAAACTTAGGTAACTGTCGTGCGCGCGTCGTCAAGATATTCCTCCTAGATTGATTTGGTTTTGAGTCAAGTCAGTCTGTGGTCAAATTTAGAATATATTTATATTGCTTTATGGTCGAATTTCACTCACTTGGCAACCACTAGTACCTACCTACTATTAAATACAATAAAAAACACTATTATTAAAAAAAAAAAAATAAGAAGTGACGAGACGAGCATGACATGTGCCAGATGGTAAGCAAAATGCCTGCGACATAACAGCACAATGACACGCAGCTATTGGAACATGAAGAGTCCAAATCATTACCTAGCACTGCATTGCGCTCATCACCCAGAGATCTAAGATGTTATATCTCTAAGCCCTGACTTTCTCTGGAAACATTGCCTTTCAAACCGGAACACAGTAATGTTTTCACATTACTGTTTGGCGGTAGAATAACTGGCAAAGGTGTGTTAGTTCCCCAGGCGGACTCTGCTAAGAGTCCTAAGAGTCATCATTATAATATAAATTAAACCTTTATTTTTATACTTTTTACTTTTTTTAAATGAAAAGTAAATTTCCATAGGTCTACGTTTGACCGAAATTTACCTATTGTTAATAACATGATGTTATAAAATTAATTAAATTTTCAGTATGAATCTATATCTCTACATTGTAGAATAAAATTTTATCTTGAAATAATTAATATCCTAGATGGATTGGTAGACTTACTAAATGATGATATATTAGCAAACTCAAATAGGTATTTGCTCACTCGAAAATAGTTCGATACAAGGAAAATAATTCAACAAGAAACAATCCACAAAAAAAAGAGAACTTTTCGTTAGAATCGTAAATTTATGGCACAACAACTAATTTTGGACTTTTAATCCAATAAAAACAGAAAGATATTGTTTTGATCTATACTGGCAGTCCAACTGGTAAATAAGTAAATAAGTGATACCTAAAAATTCTAGGAATATATCAGAGGACGGCTATTAAAAAAGTACTACGGACGACTATTCATTTTATTTATAATATTTTGAATTTAAAAAGGGGTTCTTCGAGACATAATGCACAAGTGTGAACTACAGCTCACATAAATAATTACTGGCTGGTCTGCGTAAATGCAGGCCGTGTAGAAAGCTGATCAGCGGCTATAAAGGCAACACCGGCGCTCGCTCGCAACCATTGTCTCTGTGATCGTGGACCTGTGTCTCAGAATAAAGACGTTTTCAACTGTGATCAGTTCTGAAGTGTTGTGATTGTGGTGAAAATGGACGCGCAGCAGTTTCGCGAGTTCGGCAGGGCGGCGATAGACCTACTCGCCGACTATGTCGAGAATGTTAGAGACAGGTAAGTTCTATTTTCAAATAACGATACATTTAAAGCAGTGATTATAAAAATACTCGTATACTGAAGACCGATTGAAGAACTGGATTTAGTTCCTTATCAAGGGTTTCATTAGAGCGATTTTTAATAAATACCCAGTGAACAATTCATCAATCCAATAGGTTCATAAGCTAATAATGTTATTTTAATTGATTTGAGTTTGGTTTGCTGTTGAGTTGTCACGTTATCAGACGATTTTAATCATACATCGTATTGTAAATTTAATCAGAGAATGATTTTTTTTTCAAATCTGTCGAACACTTTCAGATTTGCACCTTTGTGTGTACCTAATAAATAAATTTTCACTTTTATTAGGTAGAGTTTTTAGAATACCTAAATATCATTCTTCTTACTGCTGTAATACTGTAGTTCAAAAGGATTCAAAAATGAAATGCGAAAATCTATAAAAGTGGTAGTCTAATTTGATAACCTCCTCCTTTTTGGAAGTCGGTTAAATAGAGAATAGGAGAAATAAAATATTAAGTTAAGTTTGCTTTTGCACTTTCATATTAGTAAAATTTTGGTTATTCCATTATACTCGTGGAAATGTTATTCTGTACGGAACGTAAGGAAAAGATGTGAAGTTAACAGCATTTTTGCGAAAATTTACACTAAAGTAGAATGTCATTCGTTCCCTACAAATTACATCTATGATCCATGCTAATATTAAAAGAACGCCGGAAGAACGAAGTTTTCCAATATACCTATTTATATGTATGTACGTGTGAGGACTTTAGAACCACAGTACGGATTTCAACAAATTGTACCTACAACATAATTACGAGTATTACGTATTCGTAAATGGTAAAAACCTTTCTACAACAAGACGAAAATGACAGTTACAAAGTGCACGCTATGAATTTAGAAATGCAAAGTGAGTGGTTAACCATAGGTGAGTTCTGTATCCCATTAGCTCTAAAATGGCGCACCTTGATCTATGACTGGTCCCCTGCCTTATTAAAATTTTATCTAAATGCATTCCAAATGACCCTCCCTGACCAGAGTAACTTGGTAAGGTGGGGAAAAGCCTCTGAAAAATGTTGCTATACTTGTGGAGAGGCGATATGTACAGCAAGGCACATATTGGTGGGATGCAGGTGCTCCTTAATGGGGTCATTACTCACGGCGTCATGACAGAGTACTTGAAATCATACGTGAAGCCATGAGCCTTTCGGTAGCTAGAGCCCAAAAGGGATTGACGACAAACAACAGACAAATTAACTTTGTAAAAGAAGGCTCAACTTCAAACTCCAGGAACAAGCCTTACTCAATCCTGGGTACAGCACCTGATTGGACTATTTTAATGGACACGTATGAAAAGCACTACAAAATCCCAGAGGATGTGGGTGTTTCGTCATCCAGACCGGACATTTTCCTTTTTTCTAGAGCTACGAAACGCATAGTCCTTGTAGAACTTACCGTACCGTGGGAAACTAATATACCTAAAGACCACGCGATGAAACAAAATAAGTATTACGACCTCCTAAACGAATTAACAAAAACGGCTATGTAGTTAGTTTATACGCTGTAGAAGTGGGAGCGAGAGGTATACCAGCAAAATCTCTATAACCTACTGAAAGACCTTGGCTTATCCAGAAGTGCTGTAAGTTCTATACTAGAACGTGTATCTAAAACTGCACTAGTAGGCTCATATCAGATTTGGCTGGGCAGGGAGAAAAAAACGAGTGGTGAAGGTGAGTGTTGATGTACGTCAGAAAGGGGCCCCTTAAACCTACGCCCGAGTCACAAGTCTCGGGAACTACTCGAGTTTTTCTCTCTCTGCCACACGATGGACCCGGCACCCGCACGGTGAATCCATGGAATGCTAAGAAGATCGTCTCTCCAAAAAAAAAAAATATTTGTTGAGTGTCTGAGTTTATTTTAAAAGTTTATTCGGAATGAAAATGGTTTATTTGGAATAAATTAAATAATAAACTGTATAATTGGGACGGGCTGCTAGTACTAAAATTCAGATTATATTGATGGCTGAATGCATTGACGGAACGTAGGTGCCAGGACGTATACTCTCTTTCTACGAAAGACGTAATTTCGGAAAAACTCGTGATTTCTCCGTCGTTTCGTCCGTTAAATTAGAGTAAGCTTAGAACAATTAAACGACGACGACGAAGAAAAGGAGTGGGAAAGTCACGAGTTTTTCCGAACTTACGTCTTTCGTAGAAAAAGAGTAGACGTCCAGATAGATATCAACAAATCGTACAACAATTTACGTATTCGGAGAATCCACAAAAATTATAATTTTTTGTCGAGTGTCTGAGTAAAATTTTATTTTAATTTGAAGTCGCTTTTCTTTATTCAGAATAAATTAAATAATAAAATGTAAAATTGAGACGGGCTGCCAGTACCTATTTAAATTCAGATTATAAGATGGCTGAATGCACTGACGGTACGTAAGTACCAGGTCCTCCCTAGTAGCACCGTAGTACCCTGTTCAGTGATGCCAGGCCGATCCTTGATCTTTCCATACTGGTGGTAGTCGAAGTCGAAATCTTATCGTCTGAGGTGCCCTTGTTCTAACCGTTGTACGAGATGTACTTATAAGGTACTCGCTGAGTACGACAAGTCAATATGGTGAGAATATGGAATGCTTCAGGTATGCTACGAGTATGCTGCAGGTATGCTACGAGTATGCATCAGGTATGCTCTGCGTATGTGTGTAACTATAGTTAATATATTTATGTCTTGATTTCTGCACTAGCCCAAAGTTCGGTAGGCACTAGAGATTATCTATAGAAAACATGCGTAATCTACCAACCAGCACTTGGCCAGCCTGGTGAATTATGACCTTGTCTCTCTCTTTGTTAGAGAAGGCTTAAGAAGAAGAAGGAGAAACATAAAGTGGGCAGCTCATGCTGAAGATAACTCAAAAACTGGTCAGTTCTTAATCTAACTCATGAGAACACAAGGGAAGTACAAGCTTTCACATAAAAAAATGAATCATAAAAATAAGTACAACTGGGAAAAAATCCGAGAATGACGTCGTCCTGTAAATTGCAGGTCCATACAAATAAGAAACGTCTTACATAATAATGCGGTATTATTCCGTCCCTTTGCATTACAATAGCTAGGTAATTGCGCAATTAATTATTCTCTTACAAATACTATAGGTATAGAAGTAATTAACCTATCTGACAATATAACAAAACTGTTAATCGCGTTTTTATTCTCATGAATGTTAAATTTCTATTTAAATATTTTGAATGCATTTAGGTAGTTACTTTATTTGATAATATAATCTCCAGACTCATTAAAAGTCCACCGTTGCTCTTAGCGCCAATTTTGCCAACCTTGTAGGTAGGTAGGTAGAATCTCAACTACGAAAAAAAAAAGAACCCAAATGGCAAACAAAGGTCACCCCGGAGTCTGTGGAGTGGCTAATTTAATATCTAATAATAAAAAAATCTCAACTACGTTAATGAGGGCGATGTGATAGTTTTTATAGTATAGGTGACAAGACGAACAGGACATGTGCCCGAGGCCCGAAACTGCGTGACGCGGTCGCCCGCGCGATCCCATACAAAAACGACCCGTGCGCGTGATTGGAGCATGAAGAGTCCAAATCATTACCTATCACTGCACTGCGCTCGTCACTTGGAGATATAAGATGATCAATCTCTATGATTTGTAATTTTTCTGAAATCGTCGCCCTTCAATCCAGAACACAGTGATGTTTTCACATTAGGTACTGCTTGACGGTAAAATAAACTGAACTGATTAACTGGCAAAGGTGTGATACTTTGGTGGACTCTGCAAAAAGTCCTGCCACTATAGGTAACTATGAATGTGTCTCTTGTGTCGCGAGTGTCGGTTGTGTTTCATTTCAAATCATTTATAAATGTCTGCCACATAACAACACAGTGACACGCAGCTATTCGAACATGAAGAGTCCAAATCATTACCTAGCACTGAACTGCGCTCGTCATCCAGAGATCTAAGATGTTATATCTCTAAGCCCTGTAATTTCTCTGGAATCATTACCCTTCAAACCGAACCACAATAATGTTTGCACATTACTGTGTTCCGGTTTGAAGAACTGGCAAAGGTGTGTACCTACTTCCCCAAGCGGACTCTGCCGAGAGTCCTACCATTACAAAATGTGTATGTGTGTAAAATATGTAATACTAGCTGTGCCCTTGCCACGCTTTGCTGTGGCACATTGTGATGCAAAAATTAGATAAAAACAATCCTTGATGCGGATTATATATCATTGAGTTTTTGAAGCGTACACAAACCAACATAACATTTTCATAAATAGAGATTTAAGTCTTCTAGCATTTCAAATGAAAATCAGAGTAGGCTATAAAAAAGGCATGCATTCAGGAGTCCATGATTCATAAAAATGAAAAATAAACATCTGTTTTAATTGTCTGCCCCACGGATGGTTCCTCCCAAGTTCATGAGGCACCGAACATGCCGTGCCACTTTTTTTTAAAGGGACTCATGGATGATAGCCTGATATAGCACCTACGACCACAGGACCTTACTTACTTAAACTATATAACCATACCTACGTACATACTTAGAACATACTTGGAATCATACCTGAAAGTATTGTTTATAATTACCTACTCCTACTGTACTACCTACATCTAATACGACGGCAACTCCGATTGTATGACCGCCGGGGCATATTAAAAAACATTCTGGCAGCACCAAAGTGTGTGTGTGTGTAGGAGGTAGGCTTCCTACAGCCCTATGGTGATAGGGATGATCTGGCACTAAGCGTCTGACTGGCCATATAGTCATTATATTTGTTACAGTCATCATGTAGTTGAAGTTATTATTCTCCTTAAAGTCGTAATAAAATTGTAATCTATTTATCTTCAAATATTTTCATTCGTTGAACATATTATTAATAGTTTATTAGTCTATTATTATAAAATTATTTGTGTATTAGGACGTAAAATTGATATAATATGTATTTATATTGTTGTATTTAAAATTAATTGTTAGTTATTAATATCAGATTATCATTCGGAAGTATCTATGTACTCCTAATTGTACCCCCAGTCTTCCATTATTAATTTTTTTTACCATCCTACGGTTGCCTGGAAGAAATCGCTCTTAGCGACGAGGTCGCCAATTGCTCCTTTATTCTAAGGTTTTTTCTTTATTGTTTTTCTTTGTAATTTAAGTGCAATAAAGAGTTTACCTATCTATCTATCTAGTCGAGCTGGCATTTGCCAGCCTGCCCTGCCTGCGCGGGCCCCCACGGGCATGGTTTACGGGGCATGCGGCATACGAGTAAAGCATAAGTCTCAGCCCCACGGCTTAAGATCGCCATGGAACCACCCGGGCTCTTTCGACCCAGCCCGACCCTGCGGCACCTGCTGACTTGTAGCCGGATTGTAGAACTAATATATCATCAGCTTTACATTTCGACCCATATCGTCTTGCCGTACGTGACGTTGCGTAAACGCTAGCAAATGTAGATATAAATTTGCAAACGTTTTTAGCAAAGGCGTTTATGCTACGACATTTAGTATTTGTTTATACCTACTTCGCCTACTGGCTACTAATGGTTCATACATGATAGCATGATATTTATAGAATTAAATTTCATTCAATATTTTACTGTTTATGAAATAGATCCCGAAATGTATTGTACAAACAACGCAGTTTTAGTTAGGTCTGAAATAAAGTCACGTAAAGAATACCTACGTAATTTACTTTACCACACTGCGCCCTGAATCTAACATCAAGGGCTTAACTCAGAAAGGGTCAAAGGTGATTTTCTCTGGCTTCCACGATACACCCGACCTCAGGGAGGCCCTCAGGAAGATGCCGCAATGACAGCGACACTCATCAAATTTAAGCGATCTAAAATAATTTGTAAATGGCTTGGAATTTACTGTCCAAGAGTTGAGTACTGAGTACTGAGTTTTTACTATAATTATAGGGTAATTATTGCATAACTGCAACATTACGACTTAAACATGACATTTATAACGAATACAACACATTTATTCGAGGGGACACATTAAATATATATATAGATATACTAGATGTCCGCCCAGGCTTCGCTCGTGGTAAATTATATAGCAATCATCAGGATCCCGTACATATACAACGGTGAAAGAATGACCGAAATCAGTTCAGTCATTCCTGAGAATATCGCTTTCAAACAAAAAACCTCTTCAGCTACCTGCTACGCCACCTGTCGGAAATTGGTCGTACCAAAACAGATTTAGAAACAAATTTGATTAGCAAAGGTTTTTATTCAATGACGCAATCTTAGACACATGCTGTCATGTGTCATGTCAAATCACGAAACGTACGAAAACTCTCAAAAAGGAATATTTTCCCCCGATTTTGTTACATTCTTGATTCATGCTCCGCTTCTATTAATAGTAGCGTTATGTTCTATAGCCTTATAGCCTTCCTCGATAAATGGACTATCCAATAGAAAATCAATTCGGACCAGTACTTCCCGAGATCCTAGCGTTCAAACAAACTCTTCAGCTTTATAATATTAGTTTAGATAAATATGTAGACTTTCTCGCCGATTTCGGCTTCGGCGACTATTTTCAAATATTGCGACGACGTTTGTGCGCGCGCATGTGACTTACGTAATCGACTTTTGCACGAAAAAATCGTGCGCAGATAGAACACGTCAATATGCCGTTGTTAAAATTATAACTAATGTTAGAAGGTGGCCTGGTTTTAAGTTGCTCTCTGTTTGCATCAAGGTCTCACCTTCTCTCATTCTCAAATAATTGAATGTTGTGTTTTACTAAGCGTCTCCATGCAGTCCTGTTTGACGCCAGATCTTCCCAGCGAGAAGGCTCTATAATGCATCTCTTCATATGTATTTTCTGGATATCTTTAAATCGAAGAAATTGACTGTTTTCGAACAAAGACTGCACCCAGCTCTTCTCCAATCGTAGCGTTCTCTGTTCCATTGGTCTCAGAAGAGAGTGGGCGAGAGAGTGGGCTTGTGTAAGCGCGACCACTTACGCACTAAAATATATCCCGACATAATATATAGGGGATACATTGACACAACTCGGACGAAGGATCCAACTCGGATGGGCAGCATTCGGGAAACTTCGGCACATCTTTGAGTCCAAAATACCCCAATGCCTAAAGACGAAAGTCTCTAACCAGTGCGTGTTGCCAGTGATGTCTTATGGAACTGAGACGTGGTCCTTCACTGTGGGCCTCATAACGAAGCTCAAAGTCACACAGCGAGCTATGGAGAGAGCTATGCTCGGAGTCTCTTTGCGCGACAGAATCCGTAATGAGGATATTCGCAAAAGAACGAAAGTGGCCGACATAGCTCAAAGAGTAAGCAAGCTGAAGTGGCAATGGGCAGGCCACATCGCTCGCAGAACTGACAACCGATGGGGAAGAAAGGTTCTCGAGTGGCGACCACGAACATGAAGACGCAGTGTTGGACGGCCTCCCTCTAGATGGACAGATGACCTCACAAAGGTCGCTGGAAACCGCTGGTTGCAGGTTGCGCAGGACCGTTCGTTGTGGAAATCTAGGGGGGAGGCCTATGTTCAGCAGTGGACGTCTTGCGGCTGATGATGATGATGATGACATTGACACATACATAAATATGCACATGTACCTACTTACTTTCAGCATCGCTAAGTTTAAATTTCGAATTTGTTTTTGTTTTCAGAGACGTGTTACCTTCGGTGGAACCAGGATATTTGCTGCAGGCCCTCCCTGAGGAAGCTCCAGAAACTCCCGAGGATTGGACCGAAGTAATCAAGGACTTTGATCAAACTATAATGCCTGGTGTAAGTATTTCTTTGCACATTTACGTGATAATGTTATTGCTATTACAAGTTCACAAGGATTCAAACTATTGACTGCGATCAACGACCAAACATTCCAAGCGCACAGGAATGAAAGTTTCCATTTTGCCAATTTGTTTCAACGAGTTAACAACTTTACAAGAAAGTAATGTCAGCCCATAACTATCTTTAGGTATATGGGGTATGGGGTTACGGAGATCTACATCATACATCATCACTATTATCACAGGCACTTTCTTCTGGGCACATTATGAACATCTCTGAAAGAGGTTGATGATATTTGTGTGTATTTTTTGCAATCTAAGTATGTACCTATAGCAATTGCCATTGGAGTCATTGGACACACACAAAATAGTGACGCGGTTTGAAGCAGATCGTCTCTTTTTTCTGTGAATAAAAAAGAAGAAGTATTACAAAACCTGAATTCTAATTACTGAAGCTCAATTTTGATTCTTTGGGTGCGTTTGTCATCTCGAAATTTTTAACATTTTGATGTTTTAGCTTATAGTCCAAGATCCCAGAGCCGCCAGACGTCACGTATTTTCTGATGAACGAAATGTGGACGATTGAGTAGAGTTAGTACGTACTAAGAACACACGCTTACCCGCTAACTTGCTTAGACGGCCAATTTTGAGATATGGGGTCCAGAAGGTACATTAACACATTAATGTACGAGAGATTATGATCTTAGGGGATGACTGGCCCTTAGATTATAAAAATATATTTCGAAAAATATATTTCGTTATTCTTGAATTATTTCCTTTAAAATAAAATGACCACGCTCGAGAATGTAGAAATGTTTTTTTAATAACTTTGTAGCCCTCCCCTTTCTTTGTGTCACTCTCGAATTGTCAGATTAGTGGAATATACACTTCTTAGCATGTAATTAACTTACCCTATCTTAATCTGACCTACTCGAGAATAACTGATGAGCAAAAAAAATCCTAATCGGCCCATATATATGAGCCTCATATTCGGTTGAGCTACTTTACCGGGTACAAGGTTTCCAACTGTATATTCATCTTCCGAAATCCTCTCTTGGGCTCCCCTACTATTGTGTCAATCGTAAGCAGATGACGTGCATACTTTCTTTGGCAACAGAGTGATGTGCCGCGACAAAAGTATGACACTTCCACAAGAGCGACAAGGCAAGAAAAATGCTACCCGTGCTTTCGGTGTACAGCATTTGTGCCAACTCTAGACGTAGTATATGTAAACTCTTTGGCGGCAGCTGACTATCTTCCTCGCTCTCGCACACTCGGATGTTTCACCCGAAGATTTCTTTCTTTTATTAGCGTGACTGTGTGATGGGCTAAAAAGTTTTCAGTTCCAAAAATAAATTTTTCCTTAAAAAAGCGCCTAATTACGAACAATTGTTTTTTCAGGTGACGCACTGGCACTCTCCACGTTTCCACGCTTTCTACCCGACGGGTTCATCCTACGCCAGTATGATCGGAAGCCTACTCTGCGACGGACTGGCTGTGGTTGGATTCAGTTGGGTAAAACCTTTTTCATCCCATCTATTCGAAAAGGACTACTTGGTTTGCCTTCAAGTGCACCCAAAGGGGGTGCTTTCTGTAATAAACTTTTAGCGGGCAGTAATGAGTGTTTAGTCCTTTTTATAAGTGCGCCGCAAATATCGTTTTCATTCCACCACCTCGGAAAGACTATTTTTGCTCTTCGATATCAGTAACCTAGTCGTTTTTAATCAGTATCCTCTAGAGATTAAAATAAATTTGACTTAAGAACGTCGTGCACACTAAGTCTATGAATTCCAAACATAATTGAACCTATTTATTTACTTCAACCTCCATGGTGCTCAATTTATCATACTTTTTTTTTAAACACAGGCTCGGAACCAAAGACTTCACATTATATACTACGTATAGAGTTGGCACAAAAGCTTTACACCGAAAGCACGGGTAGCATCTTTCTTGCTTTGTCGCTCTTGTGGAAGTGTCATACTTTTGACGCGGCACATCATTCTGTTCCCATAGAAAGTATGCACGTCATCTGCTTACGCTTGACACAAAGGAACCGCGCGGAAAATCTAACTTTATACGTAGTATATGTAAACTCTTTGCTCGGAGCCTTCTTGGTGTAGGTACCTACCTACTTTTTGTTTTGCGCGCAATTTTCTTGTAACGTTATTTTCACGTCATAATAACCTACTATGCATTGTTGATATTGTTATTCTTGAAACGAACTTGAAACTTTATAAGAGGAAACTTGAAAACACATGAAAACGCTCAGATGAAACGCTTCTGAAAACGCTAAAATGAGTGATTCTGGCGACGAAAAAGTTTACTTGGCGCCAACAGAAGTTTACAACTTTTCTTGGTTGGGATCACACAAAGAGTTCACATATACTACGTATAGATAGAGAGATGGTGTGTTATCAATGATAGATAGATAGAAACTCTTTATTATGACATAAACATGTTCAAGTACTACAGAGAAACACCATCGAGCAACTCGATCTTCCGCGCAAGCACGGAAAGGAGGAAACGTCGAATAGCAAAAAAAATCGAAATCTATGGAATAGCCTTAGCTAAAAAATATTGTTCAAATCTTTCTGTCATTTCTTGCCGGAGGGGAAAGGTGCACACTAGCGCAAAGCACTATTACATACAAAACGTACCTGTAACAACACGTAAAAAATAAAGCACCATTCAGAAATGTAGCCCCGACCTCAGCCAGTCAGCCACAGTATATTATCAAACTCCATAGTCCACGCGGATTTGTACTTTGACAGAGAGGAAACGTTGTGTATGCCTACTCCCTTCCGTGTTGCTCGCTGAGAAACATTTATGAACTAGCGCTAACCGCTAACTATGTATAGAGTTGGAACAAACTCTTTACATCGAAAGCACGGGTCTGATCGTTCTTGACTTGTCGCTCTTGTGGAAGTGTCATACTTTTGTCGCGACACCTTTTGCCACAGCAAGTACGCACAATGTTAGATGCATAGGTATTTAATTTATTTCAATTTTAGATGGCCAGCCCTGCTTGCACGGAATTAGAAGTAGTCACGATGAACTGGCTTGGTAAACTGCTTGGCCTTCCTGAGGAGTTTCTCAACTGCTCTTCTGGACCGGGTGGCGGAATAATACAGGTGAGAACTAGAAATTATGTAAACTGTCCTAAGTAGACATTTGGGTAGCATGGTACAGTGGCACACAGCGATTTAATCTATTCAGATGTATATATGTATCTATTCAAAAATATGTACTTATTCAAAATACTAAGTGGCAATGCATGTAAAACACTTTATACGAAATCAATCAATCGAGGTTTTGTTCTGGACGAAATTCTACCTATTATTCAAATTCAAATATTTATCACAAGCTGAACCTCCTATTTCGTTCGCGTAGGCAAAGGTTAGGCCCGTATATCAAATTCAGAATTTCTTATCCGCTTATTAACAAAGCAACACACCAATATACAAACATGATACATTTCCTGGTGTGGTCCATGATATTGTTTGAAAACTATAGTCGTTATCCCTGATACCGTTGCGTTTCAGCGGACTTCCTTCTTCCTTGTATCCTTAACCACAATCCTTTACCACAATCCTTTACCACAATAAATACGAGTATATATTATTATTTAAAACAGATATCACATTGACACTGTTATATCACCAAAAATCTAGGTCTCGCATCCTGCCTCTGTCTGTAAATATGAATGAAAAACATGCAGTTTTGGCATAAATGTTGGTTATAAAACGTGCCCTGGAAAAAACATTTATTATTTTTAGTTACAGTATTAATATATGTATGTATATAAGTATTGAGTACATTAAAAAAAATACTATAAATGTTACTTCTCTGTTAACCTAGGAAGTCGTCTCTACCCATTATATAATTTTTTTATTTAAAATTTACTAAATTACCTACTTTTTCCGATACAGGGTTCTGCAAGCGAAGCTACATTAGTAGGATTACTGGTAGCTAAAGAAAAAACAGTTCGAAGACTCATAAAACAAAATCCAGACCTAGACGAAGATGAAATTAAACCTAAATTAGTAGCTTATACCTCAGATCAGTGTAACTCTTCTGTTGAAAAAGCCGGATTATTGGGATCCATGAAAATGAAACTGCTTAAAGCCGATGCCAGTGGAAGGTTACGTGGCGAAACCCTGAAGCAAGCAATGGAGGAAGACAGAGCTCAAGGTCTGATACCGTGCTATGTCATCGCCAACTTAGGCACAACGGGAACGTGTGCTTTTGACCCCCTCTACGAACTAGGACCAGTCTGCAATGACGCTGATGTATGGCTTCATGTAGATGCTGCATACGCTGGTGCTGCATTTATGTGTCCCGAATACAGGCACCTAATGAAAGGTATCGAATATTCAGACTCCATTGATGTTAATGCCCACAAATGGATGCCCGTCACATTTGACTGCTCCGCAATGTGGGTTAAAAACGCATATGACCTTATAAAAACATTCGATGTCCAACGAATTTACTTAGAAGACGTGAAAACTGACACGAAGATTCCAGATTACAGACACTGGCAAATGCCGTTGGGTCGCAGATTTAGGTCCTTGAAATTATGGACAGTAATGAGAATATACGGCGCAGAAGGTCTTCGAAATCACGTGAGAACTCAAATTTCCCTCGCTCAACATTTCGCAAATCTGGTACGATCTGACGACAGATTTTTAATTGCTCCCGAACCGTCTATGGGTTTAGTCTGTTTCAGGCTAAAAGATGGTGACAGCATCACCAAGACTTTACTACAGAATCTAACTGAAAAGAAGAAAGTGTTCATGGTTGCGGGAAGTTTCCGAGACAGGTACGTTATCAGATTCGTGGTTTGTTCCCGATTAACTAACAAAGAAGACATTGAATATAGCTGGAACCAAATTAAAGCAGAAGCAGACTTGATCTGCCCTCATAAAATTCACACAAAAGCGCAAATACCGTCTATTGACCAAATCGTTGTTAGAGAGCTCAGTGAAAAGTCTAAGTAATTGGTGAAGTGTTCAGTAGGAAATTTTAAAGACATTATGTGCATTAGATTTCAAATCATTTATGTGGTACCTAAATAATATTTCTAGAATAAGCCATGCGTGTTACATACAATACGACGGAATAAATGTACGATAAATGTAAAACAATGAGTCAAATTCAGGAGTTAAGACCATGACGAGTACTGCTTGATAAGACTAAGAAGGTTACTTATGCTCTACATACATATGTACTCGTAAGTGCATACATTGTCTGCAGGTGGCTTCTGTCTATTTGTCACTGTTACTATACTTACACTAAAGTATCACAAAGGTCTCGAAAAGATATTATTTTAAAAACAAGTTTCATACTAGTTTATTCAAGTTTACTTAAGTACTCGAATCCATTTCTTTGAAACCCAATTATATTATCAATCATTGTCGCTCTATAAAATGATACGAGCATCAACAGAAATCTACCGCCACATCATTCATCAATATAGATCCACCCGTTTGAGAAGGAGGGCTATATTTGTTTTTAGCCTATTTAACGAGTCTTCTATTGGATGTAGGTACATAGGTATCTTATATAGGTAGTCATATCTCGCAGTCTTCTGCGTTTTACAACAACTAAGTATCAGCTACTTTTTGAAGGTCATCGCTCCACCTGCCTGCAGGATATGGTTAAACAAAGTACATACACTTAAACCAATTCTTGAAGAACCATCCACACACTGTACAACAATCAATAACAATGCTGAAATGTATAATGCATTCTGGTAAACGTTAAGGGTCATTATTGTTACTTCACTGCTCAAGAAGGGCAGTTATTTCTACTACTCGTCTTCTATACAATCCTTTACCTACTTATGTGTTTATTGTACCTATAAACAATTTCAATTTTCAGTGGGATTTTGTATTAATATTAACATTTTAGTAACATTCATTTAAATGGGCTGTGTAGCTACTTTAGATAAATATTTAAGTGTGTAGAGTACTTATAATAGTATCTAGTAAAGTAAGATTGTTTTGTTGATTATCGATATAATTATAACTAATTAGTATTGTGAAAGTGTGTGTATTATTTCCATTTATTTATTTATGAATTTACCAATATACTTAATTATTTGTAACTTTGGTTTGGACGCGTTATCCTACACACCTAGTCGGAGTTAATAAATATTTATTGCATCTCATCATAGATCTATCTGAGGCATCTTAAAATAGAAGAAATTGTGGGACACACACATTATAAAAATCGGTGTAATACCTATAATATCATATGATCCCTATGAACTTCAAAACGGGGTAACCAAATTTTGATAGCATATCAGCTAAATCAGTGAGGCTTAGGCAAGTAATCTTACATGACGTTTGGCAGCCTGTAAATGTTTGGCAATATTTAGGCGATACATAGTGAATAATGCTTCTAGTATTAGTCAACGACTTCAATTAATATGTAGTTTAAGCTCAAATCTTATTACGTATAAACTATTTTCGTACAAAAAATTAAACCGACTTCAAAACCACAAATAGGTACTCAAAAGCGAAAAATACACTAAAATCATTATTATAAGCGCTACTCACTCATCTATTTGAAGTCGGTGCCAGCCAAATCTAACAGGTAGTGGATAGATACTACTTACCTGTGCCTACTTACCATGTGCCTACATGGCATCAATCTACTAACTTTTTGACCTGACTGGCACCGACTTCAAATAGATGAGTGAGTAGCGCTTATAATAATGTATTTAGTTTATTTTTCGCTTTTGAGTGCCTATTTGTGGTTTTGAAGTCGGTTTAATTTTTTGTACGAAAATAGTTTATTTTACCCTTTTTAGTGTTATCTTGAATCGACATTAACCAGGCATAGCTAAGAACATTTGCTAAGATATAAAAAATAAAAAAACGGCATCGAAATCGGCCCATCCGTTTGAGCTACTACGGTGCCACAGCAGACAGACAGACAGACAGACAGACAGACATCGACGTCACTTATAACACCCCTTTTTTTGGTCTGGAGTTAAAAACAAGTTTTTATTAAAGCATTTACACAATTTTGTATTGACAGGGTCGACCTTCATAACTTTGTGAAATCTACAACTACGTCATCCAGAAAATTGTACGCAAATTTTCAGTTTTTGGTTCATATTTCAAAAACCACTTGTCCGATTTCGATAAGATTTATATGGGACCATTCGGGAAGCATACCCATCCGAACACAAAAAGAAATTTTAAAATCGGTGTAAAGGTTCTCGAGAAATCAGGTAACATACATAAAAAATAAAAATAAAATAATACACAGGGGTCGAATTCTCCTTTTCCTCCTTTTTTTGGAAGTCGGTTAAAAACTATCGAATATCTACTATAAAAAAATAAGTACATAAACTATCATTCACGAATAAAAACAAACCCGAAAGAAAACCAAGAGAATGATTAGGTGGGTACATGCGGCATGAAATGTATAAAACGACACCTACACGCGTTCGTGGACAAGGGGACTTGCGTTATTTTCAGTTTTTAAATAATGGACCCACGTTGGCCACCATATCGAATGGTGGAAAAAACTTCTGGCCGAAGATAGAGAACGTATTCCTATTCCAGGATTGAGGATCCAGAATCCTCCTAATTTTATGGATGAATCGCATGTGAACGCCTCAAAAAGTAAGTAAAGAACTACACTATATAACTAAACTTGAAGTGGAAAGTAATATAGGTACCTAAGCCGTGTTAAAAAGTCAATTGTATTTACATAGTTTTAAATAATGTAGATATCACATACTTATATATGTAGGTGAGTACTTTTTAAATTGCCAATTAATCCAGTTACTTATTTAAAATTTACAAACAATAGCACCCACGGGATTACGTGTCTAATACCTATTACTATTAAATATACATTAATTACGACTTGGTACTTGAGTGCAGTTATAAATAAAACTAGGTAGGTACGTAGTGACACAGTCATTTCTAAAAGCGTCCATACACGAGTCCTAAAATCAGAGGAAATGACGTAAAAGTAGTGGGGCGGAGCCCACATCGCAACATAAATCAGTATTATATCTATATAAGTATTATATCAGCTATCTGGCTGCCATCACACAAGCTTTGCTTAGTTTGGGGTCAGATGGTGTTGTGTGTGAATTGTCCACCAATATTTATTATTTAAAAAAAAAAAAAAAAAAAATCATATCCTACATCGTACCATATGATTGGTGATTTATGTTGCGATGTAGGCTCCGGCCCAATACTTTTACGTCATTTCTTCTGATTTTAGGACTCGTGTGTGGACACTTTAACAAAATAAATTGTGTCCTGGTGTTTTAAATTATTTTACAATTCTAAACTTTTCAGTAATAACTCCAATTACACAATGACAATTTACCGCGATTTTTAAAAAAGCAGGCGATACTATGTAAAAGGCAGCCAAGGTCAACTAGGAACTTTAATTTTAAGTCTTATTGAGTTTATTTCTGTTTTTTTTTTATAAACTGCTAAAACATCTGCGTTTCAATTTATTTTGCGATAAATAGTCAACTTGTCATTAAGAGTTAAATAACCGGATTGTTTTCCTTTAACACGATTTTAGTGATTTTTACCTACGTAGCTATCTATCCTTGTAAACAATGTAAACGTAATAGAATAGGCAACGGACGTTTACTAAAATCATAAACTTTAGAATGTTTCTGAATAATTTATTGCGTTGATTTATAAAATCTAAATACAGCTACACTTTTTGCTGATACACAGACCGTGTGAGTAGCCTTTGGGGACGCAGTGGTCTATGCAAACGCCGTCCTCCGTCGGTTCTTCGTAGTTACAACTGATGCTTACGTATAGGGCTGGAGCTACAAAGAAAAAATTAAATAATAAGTAACGAACAACCCACAACTCAAACCATGCTTATGAACCATCTCAACTAGGTCAACTTTCTAACAAAGAATATGGCACCAAAAATCGTTCCATTCGTATTTTTTATCGAGAATATGCTGTATGCATTTGACAACAATCTCGCCAGATGATAAGCGACTATGCTGCCCACTAAAAAGATTTAGAAAAAAATATTCACTTAGAATGTCACAAAAAATACACAAACATAAAGACACGTCAAACTTATAACACTCTTCGTTTTACATCGGGTCTAAAAACAACATATTTTTAATCAGTTTTTTTGTTTTAAAGAAAACTTCAAAATATTTATGTCAAAAGTAACTTTACGTTTTCATTTTCAGTTTATAACTGTTTAACGCGTTTTTGGTGAATTTTTCATAGTTCGCCAAGTTTCCATGTCGGATGTCATGCGACATAAAAATTGTGCATTTAGTGTAATTCAATTGTTGACGGACTGGAGAATGGCGTGGACGAACCATATGTACTATTAATACATCATTTAATCTATGCTTACAATACACAAAGTGATGAAATTTAGCACATAAAATCGACATCGAACCTGAGCATCCGGATGTGCAATGCAGTTAATTGTTGTGAGAGGAATATCTAGACCAAATGCGTGAGGTGGCTAGAAAAAAATTAAATTTTCTATTCATGGTTTTTTTCACGCCGCTTAGCTGCTTTTGATATCTTGAGTGACCGTCGCGTAGTCTAAATGTCCTAACTAAATGTAACTAAATATCCTAAATCTCCAATTGTTATTGAATCATGGGATGAGCTCAAATATTGTGGGATATTTACCATAATAATGGTTACATTGTGGAATTTTAATATTACTAGCAGAGCTCCGCGGTTTTACCCGCGTAGTTCCCGTTTCTATTATATCCCCGATCTCACGGCAGTCTTGTTAATTCAACCTAGGTACGGGTATATTCTAACAGTGTTTCAAATTTCAGCTCAATCCATTCAGACGTTCCGACATGATTGAGAAACATCTTACCTAATATCCAAACTTTCACGTTTATAGTATTAGTGGGACAGTAGGACTAACAACCGTGTTAGCAAATTATAGGCAATAGATAATATTCAAAATCTAATTAAACATGCAACGAAGATTTTGTTTCAATCAAATGCTTGGTCGTCATATCGCCTGATGTTAAGTAATGATTAACGGAAGTTAAATCAAATTATAAAAAAATAAAATAAAACATCTTTTCTTTTCTATGTTTTGATTTAAGTAATTGCATTTGTTTGACACTATATTATTTAAACACGAAACATACCTGTCGGCGCAGGCGCATTTTCCGCATTTTTAGAGACTGCCAAATCATTATTCTGCGTAATAACGTTTTTTGCATGTAAAGCAGTAGTATCTCTAGGTTTGCACACTACAGCGCCAGCCAGAAGAACTACTAAAATCACGTTCCTCACAGCCATTATTCTCACAAATTATACAAAACAAAGGAACAAAACCAAATGAATGCAACGCAATGAAAGGTCAACAACAAACGTCGCGCTTATATACGAGCAAACGAGTTTACTTGTTATTGGTGGCCGCTTCTGTGTAGCGATAGGCTAACTGTAATGAGACGCGCCGATGAGTAATAATTTACTGGAAGTTGTTTAGTGATTCAGCACTGCATCGTCTATAAACAAATGGTCAATAATCTTTTGGGTCGTAGTCGAGCTGAACTAAACGTTTTCGGAAGTAGAAAAAAATACATAGTTCCACACTGCCTTCTAAATGTCAGTAGATGTTTTGGTACTCTATCGAGACAACCAATATTGTGACTCAGCATCATTTATAAACAAGTGGTCAATTGTCGTTTGGACAAATGAATTAATTCATTTTTGGACATTTCACCCGTATTTTTGCACAAATCTATCAACTTTAACGTTCTTATTCTAAGAAAGTAAACGATTTTGGCTACTGATATTTTTTTTAAATGTAGTTTATTTACTATTGTAGCGGCTTCCGATAACTCATTTCAACCCCCGACCAAAAAAAGGGGTGTTATATGTTTGACGGCGATGTCTATCTGTCTGTGTGTCTGTGGCACCGTAGAGCTCAAACGGATGGGCCGATTTCGATGCGTTTTTTTTTATTTGAAGGTTAATTTTTGTGCGAATGTTCTTAGCTATGTTTGGTTAATATCGATTCAAAATGGCGGTCTCCACAAAATGGCGGACAAAATATTTTTTCACAACCTAAGTACCTCAATATGGGTATCAAATGAAAGGGCTTGACTAGTAGAAAGTAGAATACTATGCACTATGACAAATTTCAAATTCAAGATGGTCGCTACCACAAAATGGCGAAATTAATTTCTTTTTTCACAACTTCGTCATTATGGGTATCGAATGAAATCGCTTGACTTGTAGAATGTTGTACAGATTACAAATCCGAGGTAGTCGGGTGTAAATCAAAATTTTTAATGTTGTTTTTGTTGCCCGAATTAATTAAAATCCATTTTCGGAAATAGAAAAAATAATTTCACACTGGCTTCTAGATGTTCGGTAGTTGTGTTTTGATACTTCATCGACACAGCCAATATTTGCTTATTTCAAAAATATAAACATTACCGCGATCAGGATATTCTTAAATGACTTTGGGGTGTTTAAATATAATAGTAAATGGAGAATCAAAAACATAGTTAGCCCTACCACATCAAAAATGTATGGTTTATGATGGAATCCGGTTTATGCGTTAATTAGCTCAAATCCCAATGACAGAACCTTTTAGCTGGAGAAATAAGGCATTTGAAACGACAGATATACGCTTCCTATTTCTTTTTTCTCTAATGAAAAATTCTTATCGTGAACAAATAATAATTAACTTGATCTTCTCATCGGAATCGAACTGAATTCATAATTTTACGGATTCATAAAAATAAGCAGTTAAAGCTCTAGCAAACATCTATTTTACTCACAAGGAAACAAATATAAGCAAATACAGTGAACATATAACAAATATAAGTGAAGGAAAATATTACAAATTACGCATATGTTTGCTATGGTCATTGTATGAAAAGGTTAGTAATATTTATTGCTTGTATTCAAAGGAAAATTAAAAATTATACCACATAGTAAATAAGTCGAGTTTCGTAACAGCTACGCCGCAATTACATAACTTGAATTACGTTCGATCTTGTATCTTTAGGTTCGTTTGACTTCGAAAATTGATAAAAGTACAGATTTACTTTGCTTTAAAAATGTAAAGGCTTTTTACGTAAGCTAAATAAACGTTTGGAATATGGTACCATTGTCCAAAAATTAAAGTATGTTTAATTATTTAATACAAAAAATTAATTATTATAATATTTTCATAATAAATAATATATTATTATAATATTTTAACAATAAAATTAAACAATCATACGGACAGATACCATCCAGCAATCTGTGTTCGCCAGCGTGGTGGATGATGACCTTGACTTTTTCTTATGAAGAAACGATCGCGAGCCCCAGCAGTGGAAACATATGGTTTGATAGATAATGAAGGAGGAGGAGAGAAGAAGGAGAAGAAGGACAATTGTGTTTGTTCGGCGTGTAAACACACTTCCATTATTAAGTTTAGAGCCATCGAGATCCGACTATCGCCGGACGATTTATTTCCATTCATTTTGGTAGCGCTACGGGTACTTTCTCATCACATTCATACTTGGGCATGAGACCAGTGTAAAACAGTTGGTGACCCGTAAAACAAGGAAACTGCACAAATGACGTCAATTCCATTGGTGCAATGCCCTTCCAGTACTACCTACTAATGAGTTTAGCTTATTCTTAGTTTTTTAAATATGGAGTTATTGACCTCATCACAGGCTTCTTTACATTTAGCTTAGAAAAGTAATGTTATGTTATGCGAGACAGTAGGTAATAATGATATCCAAAGACATTTTACACAAATTGCTGTTTGATAACACTGGTACTTTCTAGGACGACACAAAGACTCATGTGAATGTGAACCATCTCGATCACGAGCTTTAAAAATAAGACCGCATTAAAATGGGTCCATTCGCTATAGCTACAAGCCAAAGAGTTACAACGCCGTAAAGTCTGCCCTTAAGCTAGTGGTCGTACGAGACATATGTGAGTAGTAGTACCTACTCAACTAGTAACTACCTACTATCAACTCAACTGCCAACTCAACTCAACCATTTACTGCCATACCTACTCATTTAGTGCCAATGGAATGTTTTGAGGTAAACTCTACTTATGTAACGTAACTGTGGTTAATAACTTTAGGTTTATAAATGGGCATGAGCTTTCAGCACTAGCACAAAGTTATGTACTCTATGGTTAAGACCAATTGCCAGAGGTCTCTTAAAAAGACCGGAACTACACACACAGATACATGATACAGACTGGGATTATAACTATCAGTCTTTGTGAAATTATCATCATCTTCCGCTTGGATTCGTCCACCGATGGACATAGGTCTTTCTTAATATGCCACTCAGTCCGATCCGCAATCTTACGTTTCCAACTGCCACTTTGCCTTTGATATATCGTCACTGCACGTTTCATTTACTCTGTTTCTATCATGAGTGTTAATTACTCTCCATTGTCTACTCGTATTATTTGCCTGCAATGGTTTCTCATGGATAATTAAAGTAACATGGCGTGGCTATGATGAATGTGACCTTAGTAATACTCGTATAATTACTACCTACCTACCTACTACTACTAGTCGGACTTGCACTTGGCCGGTTTTTTTATACATTTGACCAGTCAAATAAACTTGACAGATTTACTCGAAAACATGTATTTTTCTTTGATCATGATACGTGTTCTACGTGCTTTTACAGAACTTGTACTTTGTACACCTCTAATGTACGTATGTTGTTCTAAAGACTTAAACGTGCCTATGTACACAAACGACATATAACTACCAGCTCTGCAAGACCTAAGCGTGTTTCTGTAAATAGACAGTAAATATATCATTACCAGCATCTCTCCTAAGATCACATAAACGCTGTGCTACTAAAAGAACGGCGCTACTGAAAGAACGGTTATGTTTTTCGCGAATATCTTGTATGTTTATAAATTTCTTTATCCCACGTAGATATCTTCCAAACGGCTGGATGGATATTTATTAAAGTTATTATTGAATAAATAAAATATATTTAAAAAAACCCGCTAACCCTATAAACTTAGAGGAGATGGTGGTATTTATTTACAAAACCACGCTTAGGTCTTATAGAGCGACAATAAGGGTGTCATCGCCTATGAGTCTTTTAGCACGTCTCTCGATTGAATCCTATTACCTATTAAGCCGACCCACAGATTAAATACCCTGTTGATCGGCGATGAAACGAATCTCGCTCACATTCACAACTCACCAGCGGGGGCGCAGGACAAGGTAAAAAGCCGCGCTGTGATAAGCCGATTATCCGTGTGACGTGCACTACTTTCCACCAATGATCGGACTAAACGAGATAGAGTTATGCAAACTTCTAAGGACATAGCAGGATGCAAAGAAAGACATCAACGGGTTCCCATTTGCTTTTTTTAATGTTTATTTTAGTTTTGTAGATTAATGATGTTATGTTTTTCTAATTATTGCATTAAATTTCTTACTTGAGGAATGATATACCGTCCTTTGTAAAACTGGATGTCCTGCTATTCTTACCGCACCATTTCACTGAGCAGAAACCCACATTTTATATTTATTACGGTTTTTTTCTTCTTCACTCTTTCCGTCTAAATCTTTTGATTCGGTCAGTCAGGCTTTTGCCTGACTGACCGAACTCGCAACAGGTACAGTGCAATTATGCTAATAAAACGCTAAGAAGGGGCAGTCGTACGATCAGTCAAATGGGTATATTGTGTTTGAGCCGTCCCATCCCAAAGGTACAAATGGTGGTTCATACAAGAGCGAACCTGTGATTGGTACCCGAGGAACTGTTCAGACATGAAGCAGGTACCTTCGCACCTTTGAGAGGACACCTAGCTTTTTGACAGCTTATTTGGTTGATAAAAGCCAAAGTTGAGCGTTTATTATGAACTAACGCCCAAAAGCTCGACATGGTCAGAACAGACATATGTCGAAAAGTAGAAGTCAGTTGACATTGACTCTTTTTTGCGGAGAACAGGCACGCCTACGTCTTACCTTCGTTAAATCGGCCAGAGTGCCTGAGTTTGTTGCGCACTGGCTCAGATATGTAATTCTTTACAAAGGTGCTGTCATCTGCGTCCCTAAAGACACCGGGCTTCAACTAGACCGTTGATATGCAACAGGAAGAGCGTCGCAGTGAGCACCGACCCTTAAGGGACTCTGGCATCGATAGTGATTTGATTCGACGAGCAGCCATCAATGACAACATCAGATTTAAGCATTAGAGGTAGTGAGGGGTAGTATAAGTTCGATTTGACTGATTTAGCTATGGACGAAAAAGCTTTGCTAACCCTTGGGGTACCAAGTTATTCTTTTCCCTATTAGACTAATATCATATAGGTTATATGATCGTTCTATATGATAATATGTATATTCTCGTACATAAGCTTAGCTGATAGATTGATAAAATAGATTTAAAAGACGCAGTGTGAAAGTACAGACTTGATAGAGACTATGATGTGTTAATCTTCGATAGTTACATAAGGAAAAGTCTGAAACCTCTCACACTCCTTTTTGTCTGAGATAGTAATA
The DNA here is from genome assembly GCA_017562165.1 of Ectropis grisescens. Classification (NCBI taxonomy): domain Eukaryota; kingdom Metazoa; phylum Arthropoda; class Insecta; order Lepidoptera; family Geometridae; genus Ectropis; species Ectropis grisescens. The sequence goes on from CM029770.1 coordinate 17,904,666, forward strand.
AAAGGAGGTAGTACATGTCCCAAAGTTGTCTTATACCCATTGGAATTGGAATAATGGCAATTTGGCAATATACATGCTTACCTTACATTTACTGGCCTCGAAGCTTAGTGGGTAGTAACTCAGAATGCGAAGCTAAGGGTTGTGTGTTCGAATGCCACCCAGTATAAATATTTGTGTGAGGAATTTTGTACTGCATTTGGGTTGTTTCCGTGTATAATAAGTATGTATTTGCAACTATATAAGTTTTATATCAGCTAGCTTAGTTTGGGTTCAGATGGTGTTGTCTGAATTGTCCACCAATATATTTTTATTTATGTACTTATGCGTAGGAACAATCTTCGTAACAAGTTTATTTTATTTTTGTTTTATCTATACATATATAAAGCTGAAGAGTTAAGTTGTTTAAACGCGCTAATCTCAAGAACTACTGAACTGATTTAAAAAATTTAAAAGTTGGATACACACTTAACTCCTGTGTGCTATAAATAAGTATCAATGATATTTTTATATACCTACATATATGTATTAGTATGTCATAGAAGTATGTAAGTATTAGCATGTAATTTTATTAGCATGTATGTTTATTTTATTCTATTGTTAGCATATATATCTACGTAATTTGTATTTAACTGATGTAGTCTGGATTGGCACACCCCGCTATTAAAAATATCAAAAACCATTTCCACCCAAAGGTTGCCTGGAAGAAATCGCTTTCAGTGATAAGGCCGCCTGTTGTAGCACTAGCAGTTATTGTTTTTCTTTGTCTGTTAATCTGTTTTTCTTTTGGTGTGAACAATAAAGAGTATCTATCTATCTATCTATCTCTGTTCCAGGGGCGAATCTGGGGCGGACTGCTAGTGATTTTTAATTAAAATGTAACAGAAAATTATAGAGTATGTCATGAAATACAAACATTACGTTTCTTTCGAAAATAAAACAACTACAGATTTAATTAAACAATTTAATTACTTACTTTAACTTATTCAAAGATGTCGTCGTACGTGAGTAGCGTACGTTTCGGGTCCTTAGGTGGTGGGTTCCGCGGCGACGCCGACGGGGCCCAGGCGCCTTGCTGCGGGGGCCTCCGCGCGACCGTCACGCGCCAGCCCTCGTCTAACCCGTCCAGGGCGGTGTTGGCTTGCGCCGCTATGTCGGGGTTGTCGAACGTCAAGAACGCTCTGAAACAAGAAGAATACATTGTGTTACTGGCATGTAAATCGGCGATCAAATTTGCATAATTTAAGTGAATTTTTGAAATGAAAACTTCTATTGGCGCGGCACAGACAGATTTTTCGTAGGCTGTGAATTGGATTCTAGCATCACGTTAGGGAATGATAAGAAATCTTCGGGTAAACTCGGGACCATGGCCATTGCCCGTCTAGAAATGCGCCAGCATTTCCCATTGGTGCTCCCACATGTTGACGCATTTCTAGATGGGCATGGTCATGACCACGACCTGAGGTTTCACGTTTCCGTAGTTTCCAAACTAAGCTAACAAATTCTGAGTTTATATGTTTTCACTTCTATCGGCAGTTCCCAAGACTGTCAGTTATTTTATTAACCGACTTCCAAAAAAAGGAGGAGGTTATCAATTCGACCCCTATGTTTTTTTTAATAAAAACTTGTTTTGACCCCCGACCAAAAAAAGAGGTGTTATAAGTTTGACGTCGATGTCTGTCTGTCTGTGTGTGTGTCTGTCTGTGGCACCGTAGAGCTCAAACGGTTGGGCCGATTTCGGTGCGGTTTTTTTTATTTCAAGGTTAATATCCGTGCGGATGTTCTTAGCTATGTTTGGTTAATGTGGATTCAAGATGGCCGCCTCCACAAAATGGCGGACAAAATATTTCTTCACAACCTACCTCAATTTGGGTATCAAATAAAAGAGCTTGACTAGTAGAATACTATACACTATAACAAATTTCAAATCCAAAATGGCCGCCACCTCAAAATGGCGAATTATACTACATTTTTCATTACTACCTCAATATGAGTATCAAACGAAAGGGCTTCACTAGTAGAATACTTTGCATTATGACAAATTTCAAATCCAAGATGGCCGCTACCACAAAATTCCAAATACATTTCTTTTTTCACAACTCCTTTAATATGGGTATCAAATGAAAGGGCTTGACTAGTAGAATGTTGTACAGATAGTAAATCCGAGGTAGTCGGGGGGTTAATCAAAATTTTTAATTCTGTTCTTGTACACTAAAAAGGGTAAAATAAACTATTTTCGTACAAAAAATTAAACCGACTTCAAAACCAAAAATAGGCACTCAAAAGTAAAAAATAAACTAAAATCATTATTATAAGCGCTACTCACTCATCTATTTGAAGTCGGTGCCAGTAAGGTCAAAAAGTTAATAGATTGATGCTATGTAGGCCCATGGTAAGTAGGCACAGGTACGTAGTATCTATCTACTACCTGTTAGATTTGGCTGGCACCGACTTCAAATAGATGAGTGAGTAGCGCTTATAATAATGATTTTAGTTTATTTTTTACTTTTGAGTGCCTATTTGTGGTTTTGAAGTCGGTTTAATTTTTTGTACGAAAATTGTTTATTAACGGAGCATTTTTTAGCAGGGGAAAATATTTTGTTACGGGTAAAACTCTCTACACACTAGCCCTAAAATCAGAAGAAATTACGTAAAACTAGTGGGGAGGACCCTACATCGCACCATAAATCACCAATCATATGGTGCGATATAGGTTCCTTCCCACTACTTTTCCTCTAATTTTAGGGATAGTGTGTAGAGGGGATTTAATCGTCGAAATGCTAAGTTACGGCTGGTCTAGTCGGGAGAACGGCGATTACCGATCCAGGGACCCCGGGTTCACAATCACGCGCAACACTGTCTTTTCAAAGTCATAATGCCGCTAACTTAAAACGGTAAAGTAAAACATCGTGAGGAAACCGACATGTACCAAGAATCTTTTGAGGCCATGTGTCATCCATCAACCCGCACTGGGTCAGCGTGGCGGATTATGGCCCTGACTCTCTCCTTGCGAGAGAAAGCCCCGAGTCCCAGACGTGTGAACATTTAGTGGGCTGTTTATGCATCAAAATGCTAATGTAGCGGTGTTGAGTCGAAGGGGCGCTAAGGTCGCTGGAAACCACTGGTTGCAAGTAGCGCAGGACCGTTCATTGTGGAAATCTAGGGGGGATGCCTATGTTCAGCAGTGGACGTCTTGCGGCTGATTATGATGATGATGAGTCGAAGGGGCGACAGAGCAGCGGTTGGACGTACGCATTTTTGGACGCTTTTTATATGGGTCAATCTAATATTCTAATATATATATACAGTACCTGGTTGACCGAGCTCTGCTCGGTTTAAATGCGTTTATAAAGGGCTCTAAGTAAAAGATTTTCTCAGAAAAAAAAAACAAAAAGCAAAGACCTGAGTGTAACCATCAGGATTCGAACCGGTGCCTGTTGACTCCGAAGTCGAGCATATTCCGTCTGAACCATTTAGACTTAAAGAACAGTGGCGAAATAAGTTATCGTATTCTAAAGACATTGTAGGAGTTTTTCATTGTCTAAAAACGCGCATAAAATGATGTTTTTAAAAAATAAAACCTAGCTAGATCGATTTATCGTCCCCGAAACCCCCTGTATACATAATTTCATGAAAATCGTTCGAGCCGTTTCCGAGATTCCGATTCTATATATACCTATATACCTACAAGAATTGGTCATTTAAAGGTATAAGATAAGATATAATAACCGATGACATTGTGCAACATAAATGCTGTTTAATGTTAAAATTCTAAGTTAAAAGTTTTCACTTCTATCGCCAATTCGGCATTCCTTATGATGGCATTCCGGATTTTTTTTTTGTAATGGAAACTTCTTTTGGCATGGCACAGACAGATTTTTCGTGGGCTGTGAATTGAATTCAAACGTTACGATCGGGAATGATAAGAAATCTTCGGTTAAACTCGGGACCACGGCAATCTAGAAATGCGTCAGCATTTCCCAGTGGTCATCTGGAATTGCTACACCCTCTGGTTTTACCCGCGTAGTCCAAACTAAGCAATCAAATTCTAAGTTAGAAGTTTCCACTTCTATTGGCAATCCTTACGTCTGCCGATTTTTTTTTTGTGAAAATAGGACTGCTTTTTAGAGTCCTAAGTTCATAATTTCACACTAGCAGCGCCCGGCGGTTTTACCCGCGTAGTTCCTGTTCTCTTTATTTCCCCAGAATAAAAAGTAGCCTATGTGTTCTTCCAGACTATAATCTAACTTTGTTCCAAATTTCAACCCTATTCGTTCATACGTTACGACGTGATCGAGCAACAAACATCCATACATTGACAGTTATAAAATTAGCAGGATGACAAAACATTTGCAGGGTCAGCAGCAAGCAGCCTTTATGCTATTCAACCTATATTCTAACTATGTTCAACCTGTTCAGCCATTTCAATGTGATTGAGCAACAAATATCCAAACATTTGCATTTATAATATTAGTAGGAAGTAAGCCAAATATAGAAAACTTACTTGTCATCATCACTTTCTTGTGTAAATGTGAACTCATATGCAGCCAGCCGCCTTCTTATGGTTTCTTCACTGATCCTGGGCCCAGTGACCTGGAGGGTACAGCTGCGACCAGGAGTTTGTGATGGGGTTTCACCACCAGCACCAGAGTGCCGAGGAGTTTTCTGTTCTTCTCTGAAAAATACCAAAAGAAGCAATGTTTGATTCAATGATAAATGGGAGTCACTTTAAGTAGTAGAGCCTTGGGCTTACCAGCGTAGTTTCTATACCTGTAATTTTCCCATGATAAAAAAGTATCCTATAAGTTATTTTATCTTATAACCTATGTTCTATGTTCCAAATTTCAATGCAACCCATTCAGCTATTCCAATTCGATATAACAACAAACAAACTAACTTCAGTATTTGAAGTAATAGTAGGAATAGTAGGATTACTAAGATACAGTGTTAACTCCATGTAACATCACTCGATTTAACAATAAACTTTCTAAAGCATCATAATTACTAGGCTTTGGTTGGTTTAGCTTGTATTTCATACAATGATTCACTTTATATAGCATTACACCCACTATAAGCTGTTTTTAGTAAACGTAAATTTGTATGGGTGTACAAATACTGCCCGAGTTACCTTAATATTTATTTAACACAAATGAAGTCACGGATAAATGCTAGTACCTATGTACATTATCATATAACCTTATTGACTTACTTCTCTCTCGCAGTTACAAATGAGTCATAAAGGTATTTGACTCTTGGAGCGGGTTTCTCTTCAGGAGGAGGTGGCTCCTGTGATGCACTGAACGGCTGGTATGATGCCACACCTCCTGCTGCACCTGCTGACCCACTAAGCTTTCTTTCCCTACCTGCAAAAGAAACAGTTACTTGTGATCACTTATTGATATCAACTACTCGCAAAAATTATTTAGTCACAGAAATCCTAATACTATGCATGCGAATGTTTAGATTGGAAGTTTGCTGCTCAATCATATTGGTGCATCTGAATGTCTCAGGCTGTAATTTGGAATAAAGTTAGATTATAGTCTGAAATAACACACAGGCTATATTTTATCACAGGAAAATAATGGGTACAGTGTGGGTAAAACTGTGGGGTGCAGCTAGTAATTAATAGAAGTGAAACGAGTTTTACAATTGTGGTGATTTGGCTTCAAACTCAGAGTATATCGGTGCAATAAATATGTAATTCTAAGTTCTAGGACGCATCGAAGAGAAACAAAAGTGTAGACAAATAACTTAAAATCTAATCAATGTAGTGTTCTACATAATAATATTTTGAGTAAGATTGTTTTTGGTTTTCATTATAGCACAGACAATAGTTTACCTGCTCTTGGCCTCTTAAAAGTTGCATTTTGAGGTTGGGCTGGTGGGCTTTTGATTGCCTGAATGGCGCCACTTTTAATGAGTTTGCGAGCTATTTCACGGGCGTCTCTTGCTTCCGTGGGTCGTTTCGGTAATATTGGCTTCTCCGGTTCTTGTTTTGGTGCCTTTAAAGCTTGAAGTGCCTTCTTTTTTTTCTTCAGCTTCTGATATTTTGCTTGTAACATCAACTCTTCCTCGGTCAAATGATTGGGGAAATGTAGATAGACCATTCTAAGGGAAACTGTTACCCGTAATTTTATTGCTGACACAACAGAGAACACTATAACTCAAATCCTGAAGTTTCCTCGGATAGAATACTAATATCTGAAAAAACAACCAAGAGGCCAACGTAAGATGTTAGAACACACAAAAACAAACAAACCAAACTTCAACAAACTTGACTGACTTTGACTTGACTACAGTGTTGCAAAATTGTAAAAATAAAAATCGTTAAATTTGCCAGCTAAAAATCGGGAGAAATCGGGAGATTTTCATTCGGATAATAAATCAAGAGTTTTTTTGTTAATATTACATTCATTTATTTAAGATTGATATACCTATTGTACATTAATTAATAATTTTCGTCTGCATACCACCTCTCACTAGCTATTTATGTGAACATTTTCTCATCCACCATTGACCAATTCTCGATTCACAAAAGCAGTCATTTTAGGTTGAACCGCTAAATTTTTGACGCTTTTTTATGTGAACTTGTGAAGCAGCATGCCTTTTAACTGCGTCAAAACCAGGAGGTATGTTAAAATCTTTATTGCAACTATGGCAATATGCCAAGTTTTTTTCCTTTTAGGCTTCCTTTTAGCCAATCCGAATATTCTGGTCTTAATTCCCACTCCTTTTTATAGTTTTGTGAGTATTTTTAACCCCCGACCAAAAAACGGGGTGTTATAAGTTTGACGTCGATGTCTGTCTGTATATCTGTCTGTAGCTATGTTTGGTTAATATCGATTCAAGATGGCCGCCAAAATGGCGGACAAAATATTTTTCACAACTTACCTCAATATGGGTATCAAATGAAAGGTCTTGACTAGTAGAACACTGTACACTATAAAAAAATCAAATCCAAGATGGCCGCTACCACAAAATGGCGAATTATATATTTTTTTCACTACTACCTCAATATGGGTATCAAACGAAAGGGATTGACTAGTAGAATACTTTGCACTATGACAAATTTCAAATCCAAGATTGCCGCTACCAAAAAATGGCGAAATACATTTCTTTTTTCACAACTCCCCTTAATATGGGTGTCAAATGAAAGGGCTTTACTAGTAGAATATTGTACAGATTACAAAACCGATACAGATAGTCAGGGGTTAGTCAAAATTTTTAATTTTGTTCTTGTATTCGTTTTATTCCAGCACTAGTACTTTGTAAATTAACAGAGTCGTCAGATTCGGACATCGTAAAACACAACAACAGTAATCACAACGCAACTGAACAAAACAAGTGCATGGATTTTACGAACAATACAATAATGAACGACTTAGGCAAATAAGCTACCTGGTTTGGGAAACAACCCGAATAAAAATATATTCAGGGATTTTCCCTCACACACATACTGTACAATAATACACAAATAACAATAATAAGACAATAATACACTCTATATTAAGGTGTTTCAGTGCAATTTGCTTTAACATACCGCGAAGTTGCAAGGCCGTATTTGATGTGGTGCGAGAAATTTTGGAAGTCCCCGTGCATTGATTTTGTATTACAGATATCTTTTAGTGTTGCCGTATTAAGAATACTATTTTCCATATTTTATTTAAATACTATTTTACAATAGATGAAAATTAAAAAAATCGGGAGATATGAGTGCTATTTCGGGATATCGGGAGACAATGACCAAAATCAGTAGATCTCCCGATAAATCGGGAACTTTTGCAACGCTGCTTGACTATTGACTAACTTGACTTGCTAAAGCACAGAACTGACAGACTATTCAGTGTTTCCACTTTTATAATTTCCTTTCCCCTCGCGTCAATTAAGATTTCCCCTTTTTTCCCCTCAAATATTATTATAGTATAGTTTTGGTACACCAACCCCCCCCTCAGAAGAGATTCAAATTTTAAAATTGCAACTAATCTCAATAATATTTAAGCTTTCATGCCTCTGCCTCATCGAAAACCATAATAATATTATAAGAAACATCGCCTTATTGAAAAAAAATTTGGAACTGGTATCTGTATGGACCAATTATACGAAAATTTCTTCAATATGACGAAGTTTTTGTATTTGTTTGATTAGGCATGATTTCCCCTTGACATCTCTTTCCCCTGTTTGTTCCCCTCTGGACTCTAATTTCCCCTCAAAAGGGGAAGTTCCCCTCATTGTGGAAACACTGCACTTATACTCTAAAGAGTGGACCACAGATCTATATTATCTATTCTATGTCTATATTATCTATTCTATGCCACAGACTAAGGACTAAGTAGAGAGATACACTAAGTGGACTAAAGCACTTAAGTGGTCTCGAACTCGATCGTCAACGTGCATTTTTTTATTCTTGTGTTCTTCAGCCGCAAACCATAAAAGAGATATAACAAATGAACTATTAAATTTTTTCCAACGATATTTAAACTGAACTTATATTACCTTTAATATGCATTGTATAAAAGCAAATCAAAATCACTAATAAGCGGGAATCACTTAAATAATTTTGTTCTGAAATATCACATAAAATATATAAGTCACTGATAAAGTGACAAATAACAAACGTACAAAATAATTGGCAATCAGTGTTGCAAGCCGTACGGTTTAAATCGTATTTATACGGTCGTTATGAGCCAAAAAGATCGTATAATGATGTACGATCGCGAACACGAATTCGTACGCAAAATTACGATAAAAACGACATGAATTACTTACCATACATTCATATTTTTTTGGGTAAAAAACAAACCAAGTTGACTCTTCAACTTGTTATGATTAAACTAAACTTATTAGGTATTTGTAGGTTGTTTTATGAACGCATCCAACAATTTCTAATATCTCTAAATCTCTATGTAGTTCCACTAAAGATATAGTTGCCGGCAAATAAGTTGACCCAATGAAGTTAGCTGCGCATGGTTGCGCAGAATCGTTTTTAAGGTCTCTTTGGTGGAAGTGTACATCCGCGAACTTTCCCCTTCACGTCACTTTTGGTCAACTTGTTTGCTGGCCACTATACACAGTGTATTAAGACAGTACACATAAGTACTTTATATTTTATGTGTTTCTACTGTGGTATTATGGTGTTAGCCTGTCAATTTGGCTATGCATTCCATTTCAAAGTCCACAAATCCACTCGCAATCAACAGTTTTTGTTATGTCAATCTAAGCCAATCGTTATAACACTACGTGCTATGTAGTGGTACATTTAGCGCTACTAACTTTATCATATTCTAATTTACGAGTATATTATATTATTTTCTTTCGTGTTGCTTGATAACTAATTGAATTATATACTAGCAGCACCTCACCGTTTTACCCGCGTAGTTCTTGTTCCCGTTACATTAACGCCATAAAAAATATTTTTGGATGTTTCTTGCTCAGTCACGTCATAGCGTGTGGATGGATCGGGCAGCACTTTGTAACACGTTCAGGAACACACATAGGAAAAACTGCGGGGCGCTGCTAATTTATAAAATAAGATACGTGTTGGTGTGCTTAATTCCTCGGTTTCATTACGAAGTGTGGTTGGCATCTTTTTGTGTTTGAAAAGTTTTATTATTAGGAGTTAAGTATAATATTTAATTTAGGTTTGTTTGGCGTAGTAGAAATATGATGAAAGCAGGACAATTTTTAACTTTTACGTGCATGTTCCTTTACTCGTTTCCAGACTAAGTAGAGTGATACTAATTTGTATCTTTACAGAAACGAAACCTTTGAAACCTCAGTTGAAATTGTTTTTAATCAAGTTTCAGAATAAACCTAATATTCTTCTACTCTAAAAAGTATGATAAAACTATATTTATCTTAATGCCATATGTTTTTGACGTGACAACGTCTTATAAATTGGTTTGCCGGGTGACACTTCAATAAACTGCGTTACGCTCCGCTCACGTTATGCGCTCACAACGAGAGCGAGTGAGAGGCACGCGTCCCTTCCACTCGGGCATGGTTAGCCCGCCTAAGAGCGAGAGAGACAGACATAAAAAAGTGAAAGGCACGCGTCCCTTCCGTAAAATTATTTTACCACTCAAAGTCGTTGTCACGTAAAACTTTCGCCCGTATACCGACTTTACAGGCAACCAATTTTTTTTTATACGATAGTGTGATGGGATGAGCAGAACATATGCTTGAATGTAGTAGTGGTAGAACTATTTTCAGAGGCCACCTGGTGAATTTCCATATTTGCTAGTTTTATTCTACGACCAAGCAGTAATGTGAAAACAAAGTCAAAGTCAAAGTCAAAGTACTTTATTCATAAATGTACAATTTACACGTCAATTAATAAAAAACAAAAACAAAAGAAAGAGCATACAAATTGTATACATTTTCAAAGTTTGAAATTACTACTTTGCTGTATTATAATTAATATTGTACAGAAAACTGTCAAGCATTATAAGAGTATAATATGGTTTGAATACAATTGTACTGACCCATGTCAAATTTATTTCTTTACATTTTTATGGGAACTTTGCCATCACTCTCTAAAAATTCGCTGTAACTATAAAAAAGCTTGATCGATAAGCCAGCACTTTAATTTGTTTTTGAAGCTGCCAAAACTTGGGGCCGATATAACTATATTCGGAAGAGTGTTATAAACTTCCGGTCCCATGATGTGAGTCAACTTCTGTGACCTCGTGAGAGAGTGTGGTATAACATCCAACTTGTCGGCGTTGCGTATGTTACGAGAATGTCTCTCTCCACGCGTGTTGTACGATTCTAGATTATTTCTGACATAGACAGCCACTTGGTATATCAAGATAGCAGGTAACGTAAGTATACCAAGCTCTTTGAAATATGGTCTGACGGATGTACATTGCGATACGCCAACAATGGCACGTACGGCACGTTTTTGGGCGCGGAATGCACGCTCCCAGTCGGCAGCGCGCGCGTATAGCTCGGCGCCGTATTGTAACCGTGAATGCACTGTGGCGAAGTAACATGCACGTGACACTTCCGCAGACACCACTCGGGATACTCGTCTTAGCGCAAAACACGCACTACTAACTTTAGCACACATCTTGTCGATGTGCTGTTCCCACGTCATGCAGCGATCAATCTCGAACCCCAAAAATGTGGTGGTCCGTACCTGCTCAATCCTAACACCGTTTAGCGAGACTTTTAGCGGTTTTGTGTGGTGGCCCGATAGACAAAAGTGAATGAAATTAGTCTTTTTTGAATTTAACATAAAACCGTTGGCACTAAACCATGAATTGTATTCCGATTTGAAGGGAAGTTTAAATTTTTCAACGTTTGCAATGATTGGGACTCTTCATTCCGTTTCTTGTGTTCCAATAGCTGTGTATCACTGTTCTGTTGTGTGTGGATCAGGCCCATTGATCGTCTTGTTGCTCTATATCACAAAAATAAACATTGCCCTGTAAACCGGAATATGGCGAAAATTGACGACAAATATTGAAATTGCTATCATTTTCAATTATTAATAATTTAAATACATTTTTGAATTGTTTTATCAAATGTTACTGAAATTCCTTTGCGTACTATTATTTCTCTTAAATTCATGGCAAAATACAGCGAGCAACACGGAAGGAAGTAAGGCATACACAGCGTTTCCCCTCTGTCAAAGTACATGTCCACGTGGACCATGGAGTTTGATAATAGACTGTGGCTGAGGGCCGGGCTAGATTTGTAAATGGTGCTTTATTTTTTATGTGTAAGTGAGTTGGCTGTGCGAGTATGATCGGTACAGGTACGTTTTGTATGTAATGCGGCTTTGCTAAAAATATATGTACAGTGCACCAAAATATTTCAGGGTTACTTAGAAAGGCTGATGAACTTGCTATCTGCCCAGATGAATTATGTAATGTAAAAAAGCTTAATGTTGATGTATTATGCATAACAGAACATTACATGAAATTGGGCTATGAAAGCAATCTTTTCCTACCTAACTACCAGTTGGCCTCTTGTTTCTGCAGAACAACTTCCAAAGGTGGAGCATGTCTCCTAGTTAGAGTTGGATTACAATATGCAGAGCTTCCGGACATAAAGGCCCTATCCTTAGCAAGCGTTTTTGAGTGTTGTGCTATAGAGCTTACCCATTATAAAATGGTTGTGGTATGCATTTACAAAGTACCTTTGCCAAAGAAAATAGCATATCATATGGAAATGTTCCTCATACAATTATAAATACAATAGATAGAATACTTTCAAAATTATCTAAAAAACGATATAATCACCTTATAGTTGCCGGGAACTATAATATCAATGTAATCTTAAAACCTGATAATGATTCGCGAAAATTGGAGCGTTTGTTAATGTGTTATAATTTAAAGCTTGGCATTAAACAAGCGACAAGATTAAGTAGTAAAACATGTATAGACAATATTGCACATGATTTTAAAAATAATGTAAAAACCGAAGTTGTTGAATTTGCTCTATCGGACCATACATCTCAACTGTTGATATGTCCAGTGGATAAAAAAATCTTTATTGACAGCTGGTCAGCCAGAGGACGCGATTTTAGTCATGAAAATATCTCGAAATTTGTAATGTATATTAAGGATTTATCTTTTCCGGACATGTATAAAATTGACAACCCTGACGAAGCATACAATTATTTTATTGACATTTTTAAATTGATTTATTATCTTTGTTTTCCTTTTGTAAACAGAATGATAAACTCTGTAGAAAGCCTAATTGGATATCTCGTGTTATTAAGCTCTGTAGTAAAAAGAAGCGAAAACATCTATGGAACTACAGAAGGTATCCTACTGCTGCAAATAAGAATTTGCTAATAAACTATTCCAAGTTGTTCAAAAAAATATCTAAGCTCACACAAAAGGCCCAAAACGATTACGCTATTAAAACGGCCACAAATAAATCAAAATGTACATGGAACATTATTTAAAATTCAAAATTTAGAATAGCTAATGAATACTCATGGCAATTGAAAATAAATAATAATACTATCACTGACCCCGGGGAAAATATGAAATATGTTCAATGACTAGTCTATTGATAAAATTAAACCTATTGACTCTAGTAGTAACAGTAAACTAAATTCTTTTATAATTAACAAATTAAATTCAATGTTTATTCAACCCTGTACTCCGTATGACATGTTTAAGATTATTAGCTCACTAAAAAATACGCATAGTGTAGGATACGAAAGAATCTCTGCTAATGTAATTAAACACGTAGCTAAATACATTTGTGGACATTTAAGCCATATAATGAATTTATGTATTAATACCGGTACCTATCCAAAGGCATTAAAAATAACTGTAATAAAGCCTATATTAAAAAAATATAGTAAAGAGTGTACAGATAATTACAGACCAATATCTTTGATACCTATCTTTTCCAAAGTTCTAGAAAAGTATATTCACTCGGTACTGTGTAAGGAACAGAAGGGGTTCAGAGAAAATAAAACTATAAATATAGCAATATACGATTTTTTTTACAAGGTAATGACTAAGGTCGATGCAAGGACACCAGTTTGCGCAATATTTTGCGATATGACTCAAGCTTTTGACTATGTCCGCCATGACACATTATTAAGAAAATTAAAGGCATAAGGAATAAGAGGAAATGCACTTAAACTTTTAGAATCGTATCTAACGGATAGACAAAATTATACGGAAATAGTAGAGATAAATATACCAAAGAAACGCGAAATTATTTATCGCTCTACTGTCCGCTCTCCAAACTTTGGTGTACCACAAGGTAGCGTCGTGGGTTCTCTCTTTTTTTGTCGCGTATATAAATGATTTGCCTAAAGCACTTAATCGCCCAATAACTTTGTTTGTGGACGATAGCACTGCCATAATTAGCTGTGAAGATACTAAAACTTACGAGTTCGAAATAAACAAATGCCCACAGTCGATGATTGCTTGGATGAGTGACAATAACCGTAAAATTAATCTCGAAAAAACATTTATAATGCATTTTAAACAACGTACACATATGACAAACCCAGTACTACAATATAATGGCGCAGTTGTGCAGGAAGTTTATGTCACAAGGTTCTTGGGTTTGTATATTGATCATAGACTCACTTGGAAAGCACATATTGACACATTAACAAAAATAATAAATTCTGCGTCCTATGCATTATACAAACTTTCATCAGTAATCAGCAAGGATGCTCTTGCTCTTGTGACTGCATATTACGGAATGGTAGAGTCAACTATACGGTGGGGCATTATGTTCTGGGGTAACTCTGTCGATAAAGGCGTTGCTTTCAAAGCCCAAAAGCGCTGCATCAGAGCAATGTTCCATCTACATAAAACTGATAGCTGCAAACCTTATTTCTTGGATAAGGGCATTCTAACTTTACCATCTCTCTATATTTTCGAAGTAGCAATGTTTGTTAAGACTAACCCACAACTCTTTTGTGACTGGACTAGTGACGGTGTCAGAACTCGGAGACAGGAAGAAATACGACTTCGCTTACCAACATCAAAATCAGCATTAATGCGTAAGAGTATATTTTCTATGGCTTCCATCATATTCAGCAAAATACCCAGGAATGTCAGAGACTTAAATGTTGATCTATTTAAATGTAAGCTCAAAAAAATGTTAAAGAAACGATGTTATTATGAGATAACTGACTTTCTTAGCGACTGAAAATTCAACTTATAGCTCACAATGCTTAAAACAAAAGCACATTAATGACTATGTAGTTACAACATTGACCTTGTATAATTCATGACATTTAACAATATATAATTACTAAGATTTATTCATTCCTATTGACATTATATATTATAAGTAATTTGAAATGGTGACATAATATGACCTAAAAGTGTAATTTGTTAGGAGTAGATTTTAAATGATCCTTGTTACTTTTATTTATTTATTTATAAGCATGATTAAGTATTATTAGTTCCTGTAATAAAATTTGTACGCCGAAACAGGCAAGAACATGAGGCACGATACTTGAATGACATAAATATGTACACTGCTGTTAATGTATGTGATTACACAACCATGTTCTGACAAATAAATAATTTGATTGATTGATTGCGCTAGTGTGCAACTTTCCCTTCCCGCAAGAAATGACAGAAAGATTTGAACAACATTTTTTAGCTAAGGCTACTTACCCTTCCTTCCTTACCCTTCCCTTCCGTGCTTGCGCGCAAGATCGAGTTGCTCGATGGCAAAATACGATCATTTTAAGCTAATGGTTCGATTATCTGAAAAGTAAAGTTGGCAACACTGGTTGTTTTTGTTCTTTCAGTTTCAATCTTTCAATAATTATTCTATTTTATTGCGAAGCGAAGAATGTAATTTTTGAAATTCGCATTATTCCTGAATTCCAAAGGTGATTAAAACAAAGATGTTCCGATTAGTAAATACACTGGCGCCGGTACTTACCAATAACGTATGTAAAGGATTCTCTCGCGCCCAAAGTAATGAAATTTTAATTACTCAGCAAGCTCGACGTTTGTTGTCTATTTCGCGTAAGTATATAATTATAATTACGGTATTTTAGGTGATAGGTATGTATTTTTCCTATTTCGCAACAGTTGCATGATATTAGACACAAGAGCGTAAAAATTACGTTCAGTATTCCGAATTCAGTAGTTAACCTGACAAAATTGAATCATCCATATCCGTAAATTGTCTTGATGTAAATCAAAGGGATAAAAAGCTCGATATACGGTGTTCTATTAAATATAATCTAATTTAGTGTCAATTATCTTAGTATTATTTTAAATGTGAATGTTTGTCACTCAATCATGTTGGAAAAACTAAAGAATCTGCCACAAATTTGGAACATTGATAGTTTTGAGTCTGAAAAAGCACAAAGGTTACTTTTACATTCTGAACACTGTTTAGATAAAGTATCAGAAAATTCAGTATAATATACATAACTGTAACCATACAAGTGCAATTTCACAACCTTATAAGCATGCAGTTTTACCCATCGATATAAAGCAATGGATGTGCCCTGAGTAACTTAAAATTGGTAATAAACTGCGTCTCTATGTGTGTCTTAAGTAGTTTACACATAACCAATCTACTTGACTCCTAGAATCGCTAGCGGTGCGATATGCTGTGGTTCTACTTATTTTGGTTGTTGACAACGAATAGTGATAAGTAAAAACGTCTGGCATGCACCGCATCCTGCAACCGACTGGAACGGAATGAGTGAGCTCACTCTTCCCAACAATGACATGATTCCGTGCACCCTGAAGTTTGAGAGGGCACATCTGTGTATTGAGATCTTTGGTTTTACCACCAAAAAGAACAAAAATTTATAAGTTTTTTATGTGATATTGATAATGTATGATTTAGAATGTTTATGTATTTCTGTAGTGATAGGACTTTAGCAGAGTGTCTAGGGAAGTTTGAGACCTTTGCGAGTTATTCTACCGCCAACCAATGGCCCTATAGTCTGAATCTTGAAAATGGCTCCAACAATATGCATGAAATTTCATATGTAAGGGATTTTGTGGGTGATAAATCAATCTAGATTGATCCAGGTACTAATAATAATGTGGGCTTGCTCCAATGTTAAGATTTGAAATTTTTTTTTGTTCCTCAAATTACTCATTCATAGATATGCAGAACAGCTAAAAATCAGCAATTATAATTCATGGTTTGTTTTCAGGGGAAGAGAACAAATTCTCTGTGAAACATGAAGATATTGGTAGGCCATTGTATTTTGATGCTCAGGCAACAACACCAGTGGTAAGATAAAAAAAATAATTTATAGCTAGATTTGAATCATTGGTTTCTAGAACTTGTTATTTATACATTTTGTACAGTTATAACATTGATAGCAGTAGGAATAAAAATAAATATTTCGTAAAAGTAGGACTTGTCTAAATTGTTTGGTAGAAATCTATTTGATTTGTAAAGCTTTTAATGAAACACAATATTTTTAGGAAATTTATTTATCCACTCATTCTAATCAGAAAATCTAAACACATCTACAACTTAAAAATATCAATTATAAGTATAAGACTTTGAGATATATAATTTAAGTACCATAATCACTTTGTGAGGTATGTAAACCTAGAATAAATTGGTTTTAACAAAGTCCAAAGTTAACTAAGTATTTTGGTGCATAATGGTAAGCAAGATACTTACAGCCGGGTGGTATGCAGACATCAGATTAACTAGAAGAATTCAAATTAGTCGCCTAGAATTTTAAGTAGATTACCTATCAAGCAAGTTAATTCACTGTAAGCAATTAAAAACAAATTTAGACTAATAATAGATTACAGTGCTACCAACTCACACCTGCTGCTAATGTGCTAATGCATATATAACATTAGCTAATGTTGGTGCATAACAAGACACTCACACACACACTGAGAGAGAAGAGAGAGGGAGAGACATACACTTGCACTTAGCTTTGGCCATCTACTTTTGCGAGATGGCAGTAGTGGCATCATAGACTGGACTGTTTTTAACCCCCGACCAAAAAAAAAGGGGTGTTATAAGTTTGACGTCGATGTCTGTGGCACCATAGAGCCCAAACAAATGGACCAATTTTGATGTGGTTTTTTTTAAAGATTATTTTCTGTGCGGTGATTCTTAGCTATGTTTGGTTAATGTCGATTCAAGATGGCTGCCACAAAATGGTGGACAAAATATTTCTTCACAACCTCCCTCAATATGGGTGTCAAATGTCTTGACTAGTAGAATACTATAATACACTATGACAAATTTCAAATCCAAGATGGCCGTCATCACAAAATGGCGAAATATATTTATTTTTTACTACTCCCTCAATATGGATGTCAAATGAAAGGGCTTGGCTAGTAGAATGTTGTGCCAACCAGCAAGATTTTAAATCTGAGGGAGTCAGGGGTAAATCAAAATTTTTCATTTTGGTCTTGTTGCTGTACACACAGATTTCTAAAACAAAAGGCAGATGGAACGTTCAGAACACAGATCCTTAGGTCCGGAAAGCAAATATTAAACGCCAAAGCAAATACAAACTCCAGTCAGTACGAAACTGACTTCCGTCTCGTACGGGAGTCCCGTGTGATTTTATGTTTTGTTTAAGATTATGCCGTCTTGTGTCATCAAACATTGCAAACATTGTTCCCAAAAATAAAAAAAGGAAATTTCATAGGAAAGTTTGAATATTTTTTCTGGTATTTATATAATTTAGACGACTTTATTTCGATTGATGAATAGAAACACAACACCTCAACGAAAATAGGTCAGTGTTGCTATACTACATTGAAATTATTTTCCCTGAAGTTAAGGTAAAATATAGATTCTAATTTTGTTTTGAAGATACTCGTAGACCAAATTGTTGATGAACATTGTATAATTAAATTTTAAGCCCTACTTTTTTTTAATCGTTATTTTTTTTTATTTCATGTGAATCGATGCCAAGAACAAATCCTCGCCGTTACTAGGGTTAATAAAAATACTAATAGTGTTGATGAAAACTATAGTTATGAAACGAATAGATAAGAATAAATCCTCGCCGTTATAAAACGTCTCGTCTATGACTTGTGGATTCTAACTTGATCTGTGCAGTGCTGTTAGCTTATATATTTTTAATAATACGAACATATTTCTTTCTTACTCCTTGTTGAATTAGAGCCTCCCAGAGCAAATTGTGTTTGATTGAGTCGAAAGCTTTATTGTAGTCGACAAATGCAATGTATAGGTCTTTCCCATACTCTTGAGACTTTTCTATTAACTGTTTTAATACATGCATATGATCAATAGTTGAAAACCCTGCTCTAAAACCAGCTTGTTCAATAGGCTGTTCTTAATCTATAGTCCTTGATATTTTATTTAGGATGAGCTTTGAAAAAAATTGTAAATGTTTGACATGAGGCTAATAGGTCTATAATATATTTTTGTGGAGCAAGTTATTAACAAGAAATCCTTGCATTATATATTATCGGTGTAATAATAAATTATTTAAAATAATGTTTTATGCGTTTATTATACGTGAAAATTTCCAAAGCTTAACAACACATATTAAGGCACATATTGGTGGGATGCAAGGTGCTCCTTAATGGGGTCATTACTCACGGCGCTATGACAGAGTACTTGAAATCATACGTGAAGCCATGAGCCTTTCAGTAGCTAGAGCCCAAAAGGGATTGACGACAATCAAAAGACAAATTAACTTTGTAAAAGAAGGCTCAACATCAAACTCCAGGAACAAGCCTTACTCAATCCTGGGTACAGCACCTGATTGGACTATTTTAATGGACACGTATGAAAAGCACTACAAAATCCCAGAGGATGTGGGTGTTTCGTCATCCAGACCGGACATTTTCCTTTTTCTAGAGCTACAAAACGCATAGTCCTTGTAGAACTTACCGTACCGTGGGAAACTAATATAACTAAAGACCACGCGATGAAACAAAATAAGTATTACGACCTCCCAAACGAATTAACAAAAACGGCTATGTAGTTAGTTTATACGCTGTAGAAGTGGGGCGAGAGGTATACCAGCAAAATCTCTCTATAACCTGCTGAAAGACCTTGGCTTATCCAGAAGTGCAGTAAGTTCTATACTAGAACGAGTATCTATAGCTGCACTAGTAGGCTCATATCAGATTTGGCTGGGCAGGGAAAGAAAGACGAGTAGTGAAGGTGAGTGTTGATGTACGTCAGAAAGGGGCCCCTTAAACCTACGCCCGAGTCACAAGTCTCGGGGTCTACTCGGGTTTTCTCTCTCTGCCACACGATGGACCCGGCACCCGCACGGTGAATCCATGGAATGCTAAGAAAATCGTCTCAACAATAGTGGGACTTTTTTCTTAAGACTGGGAACATTACACGCACACCAACGTGAGTAATTTGACAACGTCTGTGAGAGCTGTCACGCATACATAACTAATGACTGGCCTCACAGTGTTGTTCACGAAGGTTTCATCTGTTTAGAAATCTGTGGCTGTACATGTTTAAACAAATTACCATTATTAAACTTTTATAAACCATTGATAGATATTTTGCACTTGACCACCATCTTACTTGATGCTAAGCCTACTTAACTTAGTCTACAATGCACCAATGTACTTATTATCAGTAATTATTTTATAGAGTTATCTGAATATTTCTTGAACAGGATCCTCGGGTACTGGATGCAATGTTGCCATTTCTAGTACATTACCATGGTAATCCACATTCTCGGACACATGCATATGGATGGGAAAGTGAAGCTGCAGTAGAAAAGGCAAGGGAACAAGTAGCTAACGTCATTGGAGCTGATCCAAAAGAGATTATTTTCACTTCAGGAGCAACAGAGTCTAATAATATCTCTGTAAAAGGTGTTGCTAGGTTCTATGCCCCTAGGAAGAAGCATGTTGTTACTACACAGATAGTAAGTAAGATTGTAACTACATATTTTACAATATTTTATTATAATGTGTTCCTAATAATAATTAAACTTTATTGAACTGTTTTTACAATAGCCTATTGTAACAACTATAGCTTGGCAATTGTTTCTGTATCTTTGTTTATGGGTTTATATATGTCACCAAGTCACCATAAAATTGTAAATATAGTCAGATTATAATTTAATGACTTTAGATTATAACTTAACCTCAGTTGGTTTATAATTGTACATCGTTTATTATAAATTGATGGTGTTAACAATTTTATGGTGTTTTATTACACCACATTGTATTCATTGTAGTTTTCTGGTATCAGCAGTATATGTCCTAATTGTTTGAAGATCCAATTAAAAACTTTACATGTCCCATATGGTGATAGACTTTGGGCTTTTTGTATGTTGCAATTCACCCAATAAAATGCAATAAATTAAAAAAAAATTGAAACTTACTACAATTAGAGTACAAGATTGAGATATAAAAAAAATCTAGACACAATTCAACATATTTTATTTGGCCTGTTCCATTTCAGGAACACAAGTGTGTGTTGGATTCTTGCCGCGCGCACTGGAGGGTGAGGGTTTCAAAGTAACGTATCTGCCTGTACAAGCAAATGGAATCATAAACATGGAGGAATTAGACAAGGCACTCACACCGGAGACAAGTCTTGTGTCAATTATGACTGTTAATAATGAGATAGGTATGTATGAGACTTTTTATCTGTATATTTAGGTGCTTAAGTCGTAAATGTTTTGTTAGACTTATACAAATAACTTGGTAACAAATTTGTAAGGCTTATTATTTATACATCATATTTTCTACTATGTTGCCATACTACCGCGTTCTGCCCTTTCACGCGCGTATTTCCCGTCCCCGTTATTTTACCGTGATAATAATTTTATTATAATATATTTATTATTATTAATATTATGTGTTATTCCAGTTGTTAGTAGATTATTAGTCACTTTAATAAATTTGTGTTCCAAATTTCCGTTCTGATGGCAATAAACATCCAAACTTTGACATCTATGATATTACTAGGATTCTCTTTACTCTCAAGTATAAGTTTTTATCTGACGGAGACCAAATACCAAATAACAAAGTAAATTTTTGCATTTAACAAATATTTTTTATCCTATTTTTGTAACAAAAAAATGTGGGTGTGTTGCTAGAACAATCTTATCCATACCTACCCAAAGTTTAATCTCTGCTTATCAATCTAATATATCAATAAATATAAACATTATGATAATGATAACACAAGTTTTACGTAAGAGATAATGAACCAAAATTTTCAGGAGTAAAGCAACCGATCCAAGATATTGGTGCATTATGCAAGAGCAAGAAAATATTCTTTCACACAGATGCCGCACAAGCAATTGGAAAGATACCAATTGATGTAAATAAGATGAATATTGACCTCATGTCAATTTCTGGTCATAAACTGTATGGGCCAAAAGGAGTTGGGGCTTTGTACATTAGGAGGAGGCCTAGGGTGCGTGTTGAGCCCATTCAGAGTGGTGGAGGTCAAGAAAGGGGCTTGAGAAGTGGAACCGTTCCCACTCCTATCGTAGTTGGTTTAGGTAAGTAGAGGGGACTAAGGTTAACAACTCATGGAGCGATTTTCATCCGCGACCGCCGCGGTTGCGGACCCGCAGCTTCACTAGAACGCAGACATATGTATGTACCTATCAGGGTTGTTACGGATGCAAAAATTTAGACATCCCCGGATGCAGATGCGGATGCGGATTATTAGAAGTTCACATCCGCGGATGCGGATTCGAAGCGGATGCGGATGCGATGCAGATGCGGATTTTGGGATTTTAAAAGGATAATTATTTAAATTTTAAGTGTAAAATAAGTCCAGATATTGCTTTTTATTGGTGGCGACATTTCACCTAATATTTATATCAAAATATTCATTAAACACACAAAAAACTATGAAGTACACAGTAAACACTCACTGTAACTATAATTTATTGACAATGAGAAAAAACACAACAAACAAACCTGTAGGATCTTGTTACCAATGTGCGCCTTTCTATTCGACAGTTACTGAATGAAGTTAGTAATTACCAAAACAAATGCGAAGCACGTGCCACTCTGGCTCCGCTCACTTTCTTTACATGTAGTTACTTGTTGATGTGAATCTGCATCCGTAAAAACTCCGCATTGATTGATGCAGATGTCTGAATTAATGCGAATGTTCCGCATTTGCGGATGCGGATGCGAATATTCGCAACAACCCTGGTACCTATATGTAAAAAAACAAAGAACAACTCAGGACGCGTTTTACGCTCGCGGCGCGCGCGGTTGCTTGTGGCTCCCGCTGCTCCGGCAGGCAACTAGTAGGAACGAACTGGTCGGTAACACGGCCGCCCGCAATAATAAACAACCGCGTAAATAAGCGGTCTCGTGAGTTTTGAAATAAAACCATAGTTTCACAACCGCGACGGGCGCGGGCGGGTGGACATAGCTCCATGAGTTTTTAGCCTAAAGGAACTGCTGTACTAGCACGTAGCTTTTGTTCTGTGCTAAATAATATAATAGACAGTCTTTCTCAAATGTCAAAACAGGCCTTTTACGTCTTAAAAACTGATAAATGATTATGCTGAAAAACAAATAAGGTGGTTAATACTCATTTTTAGTTCATATTTTTATTAGTAAATTAGGAATTGTTTTTTATATAGTTTAGAGCCCTATATTGTCCTTCAAACCGGAACACAGTAATTCGTGGCGGTAGAATAACTGGCAAACGTGTGGTACTTCCCCAGACGGACTCTGCAAAGAGTCCTGCACTACAAAACTTGTTTTAAACTATTGCGGGTTGTTCAATACTAGTATCGTGATATATAGTATATTTACCATGGTTAGGGACATGGAGATCGCGAGTAGTAGAAGTAGTTTCAATCACCATGTTCACGGGTAATTTGCATGGAAATATCAGAAACTCGCTCCAAGATACAACCACGGTAAAATTACGTAATTTTTTTATACTAGTACAGTCAGTGAACTTTCCTACAAACGTGTGATGTGTTTGGTGAAATGGAGCGCGTAGGACTGCATCCTATTTACCTACTGATAATTAATTTAAAACCTAATGCTTATAGTTGTATGATTTACAAGCATTCTGCCAGCGGCAGCGGTATGAATGAAATGTATGCTCCCAGCATAACTAACTCACTAGAAGCTCACAAGCTCAGGTGAAAGATTTACGGGCGTGTTTAAACAGTATAGGTACTAGCAATGCTACTCTCACCACTGTATACCTAACAGAATTTCACATAAGCTGAATTTTGAGTATATTTGAAATCAAAACTTAGAAAATGTTTTTTTTCTTAAGTTTATTTGTTTTGGACGTAAGTCATGGGCAAATGCCTTAAATACGGCGGTTAGTTGAACACAATAAGGATAGTAGTACACACAAAAAATAAAATCAATATCAAATTGAACACATGTGCCAAAATTTAAAAAGACCGCATGCTAAATGAAAATGTTGTCGTAGTCCTTTCTCTGCAATGTAAATATCATGTTGAATTGTTTCTGTTCACAGGGGCAGCTTGTGAAATTGCAGAACGAGAAATGGCATATGACCAAGCATGGGTTGAGAAATTGTCGCAGAGATTTTTGGACAAAATCTATTCTAAACTATCCCATGTCATTAGAAATGGAGATGTCAACGAAACATACCCTGGATGCATCAATTTGTCATTTGCTTATGTAGAAGGTAACAAGTTTTTTTATCAAGCAAAAAATTTATTTGAATTAACTACTTTGAAATAAACAATCTTTTTCTTCAAAAACCCACACCATCTAGTAATTTTTTTTTACGAAACTAGCGACAGACGAATGATGGTGGCGGCGTACTTGTAAGTACGGCACCGCTCGCCGCCATGCCCGTTTCGTGCGCGCCTCTGTATTGCGCTATGCTTTTGTACAGGTCGCTCGTCCATCGCTAGTTTCGTGCCCGTAGCATGTATGTAAATTAGTTATCACATTAGGTATATAACTTGTTTTGAGCATCACATATCCTCTTCATTTGTCTCAAAATCATGCCCCAAATCATATTATTAGAATTTAAATTTAAATAATGATTATGCAATGATAAAGTTCATAAAAATTGTAACTGCTAATCTGGTTTCGCTATTACTTACTAATTATTGTATTATGCAGGTGAATCCCTACTGATGGCACTGAAAGATATAGCACTATCCAGTGGTTCAGCATGCACATCTGCATCCCTGGAACCATCTTACGTCTTGAGAGCAATTGGAACGGATGAGGATTTGGCACACAGTTCTATCAGGTATCTTACAAAGAAAAGATTACCATGTATGTTTGTCTTACTCTCTTACTGGTTGCAAAAACTTAATAGTGATACCATGTTATGTACTTGAAAATGTCTGTTGTCCCACACTTTTCCCCCAAGAGTCCTAAAAGCATTTAGGTGCAAAATGTTCTTATTGTTGCGATTCGTAAGTTGTCTTCTCTCTTAAGGAAAGATTTAGGGCCATAATCCACTATGCTGGCTTAGTGCGGGATGGCGGATGACGCACGACTTCGAAAGACCTCTTTCGGTTCGGTTCAAGAAATTGGTATTTGAACCCACAAGGTTCAAATACCAATTACCAAGAGCACCTCACAATTGTGAATCAGGCGAGATGGTGGTCAAGTGCGAACCTATTATAGTTAAAAAAATAAATATATATCGCGCTAAGCTATTAGGTCACCACGGCTGTTTAATACTATACTTACCTCAATGATTGGTATACAGGGTTACTATTAATTGCATCCATTTAAGGCCATGTTATGTATCATTGAGTACACATAAGTACTATAGAGTACGCACAACGAAGCGGGAACAGTAGGCACGAGCGCCTGTGAGTCGTACTCGATTACTAGTAAAGTGCGTTTCTCGACGGATTTTTTTCAAATATTGTTATTAAAATGGTGAAATGTGTACAGTTCGATCTTGCAAAAACGATACTAGAAAACACACAATTGAAATCCAGTATCACATTTCATCGGTAAGTCGATTATTTTACTTATTTTTATAAAAACTATTGAAAACTAATCCGGAATCCCGGGGGTTAAGGAGACGTGGGAGGTGGGCACGCGCAGGACCGCCCTTGCACCGCGCTCCCGCCGCGTGATTTAGAAATGGGACGTAAACAACTCTGTAGTCAATATAATGTTGGCTAGAAAAACTACATATTATAACAGATTATGCTCAAAATGTTATAATATTTTTTTAGTTGTTGTTTTCCTATATCAGTGCTTAGCTCTGTGCGCCTCGGCACTTCATTTATCGATCGTTAAGAGTTTAGTTAAGAGTGTGCGCGCTCTTGTTACGAAGAGTTCTGTAATTTTAGATCGGACAAATACACATCGTAAAATAAAAATAAATATATAATAAAAATCGTAGAACATAAATGTACTATCAATGCCGGAGTCCCTCGGTACTCTCTGCTACGCTCTTTTTGATGCAGATCAGCAGTATGATCGAGCGTTTGAACTTGGTCCTTCAGGCAGTCCCTAAATGGGGCGACACCAATCTGGTCAGGTTCAACGAGGGAAAAACACGGGCGTGTTTGTTCTCCGCTAAAAGGAGCCGACTTCATAAAAAAAAAAAAAAAAAAAACAGGTGTCCTCTCAAAGGTACTCAAGTCTTAACATTTGCTCACGTTATATCAGGCACAGATTCTATCTTATATGGAGTACTGTTAGCATTTTTGGGATAAATCGGCTAAGTATCAGCTAAAGACTTTGGAATCGATCGAGAGACGAGTCAAAAGGCTCATAAGCAACGACACCCTTATGCGAAAAAGACTTCAAGACTTGAACATCGCCGTAAAATTGCTAGCTTATCGGTTTCTTATCGAATACACTTCGGAGTGTGCAACTGATCTGCATGATATAATACCACCTTGCCCTTTTTTCTATCGGACTACTCGTAGCTCGAAAAAGAGACATCGTTTCATGGTTGATGTTGCAAAGCCACAAACGAAGGGGTTTGACTCTGTGATAAGAACGTCTAGGCTGTGGAATACGTTGCCTGTGTGGGTTTTTCCCGATGGTTACAATATCGATGTCTTCGAATCGACAGTGAACCAGTTTCTTCTAGGTAAACACGCTCCATCGTTGACCGCATCATCGCTTAATATCAGACGGGATAGTGTTCAAGTGTAAACCTATACAACTTAAAAAAAAACTTAACATGCCCTTAAAAGGATTCAAGCTTATTACCAATAACTCTGTACACTGGTATAATGGTTCTACATAATCCACTGTTTCCAATAAATACAAATATGCAAAAATTAACTCTATTTATAATCAAAGTTTTGGCCTTAGTTTTGATCAACAACTACCATTTGTAGTTTACTCTATAAATTAGCATAACAGTATTGGTCACAACATGTTATGTCACATTCTGAGTTCTGAGTCACGTAAATGATTGAAAAAGTAGTTGTGCAATATTTAAAACATACAGTTACATGTAAATTGCTAAAAAGCTAGTATTATTATCTTTGAACAAAACATAACCTTTCAAGAGGCCCCTCATTTAAATGTTTTAGATCAACCATTTGGACATTTCACAGTATTTGGTGTTATTGCAAACATGTTACAAATGATAATGTCTCATGGTTATTACCATTTCAGGTTTGGCTTTGGCAGATTTACTACAGTAGACGAAGTTGACTACACAGCAGAGAAAACAATCCAACATGTAGAAAGGCTAAGGGAAATGAGCCCTCTCTGGGAAATGGTACAAGAAGGAGTCGATATCAAAACGATTAAGTGGTCACAGCACTAGATTATATATATTATTTTAATAAATGCATCACGTTGTAAATGTGTGACGAAGAATTCCAATTATAGAATTAGGAAAAGGCAAAGATCTGGTTTAGACAAATAAAATTAACTGTTGCCTTATTTTCTGAACTGCGTAAATACTTGAAAAATATGTTTTTTTTTTTTTTTAAAAATATTGTAGATGTTATAGTGATAAGTAGTATTCTTCATTACAACATTTTGTGATAGTTGTCATTAAGTTATTTTTAGAAAACTTAATAATTAAAAAATAAAAATATCCAGCATATTATACTCAAGTTCTATTTAATTGCAATAAAAATATCAACTTTTATACAAATTGTAAAACCATACAGCATAATTAATTGATTAGTGATGTCAGTAAAAAATAATATATTATGCTATACAAATGTAACAAATCAACAGTTACTTAACAGTAAGAGACAATAGCTTTGTAAAAAAAAATAAAGTATGAATTAATATAACCAACTGTTTTACTTTGATGTTTTTTTATGTGTAACATCTTTCCTATCTGTTGGTGGATATTTATTGTGGGAATGATTTCGTGAAAAGGAACGAAAATTTACAGTAAACTAGCGTAACACACTCGTTGACGAAAAGACGACTTTGATGTTCCAAACGATTTTGCGTGAGGCTGTCTGACGAGAAATGGAAATAGAGAAGGAGAAAACATCAGTCATCATACACTTATAAAAAAGAATATGATAGATATTACACATCTTGTGACTACTGTGTCACTCATTTGTTGTTTTAAATTATTAAGGGACACATACACAACATTCTACTTGCTAAATAAAATTGCCCTTAGATCGTTGGGTATAAGTAAATTAAAGCTTTAAATTGTCACTAGTTTTTATAAAATGTTCTGAGTAGGTACATTATTTATTTTACAAAAACATAATACTTGTAAGAGATTATCTAAAATTCATTCTAACATAGGCCAAGATCCATATTACAACAGGAATAATAGTATTGTAGAAATATATTAAGAAATGTTGCCTTGTGGTGATAGGAGAGTAACTCTAAATTAGTCATAAATTATGTATATACATTATAGTGAATTTTTCTCTAGCACAGACTAAATCAATAACTCCGAGAAATACTAAAAATGCAGTCTAAAAATTATACATAACTTTACAAGAGCATTCAAATAAAAAATGTCACAATATTACTAAATTTATGAAAATATCTTCAGTAATTTAGCACAACCACGAAATACCCTTCCTGTAAGACTTCTAAAGTGGGTAATCTTCTCTGAAGTTATTGATAGTAGTAACAGAAACATAGTGGTGATATGTAGTAACAAAATAAAGATGCTTAAGCCTTTTTATTCATGGTACAAGAAGCCTAGGTACCTGTCTTAAATAATATCAATAGTCAACAAGTCTTATTAATGAAGAAATCCTTTTACAACCTGAAGTTCTACTTTCTTTTAGCTGCACAAAATAATTTTAACTGACAAATTTAATAATCACAGATCTTATTTTTCACTATAAAGAATGTTTATGAGTAGCTGCTTGACAAACACCATTTTACAAACACTGCAAATGCTACCTAACAGGTACATAAAATAAAGTGCAAGTCACACTTAAACTTACAAGTAGGCCAACAAAGTAGGCAGTATATGCATTATCAAATCTACTGTAGAATTAGCAACTACATGAGGATTCTTCTGGTGGGTCAGGGCTGGAAATCTTGAAGCTATTGTGGTCAAGTGTTTGAAGTTCAATTCTTGATCGATTTGACTCCACCAACTGAAGTGCTATGTCTGCAAACATCTCATCAACACCTTTGCCAGATTTGCATGAGGTTTTATATGTGGTGCTGATGAGGTTATGGCATTGTTCGCTGAAATAAAATAAGTTAACACATAAAATACATGGAGTTACAAACTACAACTTAGATACTAGTAAGATTTCAAAATATCACTCATGTATTTTGCAAGCCTTTCGGATTGAAATTGTGTGCTGTGTGTCAAAAAAATAATACATATTTATAATGTAACCATAATGTTAGGCAAATAAATGACTTTGATGTTGACAAAAAGTTACATTAACTTGAACTATTAGTCATCGAGCATCCCAAAGATGGGCATAGCCATTTAGTAATTTTACAGGGTTTTTAATACACATTATGTTAATCGAAATTATTAATATTACAAATGTCAATACTTGGATATTTGTTGCTTGATACCGTAACATATGAACAGATCAGGTTGAAATTTGGAACACTGTTAGTTTATAATCTGGATGAACACACAGGTTACTTTTTAGCATGGATAAAATAACAGGAATCGGAACTATGTAGGTAAAACTGCAGGGTACTGCTAGTCTTTTGTAATCTTTTGTTTTCAGCTATTGCTAATATAACTTACGGAATCCATTTCACACATTGGTTTATCTTATTTATATTTATTTTCAGAAAAAACAATTACACAGTGTATGTAATTATACAATATGAGTGCTTTTATTGACTTGACTTAATGATTGAGTACTTTATTCTTGTGCAATAATATTTATAACAGCAGTACTCAAAGTGTTGAGTGGCAATTGCCTGACAAAATCCTAAAAATAAGAAGTCGTGGAACAAGGTCATGTTCAACACACTCGGACTAACATTCTGGGGGCGTCCCTTCTTGCAGCGTTAGATCTGGCATCCAAATATGGTCTCTCAGTGCTAGACTGGGTCATTCATAAGATAAAATTTTAATTACCAAAACATTTCAATATCAGCATCAGTAACTTGTGGTGAGGATCCCCTCTAAATCTGACTTGTTTCCACACAAGAAAATTTTAGCATTCTCGGCATATGTTACAATATCCAACAGATGCTGGCTCAAAATGTGGAAAGATGATGAGTTATCCAGAGAAAATACTAGAATCGCTGCTTCTGCAAATTTATAGTAGCTTGATGTGACTGAAGCAATTCTTTCCATGCCACCAGTGTCCCATAGCTGTAACTGAAGTACATTTCATTGAGAATATTGTTAATTGGATTAATTAGCAAATTTTACGTAAGTCAAACATTGACCGGTATGTAGGAATTAATAGAGCGAAACAGGGTCGTCGCATCAGGTCAAATGTGGGATTTAAACGGTACATAGGAATTTCAAGTAGTTGTACAGGAAATGGATAAATAACCTTGACATCTTTGTCAGCAACTTGGAATACTTTATCGAAGTGATCCAATCCTAATGTCGATCTTCTGTCCGAATTTGGCAAATAGGTATTATTGATGAATCGACGGAACAAAGAGCTTTTGCCTACGCCATATTCACCGCACAGTATCACTTTTAGGACCGGCGTTTTTACAATAGCCATTTTATAGAGCCCAAATGTTTTTAGACTATAGATATAGATTATATTTCGTCTTTATATACAAACACGATACATAAAACTTTACTCCTTTACTCAAAAATCACAGAACTAGTAATCGAAATTCAATTTTCTAATCTATACAACCACAGATCACGTATCACGGTTTATACAAGCCACAGATTGTACCATGACCCATAGACATAATAGAGATGTGACATGCTGATGTGCTGATGCTGACACTTCGAGAAATGACAAGTGAGCCGTTTTCCGACGAGACAAAAATAGTTCTAAAGTACGCACTAGATGGCGGTAGTGTGTATTCAAAAAGATTTGTCTCTACCATAGACTCAAAAGTGTAATTACTATGAAGCCCCTCCCAATGTTCAGGGAAAAAGTGTAAATCTAAATTATTTGCGCTAACTAAAAATTTTGTTCCGTGACCGTTATTTTTCGGCGAGCCACTATATTGTTCAGTAATACCGCATAGTCAACTGACTGATTTAGTTCACTCTTACCCGAATTGTATGTTACGTATTCAACGATTTTATTAGACTTCGTATTTTGTAGTGAACATTTCTTTAGCATCGTTGTGATTTGAAAATCAATGAAACGAAAAAGCGACAGTAAAAAGAAAGTTGAGCATTTCTAAAGTATCACTTCTACCACGTATTTTTTTCTAAATACAGATTTTCTAGACATTTTGAAGAGTTAAAAACAAAGAAATGATAGATGGCGCTTTTGTTACGTCTAACATTACATAACATTTCTATCCAAATCTAAGGTTTTGACAATATCCGTATAAGAGAGAGTCAAGACCAAGACCATTTGGGATTGGATTGGTGTCAGAAACTCGAAAAATTCTAGGTACATGTTGGTTTCCTCACGAAGTTTTCCTTAACTGTTTTAAGTTAGCGGCATTACGCACATATTACTTCGAAACGATAGGATTTCAATCGGCAGTGGCAATTCTCCCGATGAGACCAGTCGGAACTTTTCTCAATTCACGTGGAATTTTAGTATTTTACATAATATGAAATAGTTAAATATTGGAGCGCAGTATGAATAAAAAAATTGCAATATTGTCTTAAAATATTTGAAAAAGACCGAGCGAACGAAAGATAGGAGCGAGCTAGTTCGATATAGGTATGTGAGTTAAGTTCAGTCAGTCCAGTCCCAGTGGTCCCTCTCTATATGGCTCAGTGGCTTTTGACATTGCCATCGCAATCTAAAACCTACAAGCGCCTCCTATTGTCGTTTTTTCGAACCATTTTTTTCTCGTCGGAAAACGCCTCATTGAACATTTACAATATATCCAATCGTGTTCCTCTTATTTACCACGCCACAAGAGAGAAAGAGAAAGAGGCATAGAATCTGTCCGGTCTTGAAATGTCAATGAAGCCAAGTATGCTATAGAATCGCTATTGTTATCTATTGTTTCTTATGTGACTAAGTCTATCGGTTTATGAATCGGAAATATCGTTCTTTATTTTAACCCTTAAAGTCGCAAACCAGTTATTAGTTAAATAAAACAAAAAAAGTATCGGGATTCGTTTATTGGGACTCCAAAGCATATAGGAAAAATAAATAAAAAAATCTCAACGTAACCGTTTTTAAAAAAAACACATGTATATTATACTATACAGTACTACTCACTCAACACAATATTCATGTATAGCAAAATATACATTGCTACTTATGACGAACATTTTGGGGATAAGAAAAAAAACAATTTCTACCCTCGAAATACCACAAATTTATTTTATACGTAATGCAAATAGTACTTGTTTTTCGCTTATGCAGTGTATGTCGCTAGTGGCTTACTAGTTAGCTTACAATGATCAAATCGCTCATCTCATCAGTGCTCTCATCATCATCAGCGCTGCTGCAGATGCTTTGTTTTGCATAGGTACAATTTGTTTTTTTTTTGTCAAAACCCCTGTAAATTATTTGTCACAGTCAAAAGTCTCAGTCTTTTAAAAGATCTGACTTTTTGAACAGTATAATTCGCCTAGCGCTGAAACTAGTATATTTCTGAAACATACATGTAATGCGGGCAAAATGATACCAAAAAGCAAACATTAGTGCACAAGTGTAATCATAAGTTTAAAATAGGGAAACAGTAAATTTTCGACATAATTTGATGTTATTTGCATGCACCAAATTCTCACACAAGTAGTAAAAACTTAAGACCATTACCACCCAAAACGTAGCAATGTATATTATTCTATACAAAACAGAACAGCTCTAACTGTAGCAATGTATGGTATAATATACACTCACATGAAACAAACAAAAATATGACAAAAACTCGATTGTCATAGCATATTTCGTGTAAATACATAATTATTACACATATCTAAAGATAATGCATTCATAAAAATGCTGTTATTTTGAGCAAAAATAATACAATAGAAATATTTTGCCTTGATCATCTCGCAGCTTTACCGTTAGTGTCAAAAATTGCCAATATAATCTCACTGACAAAGTTTGTGTCGCTTTTTTTTTTAATTTAGATATTAATTCTTCTCCACAAAAAAAGGAGATAAGGATAATTATTCCCACTGGTGGGACTAGGGGCCTTCTCTAGCAAGAAGATAGTCAGTTAAGGCCATAATCCATCACGCTGGCCTACTGCAGCTCGGTGGATGACACATACCCACGAAATGTACATGTCGATTTCCTCAAGATGTTTTCCTTCGCCGTTTTTAATTTAGCGGCCTTACGCACATGGCTTTGATGACCTCCCATATAATTCTTCTCCACAAAAAAAGGAGATAAGGATAACATTGGCAACTACAGACCCATAAGCCTCATATCAAATGTGTACAAAGTCTTTGCAAAAGTAATCCTGGAAAGAATAACAAAGATTCTAGACGAAAACCAACCAATTGAGCAGGCGGGATTCAGGAAGAACTTCAGTAGAATAGATCACATTCACACAATCAAGCAAGTCTTGGAAAAATATAATGAATATCAAAAACCCTTGTACATCTGCTTTATAGACTACTGTAAGGCTTTTGATAGCATAGACCATACATTTATCTGGCTGAGTCTAGAAGAACAAGGAGTGGATGAAGCCTATATATTAATAATTAAATCTATCTACAGAGAATGTAAAAGTCGCATTAAACTGGAAACTAAAGGAGACCCATTTTCCTATAAACAGATGTGTTAAACAAGGAGATCCACTCTCCCCCAAGCTGTTTAATGCTGTGCTGGAATACATATTTAGAAGATTAGACTGGGAAAACTATGGTATCAACATCAACGGTAGTCGCCTTAACCATTTGAGATTCGCTGATGATATTATCCTGCTAGAAGAAGACCCAACAAAACTAGGACAAATGCTAAAAGCCATAACAGAGAAAAGCACAAAGGTAGGATTAATAATGAATGCAAGCAAAACAAAACTGATGACCAATGCCTCAGAAGTCAACATAGAGGTTTATGGAAACATATTAGATTTTGTGAAAGAGTTTATCTAGGTCAAATTATATCGCCTGAGGACTATAATATGTCCAAGGAAATAAAGAAAAGAATAACCTGCGGACGGAAACGACACTGGTCTCTAAAAGAAATAATGAAGAGTAAAGATTTAAGCATGCATATTAAAAGAAAGACTTTCAAGACTTGCATCCTCCCATGCATGACATACGGCTGCGAAACGTGGGCGTTAACAGAAAAGCAAAGAGAAACACTAGCTAGTGCACTAGCACTAGCTAGTGTTTCTCTAGTGCACTAGCACTAGCTAGTACACAAAGGGCAATGGAAAGGAGCATGCTGGGTATCAGACTAAGTGACAAAATCAGAAACTCTTAAAAAAGAAGAAAAAGTTGCAGATATAATAACACGTATAGAGCACCTAAAATGGAGTTGGACTGGACAGCCACAGTTCAAAGAAAACTGAAGAAAATCGAGTTGTATCATTTCACAGGTATGAGTTTTTTGGATTTTTCTGTGGAACCACTTAAAATTTCCATGAAATTCGAATATTTCATTATTTAAATTCCTTGTTTTGAGACTCAAACAAAAACGTAATAATGTCTATCGTAATGTTCGTTGTATGATTATAGTGATGTGTCATTACGTAGGTACCTTCATTATTACCGATTCGTTTGTGGTAAACTTGCGTTAGTAGTTTCTAGAAATTTACTTATGGCAATAGCCAGTAAGCCAGTATGTATTTTCCGTATTCCCAAGTGGTATCTGACCACTATATATCTGGTATAATATCTGGTGGTGAGATTAGTCTGACCAACGGGAATTTTTGTTCCCACTAGTGGTCACTGTCAACCTACCGAACTCAACCTGCCCCAGAAGGGTATTATAGACTCAGTTTTATCCCAGATTTACCACGGGGAACTACAATTTATGTTGTTTTTTTGTAACTTTTTTGGGTTTACACTTGACCGCCATCTCGCTTGATGTTAAGCGACGATGCAGTCTACGATGGAGCGTGTTTACCTAAAAGAAACCGATTCACTCTCAATTTGAAGACACCAAGATGATAGCTATCAGGAAAAACCCTCTTAAGCATAATAATAATAACAATAATAACAAGTAATTAATATTCATAACAGTAATTAACTAAGTAAGTAAAATGGGTCGGGTCTTGAATCGAGCCGCCTGAATTTGAGGATTCTGCTACTGTAGAATGGTCAAAGGGATTTGTCTTGACCCTCGCAATTTGATTTTAGCTGCCGGAGTTACGCGAAAATATTTTAAATTAATATTTAATGTTTCTGTAAATTCGCACGAAAAACATGCAAATGCGTGAAATGGAACGCAATATCAGGAAATATTGCATAAATTTGAACGTCTTCGATGTCTATATTCGTGAAACGAAACGTTTTCATGATGTTATATTGGTGGAGGCGATGCCTTTAAGCCACAAAATATATATTTTTTTAGAAATGATTAAAGCGATTAATTATGTCTATAAATTATATAAATCATTTTGTAAACGAAATATAGAGTAATCGCATCATTTTCCTGCCTTCAATTTTTAATAAAATAGCCATACCCAGAGACCAACTCAGACCGGTTAGGTCGAAATTGGTCACAAAACCGACACAGAGCACCCCGACTCCATCTAGTCTTGTGGCCCCTACCCCTAGAGTGTTTATAAATAATGCGGGAGCCAGAAGCTCAAGGGAGGTCCTGAACGTTGCTTTGCTGCATGAAGCCAAGTTGAGCGAAGGGGGGAGGTGGCGAGCGAAGCGATCCGGTGACCTCTGTAGCGAAACGAAGGCTGAGTGTGGCGGAGCAAAGTTCAGGGGCGATCGCTAGAGCTTCTGGCGGGAGCCCACCCGGAGTCCAACTCAGACCGGTGAGGTCGAAATTAGTGACAGATACAACTAGCCCCAATTCCTACTCCTTCCCCCCTCCCTAAATTTAGGTATAAAAGTGATTTAGTAGAGTAGCAAAAATGATCTTTGATATTTAATTAAAAAAAAACTATGCGGTTCCGGCAGGAAAAAATGGTGGGGGGTAGTTTTCCTCACCCTTCCCTCCCCCCTCCACCAACTCCCCCCCTAAATTCAGGCGGCTCGATTCAAGACCTTACCCAAAAATGGTACTAAAATTGAATTGACAATTGACATAATGATGTCCAAAACTGTATCTATCTTCTATCTATCTATCTAAGTATATATATATAAAAGGCAAAGGTGATTGACAGATAGATCAACCCACACTGTGGGTTGATCCCCACCACCCACACTGTGGTTGGGCTGTGGGTCCCACAGCCCAAACCGTAAGTGCTAGAAACTTAAAATTTTGCACACATATTCTTCTTATAACGTAGACACCCACAAAGGAAGGATTTTTCGAAATTCAACCCCAAGGAAGTTAAAAAGGGTATGAAACTTTTTATTCCTTGGACATTTATTTGCACGAAGAATCGCAATCGTGCGAATATCGGGCGAATATAATCGGGCGAAGCCGTTGGTTAATGGTAAGCTATCTATAATTTAGATTTTTTAGATAATTAAACAATGTCAATATAATACAGGTGCCTACGGCAGTAAATCAGCCAAGCGATATTGACCTTAAAATAAAGAACGATATTTCCGATTCATAAACCGATAGACTTAGTCACTTAAGAAACAATACATAACAATAGCGATTCTATAGCATACTTGGCTTCATTGACATTTCATGACCGGGCGGATTCTGTGCCTCTTTCTCTTTCTCTCTTATGGCGTGGTAAATAAGAGGAACACGATCGGATATATTGTAAATGTTCAATTAAACACGAATACTCCATGCTTGTCATTTCTCGAAGCAAAAAAACGATTATTATATACTTAAAATCGACTAAAATAAAAATCGATTATTTTTTAACATCCCGACTCTGTGGTTGTTATGTTGTGGGTTGTGTTGTGGTTGTGCTTTGTGCTGGTCTGTATTTATGTTTTGTTTTAGTGGCTGATTGATTTCATTCCGATTTCCGACGTTTATTGATTTCCGATTTAAATAAAGCGAGTTTGGTATTTACATTGATGACCTAGGCGATTTATCTATGCGTTTTTAGTTTTGGTATAATCCTGTAATATGGATCTTCAAACATCACACCTAGCCGCAGCTTTAATGTCAGGCACTTCTTACAATACCGTTTCGGAGCCACCGCTACTACCGGCCGCAGTTAGTGATGATATCAAAATGAAGAAACCTCAAGAGCCTCATAAAGAAACAATGGAGGAGGATAAAGAAGAGATAGCCAGCGGTGAAGAGTATTCAGATGAGGTAAGAAGATATCAAAATATCGTTGTGGGCCTGTATTCCTGATGGATTAGAACCAAACGCTTGTTTGGTTCTGGGCATCTTGGTCATGGCAGATCAACAATAACTATTGAGTGCTTTTGATTTGGTTATTGGTCATTCTAAACTTAACAGATTTTTGTGTTATGAATAAGTTATTGGTTCCTAATTTGTATCACAAATCCCATACCTGGGTAGGGTTGTCTAGGTATAATTGTTAGTTGTATATATATATACATATATATTATTATCATTGCCCTTCAAACATCACTGTGTTCCGGTCTAAAGGGAAATTTCCAGAGTAACAACTGGTCATAGTGATAAAACTTCTAATATCTCTGGGCAACGAGCGCAGTGGAGTGCTAGGTAATGTTTTGGATTATTCATGTTCCAATACCTGCTTGTCACTGTGCTGTTATGGCCAGGGATGTTGCTATTATACTATACCATCCATACCATGTACCATCAGGCACAGGTATAGCTCATCTCATCACTTTATGTTAAAAAAAGTTGAAGGGGGGAAGCAGGTTCAGTCTTTGTCTTGCCAGACATATTGCATGTCTCGTGAAGAGACTAGTTTGTATGGGTCAACTTTTAAAAATGTTTTGTATCATCTTAACTTACCTGCAAACAGCAATAAAGATTATTGTATTTGTGTTTGTCAAGAAGACTGCTCAACAAAAACATGCCACTCAACAAAAATATTACCTATGGGGATTTTTTTATTATCAAAGAGGGTTACTGTAGAAGGTTTAGTGGAGTTTCATTTAAATATTCTTATTTGTGCAGCCATAGAATGGAATGTAACTGTTTTTTGGGAGATTTAAAAAAGGTATTAATTTAATTTTTGACAAAGTCTCTATCATTGCAGGAAGCTGAAGCTCAATCAGGCAGTAAGTCTATGCCGGGCCGTGGTGTCACTCTGCAAATGTTGCTAGAAGAGAAAATGCTTGAACCAGGCAATGCTGCTATGACTATTGAATATTTGGTAAATATGTACTTGACTAATACCACCTTGTCCTTATTTCTATAGGACTGTTTGTACCTTGAAAAGCAACATTATTTCATGATAGACATTCCTCAGACTCAAAT